>CM031240.1:726073259-726673259 GCA_018340775.1 Taxus wallichiana var. yunnanensis | reverse complement strand
CTATAGAATCATGATGCTATATCTGTAATATTTCTTGACCTTTTTATTTAGCCAATGAGATAATTGTTGAGATATCGGGGGGTCGCTACTTGTTCCAAAATGTGCATGTCAAGGGTGACCATTTCCCACATCCACGAAACATATCATCGGATTCAGGCTTGATGATGGGTACACAAACCATTCTTTATTCTGAAGGAGGGGCAAGTCTTGAATGAGAGGGGTGTTGGTGTCAACAAGAGGTGAGACCTCTTGCAATGGTTCAAAGACTGGATCATGAACCATGTATTCATCGTTCACCTATGCATTTGCTACTGGATTTTCTGTTTGCATCACTGAGATCACGTCTTCCTCCTACGGTGATGCCAATGAACCTTCTCCTTCCCTGACTTTCTTGGGTGTCTTCTCATGGGGAGAAGCTTCTGATTCCATGACCTTCCTTTTTGAGCTTGCTCCAGAGTGTTTAGAGTTGGAAGTCACCTCTACTAATTTTGAAGACAAATGATGTGAAGCTTGCTTCTGGCTTTGATAAATTCCTCATGACTAAATGATCATAGTTGTCTTCATCTTAAACCATTTCCTTGTTCTTCTCACCACCTTTTCATTCTGCTCCAATATATCTCTTGATTAAAAAATATGTAAGTTGATTTGGGGCATTGGGGACATCAAGACTACTTCATACTCAAGATCATACATCTATGTCACATCATCATGCAAGATGTCTTTGTACCAAGAGAAATTGAATTTCCTCATCTCACCGATTGTCATCCTCATGTGGTCCTTTTCAATTACATCGAACTTGTCAATACAATTTTCCTAGTAGTCCTAGAATTGTGGATCATGTTATAATTATGGGACATAGAATGAGTCAGGATCTTCTTGAATGTTGAAGTTGGGCCTGACGATGTAGGAATGCAAAGTTAGGGGATGAAATCAGTTTATTTCTCCTACTTCTGAGATTTTTATTTACCTTAGTGATCTTCCTATAGAGCTCCAACAATACAATATGGTCATTGAGGTACTTAGGCAGTTTCAACAAAGCTTGGTCGAAGAAAGCAACTCATATGTAGGAGAATGTTGAGAATTGTATGAAGTACGAGCCTCATTACTTAATCAAAAATACCACTTTTTGTGACATCCTAGCTTCAAGATCCCCTTCTAAGCTTTGGACCACGTATATGGTGAACACATCATTCATGCAGTGAAATTCTTATTGCTCTCCTCCATTACCAACTGTGGAAGTTTCTCAAATGTAGGTACCTTAGAAGAAATTTTTTGTGTGAGAGCCAATCCCTTGAATGATCTTGAGCTTGCAAGGAGATAAAATAGGTAAGAATTCATGTGGAACTTCTTTATCATGGGCACTTAGAGAAGTTGCAGATGGAGATTATCACTAGTGATCTCGCCCTTTGATCAATTCTATGCTTCCCTTCTCTTAATGTAGGGATGAAAATTCCCATCCAGTCCTAGAAATATCTTGTGCTTGCTTTGCCCATAACTCTATTGAGGAGAGTGATGACATCGGAATACCCTTCTCGGAACTCACACCTTGGTAGATTCTTGGGCATCCTGGAAGGCTTTCCCATTTTCAACCATGAGCCAAGCACTACTCCTTGGACATATGAATCCATTGTTTCCCAATCATGCACAACTCTTTCCTTTGAGATGATGACCATGTTGGGGGATGTCGGTATCTGTAGAGAGATTGAAATGGTCCTAGGGTTGATGACCGCCATTGTTGTACCATTGTTAGCTCGGATGGTTCGTGTCTTGGGATCGTAGTGGAAAGAGTAGGCTAGGACTAGCTCGAGACTCTACACTAATATTGGGTCTCCTACAACAATGAATAAGCCACTTGTGAATATTTGGTCTTTAATCCTTGGAGGCCATGCGAGTCTTAAGGTCATTTAGGTCCATGTACAAGACATTGACGTCTTCCACATCATACTCATAGGTAAAGGGTTGTGTCAGCTTCTGACCCATCCACTTTGGTTTCATGTATCCTTAGAAAAATCAACTTACTATTTTTAATAAGTATAAAAAATCAAGTCCCTGGAACTTCCACTGAGTGTTGTGACATTGATTCCTCTTTCTCCTTGCATTCCTCATTTCATCAAGATCAACTTTCTATTTTTAGAAGGTTCTCATGGGCCCACTTTATATTTTTAGTAAGTTCTGAAAATTCCATTTTTGGTGAATTCTTAGCTATAGTGCACCCCCAATGTCTTCGCTTCCTTCGCAGGTCCTTCTGTTGATGGCTTTTCCAAAATAGCAGTCCTTATGTAATAGACCTACTATTTCTAGAAATTTTGCTTGTGGAGGTCAGATTGACATGTAACAAAATTTTTGATATGGGATTTTCCCTAATATAGCCCCTCTAAAATTTTGGGCCTGCCCGCTTAAGATTCCGGGGAGATTTTAAAGTTTTAATTTTTCGGACACAGCGGTGCTTTTGGATGCGACAACCATTAATGGACCTCAAAATTGAAGGTTTGGTTTTCTCCTCCATTTATGAAGAAAATTATATTTTTGATGTGGTTTTTTTCTTCTAGTGCTTCACATTCAATTCTACTTAGTTTTTTGCAACGGTTTTGGGAAATTGGATTTTTTCTTCATTGAGCTAGAAGTGGGATTTCTTCACTGTGGATGCTCTGTAGCATGAGGGGAGAGTTTGAAGGTGTATTATTGATGTCCTTGGGTATAGGAATGAATAAAAACATATAGCTTGTTGTTTAACGCATCCATTTGGGATATTTCATCAAATTTTTGTTTCATGGCCATGGAGTTTTCTTCGTGCTTCTCCTTCTTTGTTTTGTGCTTCACCTTCTTTATTATATGCTTATCCTTCTGTGTTTTTTCCAGTTTAAATTTAGGACCTACATTCATTCATGGGGTGGAAGAGGATTACCTTTGTGTTAGGTTTGGTATAAGGTTAAACAATGGAGTAATGGAGGTGAGAAGTAACAGAGGAAGAATGGAGAAAAACTGTGTATGGGAGTGGAAGCAGCTGGAAACTCTGAAGCGACAGTTAGATGTTTTGAATTTTTGAAATTATGAGAGAATAATATTGTGAAATTTTTTCCACTCTTTATTTCCCTAACCTCAGAGATGTGAGGAACATCAATTTCCATGGTGGTTAAGAGGACGACAGTGACGACAATCTAACTACATGGAATGAAGGTGAGAAAAGCTTTTTTAAAGCACCTTTGGGAGCGAAAGCGGAGTCACATGGATGTCCAAAAGGATCCCCATAGGGGGCTGGGTGAATTTTTCCATGTCTGATTTCCCTCACCTCAGGGACATAAGGGACATCAGTTTATAGGTGGTCCTAGAGCTGACACGTGGCACTTGATCCAACGGCAAGGAATGGATGCTCCAAAAATTCACCGGTGATTGAATCTGTCAAGTCTTAAAGTCACATGAGGGTCCAAGATGTCACATGGGATATGGGTAAATTTTTCAATGTTTGTTTACCTAAGCTTAGGGATTTTGGGGACATGAAATCCCTCCAGGATCCTTGTCTTGACACATGTCCTCCGAAAAATGACTAAGTCTGAAGGCCCGACATTGAGAGGGTATCTTGGTATGATGATAAATTGAGCTACCGGTGGAATTTATTGGTAAAATATTGTATGATCCTGAATGGAGATGGAATTTTTGATCCAATGGTGGGGGTCTCATATATTTATTCAGCTATATGATCCCTAAAAAAGTGGATTTTTGATTTAAGACTCTACTTATGCCTCGAGAAACACTTCCGCCAATCTTATGCACCAAGGTGTTTTGAAAATTATTATTTCACCATAATGTAGTTATTAGAATTATATTTCTGTATATTTTTATTTTACTCCTAACTCCATCTAGAGATCCTAGAATCATCTTTTGAATCCCAAAAACTATTTTAGGCATGTGTACTACCTAGGCTTGTGAACCTTGTTTTTACTCGATCCCCTAAGTATTTGAAACTTCCCCAAACCTTCCAAAATAATTTCCATGATTTTTTAAGGTCTTAAATTCACCTCCATGTTGAATTTATCCTTTTCATTCTAATCTATGGGGTTTGATCTAGTCCTGGGAAGGCCAATGATAGCCCTTCCCAATACTACTAGAAGATAGGATCTCTTCATAGCTCCCTAAAATCACCTAGGGGGAATGAATAGAATTTCCTAAATCACCAACGGGACCAATTTGACATCAAATAATGGGTGACCAGACTAAAAAATTTGACTTGGGGTGCCTAGGAATGATAATACATTAAAATTTTGGTATATGGGTATAGTTTTCATAATTGGAAACTTCTAATTTTCCTGCTGCACATTTACATGAAGACAAGCTGGCTCTAGCACGGGGACATGACATGGACTGAGTGTAGCGAAGACATGACATGGGAATCCATAATCTCAATATTATACCATATACTTTGTTGACCATTACCTTATCCATTACACCTTTCATAGTTATGTACAACCTCTCGAAAGAAAGATTGGAAGAAGGAAACACACACACAAAAAAATGATGGAAAGGAAACACATGACACACAACAAAAGGGAAAAACACACCTAGAAATCACCTATGGTACAAGGCGGGGGACAACCCACTTTCAATGATGATATCATTTTAGGTATTTCCCACTATAAGGCAATTCAAGCGGCATTCCATCCAAATATGAGTGTAGAAAAGCAATCTCGCTGCAAGCGTCACAAATCCAGAATGGGCTGAACCATAATGAATCAAACTTTCCATGAATTCCTTTTGGTTCCCTTCTCTCATCCCATAGTAGGACAAAGTCTCCAACTTTTAATTCTCTCACTTTTTCCTTCTTATTAAAAATTTTCTTTACTTTCAACTGGTGTTCTTTGATACGGTATACCACTCAGAGTCTATTTTCTTCTAGCTTCTCAAGAAAAAGGCTTCTCTTCTCAATGGAATCCTTATAGTTCCCATCTTCTATACCCTGTAACAACTTGAGAGCTAGCATCTTGATCATGAGGGGGATTTTTACTTCAACTCCATATAGTATTTGGAATAGTGACATACATATTGCCTTCTTGGGAGTGACCCTATCCACCCACAATGCATCGTATAACGTTTTGTGCCAATTCCTTTGGTTCTCATCTACAAGCTTGCAGACAATGGTCACGATGTTCTTGTTGCTTGATTTGACCTATCCATTTCCTTATGGATAGTAGTCACAAGAATGAGATAGATATATTTCGTAGCCATATAAAAACTTGGTTAACTCCCTTGAAGAGAAATAGGTAGCCTTATCTACTACAATATTCTGTGGCACTCTGAAATGTACTATGATAATCTCCTTGATGAAGTTGCATATTGTTTCATTATTGGCTTGCTTGACCAGAATGGCTTCCACCCACTAGGTGAATTAATCTCTTTCCGTGTGCACATAGGTGTGCCCCACACTTGAGAAAGGATTTAGTTTACCAATGAAGTCTAGCCCCCATTGCTGAAATGGTTCTTAAATAACAACTAGATTAAGCGATAGTGTAGAAAAATGTGGTCTCCCAATGAATTGTTGGCATGCTTCACATTTGGAAACCTAATATTGAATGTCTGTAAAGATGGTGGGAAAATAATACCTTCCTTAGAGGATATTGTGTGCAAAGTGACCATCACCTGAAAAATGTCCACCACATTTTTGGTTGTTGTATGCTTTAAGCATTTTTCCTTGTTGCTCTTTATCTACGCACTTTGAGGAATCATCCATCCAGGACCTCTCTTATAAAGTGTACGATTCCTAATTACAAACTCTGTTGCCCTCAATTTGAGTGTTCTCCTTTGTTTTTAATCAAGATAGGGAGGGAATTATCCATAAGTTAAGTACTAGGAAATATCATAATAACACTCATCGTAGTGGTTACAAAGAGAACTTATGGATTGTTTTCGGGACAAGTTGAGTAAGCACAATTTTCTTCACCATGTTGATATTTGAGTGTTTCATTCTCAGCAATCAACTTGCACAAACCATTCCTATTACCAGATTGGAGGTTCGAATTACCAAGTCATATTATTGATTATTTTTTATTCAATTTCCTCTTTTAGCTTTAGGATCCCGCTATGTTAAGATGAACTTGATTGCACTACCAGGGACCATCACCACCATATGAGAGTTGAGGATGTAAAACTTAAATTTTTTTACATCCTTAACTATTACATAGGAATGCTTCTCCAATTGGATGTATTTTAGTTCATGATTTTTCAATGGAAAACTCATGAAAGTAATAGGTGCTTCCACGCCTTCATCATTTTTCTGAACAAGAATTACAGAGAGTGTATGTACTGATGCATAAAAATACATGATGAATTCTTTGTTAAAATATGGAGACACAAGAGTCAGAACCTTAGCATTGGATTTTTTGATATCTTCAAATGTTTCCTTTCCTTCATTATTCCACTTGAAGTTTTCCTGGGGTTTCATCATGGTGGTGATGTGCTTTGTCAATTTAGCAAACTCAAGAACAAAGCGACAAAGAAAATTCACCTTTCCAAAGAATGAATGAACTCCTTTCTTACTTGTGGGTAGAGATAGTGCTTGAATGAATCATCTTTGTCTCAAGCTCAATGTGTGCTCCATGTTTGTTCACAATTTTCCCAGTAACTTTCCTTCCATGACTCCAAAAATGCACTTTTTGGATTTAGTGATATGTCATGTTTTCTACACCTTACAAGTACTTGTTCTAAGTGATGGATATGATCTCCCCTCTTCTTTGAAAACACCATGAGATCATCAAGATATATGAAAATGCAATTTTTTAAATCCTTGAATGCCAAATCCATCACCCTTTGAAATGTAGCTCCCATATTGATTAGGCCAAAGGGAATTCTTTTGTAGGAAAAAGTGCCCCAAGGCATTGTGAAGGTTGTCTTGGTGCAATCCTCCTCTACCACTTTGATTTGATTATATCCTGAGAATCCATCAAGAAATGAAAGAATTTCAGATCCAGTGACTGCTTGAAAAATGTGATCCATGATAGGGAGAGGATAATTGTCTTTTAGTGATGCATATTTTATGTTGTGGAAATCTAGACATATTCTTATTTTTCTCTCCTTCTTCCACACCGACACAATGTTGACCACCAATGTTGAATGGTGGATGGGAAAGATGATTCTTGCATTAAGCATCTTCATTACTTCCTCCTTGATGGTATTAGAAATCTTCGGGTTATATGGCCTTTTCTTCTTCCTGAATAGCTAAGCATCTTGATTCAAAGGAATTGAGTGATGCATTTCCTTCGATTGAAAGGATTTTAGTTCATCATAAAAGTAGGACAAAACATTTGAATATTTCTTAAGAAATGAAAAATACCTTCTCTTCTCCTTGGGAGAGAAGATTTTTTCAATATTGATCATCCTTGGCTCCTCCGGAGTGCTTGATGTTTTCCTTATCAAAATCGGTTGGGAAATGAGAAGATCATTTCTCTTTCTCTTGAATGAATTTGTCATGTTTAATAAAGAGGTCTTCTAAAAAAACTAGGCCTTTGGGAATCTTGTTCCCTTTCAATTTGATCACTCCTTTGTCATAAATACCTTCAATTCCTTCTTTCTCTTCTTTAGATACAACTTCTCAAAGTGTGGATTATTGCTTACTTCAAAGAAGGTATTATTGAAATTATCCCTTTGTTCCAAAAATGCTAGAATCTGGATATCATCATGAATTTCTTGCCAATGATGTGCATTATCTGGTACACTAGGCCTAAATACCATTGCTATGGTTGCCTTGTCTTTACCGAAAGAAGGATGAGATGTCACTAGGGAATTTGATACTGCAAGAGAATCGACCTTTTTGTTTTATTCCCTTGGGATAGCTTCAATGGAAAATGCATCAAATGATTCAATGCGGTTCCATGCTCTGTTTCTATAATGTCGAGTCTTGGATTTTTCACCTGATATTATTTTCAGAATTTCTTTACTATCACTTCCACATTACCTTGTCATTTCATATTCTTGATTCCCATGTCTTCAGCCACACCCATGCCTAAGAGGAGAGCTTCATATTCCACTAAGTTATTTGTATTATTGAATTGCAGCTTGTAGGTAAACATGTATAATTCACCATAGGGAGAGTACAACACTACACCCACTCCCAAACCTGCACTAGAATGACTACCATCAAATTCCATTGTCTAAACTTGATCTTATTCATCCTCCATAAGAAGGGGAAAGTTATCATATTTTTTACGATGTTAGGAAGTATTTGCATAGCCCACTATCATAAAAATGATGTTTTCCTTTAGATCATCGACTTACGTACTATGAACTTAATATTTCTCACCGGAAGAAACTTCTTCATCTCTCCTTTCACTCAAATAGTTACAAATGACCAGTCCATTTTTATCTCTCCACCCAAGTCTCTGTAAATTTTTGGCTCAATAACATGCCAAAGGAGGTCAGGATGTCTACGACCAGGATGGTTAGAAGCACCTTTTTGTGTAGAAAATCAGCTAATGCTACCTATAAATCTTTGATTCTTCCTACCAAGAGCACTTGTTTAGATTCCATTGAATAACATGTGCCATTTTCCTGGGTCAAGGTGAGGCCAAGATCATTAAAAAACTTTGATAGGCATCACATTATCTGAAGCTCTGGAATCTATGATACAATTATTTAGCTCAAAGACTTTAATGAGAAGTGACAGGTAGAAAGGTTCAACCTTGCTGGTTTTGGAGGCGTTGAGGGCTAACATGTTTTGAGAAGGTGGTGTGGATGGTGTATTGAGTAAGCCTTTATAACTTACACCCAAGGTTATACGATTCGCCATAGACCACATCAATGAACCTATCAAATTGGGTGAGATGAGTTTGTAGGTATTCTATTTCGTATATCTCGACTTTAGTTTTGCTTACATGTTCCAAAAATTCAAGTGGGATTATGGTGGGTGAGAAAGAGGTTCCAGGAATGATAGAAGATTTAAATGGAAAAGGTTTTTCTATTTTGGGTGTTTAATTATCCTTCAACAGTGCAATAAGTGACTTGGAAGGAGATGTGGATGTAGGTTTTGATGGAACTTAGATGTTTTTACGGGAACAACATTCAAAGGAGAATTATTCTTAGTAACCTTTAATCTAGGAGAAGGATTAGATGACTTAGTTGGTATGGTAACATGATCATTGCTAGCTTTGTGGGTCTACTTTATCTTTAGCAGACTCCATCAAAAGTGGTAGTGGTGATCCTCTACTGATTATTTTATTTTATGGGACCTCCAGAAGAGAATATTATTTCTTCTTCTTGTCCTTTACCACAGCTATTGAGGATGAAGCACCTTTCTTGGACTGCGCACAAGTAAAAAATGCACATGAGAAACCTAGATCTTCATCATCATCATCATATTCATCATCAACGTACTCAATTAGGCCATTGTGTATATCACCATCAACTTCCTTAACCTCAAGATAGTTTTCATAGTCCTCCACATTTTCTTCTTCAGGTTCTTAAATTTCTACATCCTCTTCTAGTTCTTTGGTGTCACAAGCATCATTGACTGGTGGTGCTTCAAGCATGAACCGGCAAGGAGGTGGAACAATCCTTGGTCTATTGGAAGGATTTGGCTTCCTTGGAGTGTTCCACATTGTGATACATGGGACAATTGTTTCTTCAAGGAAACGAGTCATTTTTCATTTTTTGAAACATTGGATTTGTGATGATGGAGCTTGAATTCTGGCATTTTTGCTTCCCATTTGGGCCTTTCACCTTACTAGATAGGATTAGATCATCATCAATCTCTATCGGATGGTCTTGTGCTTCCATAAATGTTCTTGGTTGGGTTATTTTAAGGAAGAAACCTACCTCTGATGGAAACAAATTGATGAAGAATCTCTTCAGATTATTTTTAGGAGGCACCACATCTTTAGGGATTATTCTTATCATTTTGTTATATCTTATTATGAAGTCTCTCATTGACTCAGAGGTTTCTTTATTAATTTTTACCAATTTGACCAAGATATCTTGACAATCTTCTATGGTCTTGAACTGTGTGCTCGAATTCACTTCTTATCTCTTTCCAATAGGTGATAGACCTCGGGGATAGCATGTAGAACCATTTGACAGGATTTTCTTGAAGTGACTCCATAAATATTTAGACTGACACATCATCATCCTCAATGCCCAATAGAGCTGCAAGCAGTCATAAATGATGCTAAATTCTCTTTGGAGAGTTGGGAACCATCATCCCCTTTGAATTTTGGAAAGTTTTTTCCTAAGCCCCTTGGTAGCTCATGGAGTGGTTGAGCAAGAGCAAGTTGACCCATGTTTCCTCCCATGGTATGTTATGCCTATGGGCCTCACGATCACAGTCATGCTCATGATCCCCCATTTTATTTATATTTCTATCTTCCAACCTCGCTAAGGCTATGGATTTTATTACTACTCTTTTTCTACCTTGGCTTGAAGTCTTTCAATTTCTTTGAGTTGAGCTCTTATTTCCTCTTTTAATCTTTCTTCTATTTCTCTATCTTCTTCTTCAGTCTCTACATCAGTGAAATCTTCAAGGTTCTCTTTGATGTATGGAAATTCACTATCCAAAGGATTGGCAAAAATCAGGTTCCCAATGTGACTGATTACTTGATGAGAAGGAGACCTTGGAATTCTAAGAAGCTCTTGTCTTCATTGAAGCTCTTCAAATTTAGGGTCGTTTTATCCTCCTTGTCTCTATGTCTGGGTGTATCTTCTATCCTTGTCTTTGCCTCTCTAATTCGGAGTGTGTTCTTCTTCAAGGTCAAGAATTCCTATGGCAATGAAGCAGTGGTTAACACTTTTCCTGTTATGCCACATAACTTCTCTCAAATGAAGTGATATCATCTTGGATGTGGAATAGCAATTTAGGTCTTTCGACAGGGAGGATTTCTGAAATAGCCATGGTTTGTAGACATTTGGCTCATATAGCTATTTAAATTCTAGGAAATTTCCATTTTTTTGAATTTTGAATTTTTGAATTTTGTTTTGGTATTTTTCAAACCTTGTGGTTGTATTCAGGTGTTGATGCTACTAAATCTACCCCACGGTGGGTGCCAAAAACTATTCAAGAGAAAAAATTTTAGGGAAAAATTGGTGGTTATTTTTCCAATGCTCTAGGAATCTAAGTCCCTCTACTTAACCAGCGTAGCTATTGTACATGCATGCATGAGTAAATTGTGAGTTTTATCCTAGTGGCCTTTCTGATGGGGATATAACAAGGGCACTCCAATGACCCTACAAAAAATGCTTACACGTATCTGCAAGGGAAGAATTTTCTTAGGAGGTGAGAAAGGGGAGTGAGAATATTTAGAAAGGAGAAACTAATGTTACAAGTAGAAAATTAGAGACTTGCACACACTAGCCAAAAGTTTCATTACATGCAGTTTTATTTCAAAAGAAAACAAATATGCAAAACAACAACAAGACAAAATAGAGCTTAATGAACACAAAGTACCCATAAAATCCTCAATCAAAGAGGCTAAAATTCCTTCTTCCTTTATTGAATCTCAAGTAGAATTTGTACATAGTGTGGGAAGTAGAAGACATTTTTTAGTGGGAGAAATGGAAGAAACTTTCTATTTCTTTCTCTCTTTACAAGGATATCTCTCTCATGAATTCACAAAAAACAGCTCCAACATCTAAGAATTTTTAGAAGATAAAATTAAGAAGAAGTTCCAATGAGGAGCTTGCTATAATTTATAGAAGAAGAGGAAACTCTTCATCTTCCTGGTGAGTTTTTGAATACCTTAGTATGAGTTAAGAATGTTCATATTCCACTTTAAATATTTAAGTTCCATTTATAATAACAAGGTGACTTAAAGGTACATTATATTTATACATAAACTTAAGTCATATTAAAAGTGAAACCTCAACGTAAAAATATAACATTGAGGAGAGAGAGTGTTGTATGAGAAGAGAAGAGAAAGAGAAAGAAGAGGAAGAAGAAGAACAAGAGAATTATGTTGAAGGATGAGCTGTTGCGGTGGACTTAGCTCCACTCTTTGATTGCTCTCCACTCTGTGATCCTGAGAAGGCTTCTATCTTTCCAAGCTCTTGTTTGAAATGAGCTACTACTAGTTCTACTTTTTCGGCATGAGGGATGCGAATGCAACTCAAGGTTTCAGTCCATCCATCAGTCACACTATTGATGTCCTTGCACTTCCTGAACCATGATGAATGATTTTCTGGGATCATTCCAATGGAGGAAAGGATATTTGAGAAGAAGTCAAGAGTATTCCTAGTGAAGGAAAATGGGTTTCCCACCCCTTTCTTGACATATTCTTCAAAAGGGCTAATCAAATCATTAATAGTTGTATGTTCACTCATTGTAGGTACTCCAAATTTCTAAACTTTTTGATTTATACTCTACTGTAGCTTATATGTTTGTTCTTCTTTCTCCTCTACCTCTATGTAAGCCCAATTTATTTCTTAAAATATGATTGCTAAGGCCCTCTCCCATACACCTGTCAAGTCTTCTGTAGGAGTTTCAAATACCTTCCTATCAATCAACTCTTAGTGATGGGTGTTACTCATCTCACTCACTAATGGCCATATAGGTTCCCAGTAATCTATTTCTTTACCCACATCCTCTTTGAGTGCTCATGTTTTGTTGGCCATGGTGGACATGTATGCAAAGAGCTTGACTACCTCTTGGAGCGTTGGCTTCCCTTTTCAGAGATCGAGTCGATCTATTCATTTTTCACTTGCCCCTACATCATGAGCTCCTATGTTCTTTTGATGGATTATGGATCAAAACTTCTGATGGGTGAAAATTTCTTGATAGGAAGTGTTGTAGTTCTTTGTTCCATTAGGTGTTGCACATAAGCTAAAGGAGTTTGTACTTGTTCCTCTAGTACCTCAATCTTCTCTTTATATTCTTTGTTCCTTGCCACCATGCAAGCAAAATATTGTTGATATATGTACAAGTCTCCCTCTTGAGCATCTAGTCCCAATTGGATTGTGCTCATCTCGTAGTCAGTTGGTGTCATCTCATCACATGGCTTGATTAATTTTTGTCGAGCTACTTCGATCTACTGATTACTAGTCTCCCCTTTGTAGAATTGTGATGTTGTATATGTAATATTTCTTGACCTTTTTACTTTAGCTAATGAGACAATCGCTAATAAATCAAGGGTCGTAACTTGTTTCACAGTGCGAGTGTCGGGGGTGACCATTTCTCTCATCCATACAAACATATCGTTGGATCCAGGATCTAATATGGGTAAACTAACCATTCATTTTTTTGAAGGAGGGTGCAAGTCTTGAATGAGATGGGATTTGGTTTCAACAAGAGGTGAGACATCTTGCAATGGTTCAAAGACTAGATCATGAACTATGTATTCATCATTCACCTATGCATTTGATACTGGATTTTATGTTTGCATCACTAAGATCATGTCTTCCTCTTACGTGATGTCAATGAACCTTCTCCTTCCTTGACTTTCTTGGGTGTCTTCTCATGGGGAGAAGCTTCGTTTTTCCATGACCTTCCTTTTTTATCTCACTCCAAAGTGTTTAGATCTAGAAGTCACCTCTACTTCTTTTGAAGACAAATTATGTGAAGATTTCTTCTGGGTAGAAGAAATTCCTCGTGACTAAATGATCATAGTCCTCTTCTTATGAAAACATTTCCTCATTCTCCTCACGACCCTTTTAGTCCAGTCCAATATATCTTCTAATTCAAAAACATGCCAATTGATTTGAGGCATTAAGGACTTCTTAACTGCTTCATACTCAAGATCGTACATCTCTGTCCTATCATCATGTAAGATGTCTTCGTACCAAGAGAACTTGAATTTCCTCATCTCACCGATTGTCATCCTCATGTGGTCCTTTTCATGTACTTCAAACTTGTCAATATAGTTTTCCTAGTAGTCCTCAACTTACGGCTTATGTTACAATTATGGGAGATAGAATAATTCGGTATCTTATCGGATGTCAAAGTTGGGCCTAACAATGTTGGAATGAAAAGTTAGGTGTGTGAAAGTGGCCTCTAGGTGAGATGCATCATTTGAGATTTTACACGTGAACTCCCTAGAGATATAGGGAATGAAATCAATTTCTTTCTCCTACTTTTGAGCTTGTTATTTACCTGAGTGATCTGCCTATAGAGCTCAAACAATACAATCTAGTCACTGAGGTACTTAGGTAGTTTTAGCAGAGCTTGTTCAAAGCCAACGACTCATATGTAGGAGAATGTTGAGAATTGTATGAAGTACGAGTTGTATTCCTTAATCAGGGATGCCACTTTTTGTGACATCCTAGCTTCAAGATCCCCTTCTAAGCTTTGGACCACATACATGGTGAATGCATCATTCACATGGGTGAAATTCTTGTTGCTCTCCTCCATTACCAATTATGGAAGTTTCTCGAATGTAGGTACCTTAGAAGCAATGTTCTACGTGAGAGATAATCCCTTGAATGATCTCAAGCTTGCAAGGAGATAAACTAGGTAAGAATTCATGTGGAACTTCTTTGTCATGGGAACTTGGAGAAGTTACAGATGGAGATTGTCATTGATGATCTACCAACAGTTAATTCTCTGCCTCCCTTCTGTCAATGTCAAGATGAAAAGGCCCATCCAGTCTTGGAATTCTATTCTACTTTCTTCACCCATAACTCTATTGAGGAGAGTGATGACATTAGAATACCCTTCTTAGAACTCACACCTTGGTAGATTCTTGGGCATCTTGGAAGGCTTTCTTCCTATTTTCAACCATGAGCTGAGTGCTACTCCTTGGACATATGAATCCAATGTTTCCTAATCATGCACGACACTTTCATTTGAGATGACGACCATGTTGAAGGATTTCGATAGTTGTAGAGAGATTGAAATGGTCTTAGGGCTAATGAAAACCGTTGTAATATCATTTTCAACTAGGATGGTTCATGTCTCGGGATCGTAGTCGAAAGATCGGGTAGGACTAGCTTGATACTTTGCATAGACATTGGGTGTTCTAAAGTGGTGAATAATCCACTTGTGAATATTTGGTCTTTAATCCTACTTCGATGCTTGGAGGCCATGTGATTCTTAAGGCGTTCAGGTGCATGTATAAGACATTGATATTTTCCACATCATACTCGCAGGTGAAGGGATGTATCAGCTTCTGACCCATCCACTTTGGCTTCATGTCTCCTTAGAAAAAGTAACTTACTATTTTTAGTAAATGTAAAAATAAAGTCCCTAAAACTTGCATTGAGTGTTTTTACTTTGATTCCTCTTTCTCCCTACATTACTCATTCCTTCCGGATCAAATTTCTATTTTTAGAAGGTTCTCGTGGGCCCACTTTATATTTTTAGTAAGTGCCAAAAATGCCCATTCTGGTGAATTCTCAACTGTAGTGCACCCCCAATGTCTTCGCCTCCTTCACAGGTTATTCTATCAATGGCTTTCCCAAAATAATAGTGCTTATGTAGTAGACTTTCTATTTTTAAAAAGTTGGTTTTTGGAGGTCAGATTGACATGCAACAAAAAAAATTTATATGGGTTTTTTTCCCAATATCATCCCTATGAAATTTCGGACTGCCTGCTTAATATTCCACGAGATTTTTGGACACAGGAGTGCTTTTGGATGTGGTAGCCATTAATGGACCTCAAAATTACAAGTCTAGTTTTCTCCTCCATTTGTGAAGAAAATTATATTTTTGATGTGAGGTTTTTCTTCTAGTGCTTCACGTGTAATTCTACTTCATTTTTCCTAATGGTTTGACAGAAATTGGATTTTTTCTTCGTTGAGCCAGAAGTGGGATTTCTTCACTATGGATGCTCAGCACAAGGGGAGAGTTTGAAGGTTTCTTATTTATGGCCTTGGGTAGAGGAATGAACATAAAAATATAGCTTGTTGTTTCACACATCCATTTGGGATATTTCTTCAACTTTTTGTTTCATGGCCATGGAGTTTTCTCTATGCTTCTCCTTCTTTGTTCTGTGCTTCTCCTTCTGTGTTTGCTCCAATTTTCCTTTAGGACTGTGTGCATTCATGGGGTGGAATAGGAGTACCTATGTGGAAGGTATGGTATGATCTTTAGTAATGGAGTAATGGAGGTGATAAGTTACAGAGGAAGAATGGAGGAAAATTGTGCACGTAAGTGGAAGCAGCTGAAAGTGCTAAAAGCACTAAAGCGACAATTAGATTTTTTGAATTTTTGAAATTATGATAGGATAATCTTGGGTGAATTTTTCCATGATTGATTTCCTAACCTAAAGAACTTTAGGGACATCAAATTCCATGGTGTTCAAGAGGATGACATGTGGTGGTGATCCGACGGTAGGGAATGAAGGTGAGAAAAACCGCTTTAAAGCACTGGGAGCTAAAAGTAGGTCACATGGATGGCCAAAAGGATTCCCATAGGAGGATGGTAAAATGTTTCCATGTATTATGTCCCTCACCTTAGGGACATAAAGGACATAAATTTCCACGGTGATCATGGAGCTTACACGTGGCGCTTGATCCAACGAGAGGGAATCAATGCTCCAAAAATGCACCTAGGGTGAAAGTTGGTCACATGGATGTTTGAAAGGCTCCCCATAGGGGGATGGGCACATTTTTAATGGTCTGATGTCCCTCAAATGAGGAAAATAAGGTACATAATTTTCCATGGTAGTCTTGGAGTGACACATGGCACTTGATCCGACGACAGGGGAATAGATGCTCCAAAAATGCACCCTGGGAGTTGAGTTGTCATGTCTCGCAGTCACATGAGCATCCAAAAGGTCACATGGGGGCTGGGAAAAATTTTAAATTGTTGTTGTACCTGAATTCATGGACATAATGAAATCCTGCCAAGCTCCTAGTGCTTTGACACGTGTCCTCCTAAAAATGACTAAGTCTTGAACTGCCTTTGAGAGCATAACTTGGAACGATAATAACTTGAGCTCCCGGTGGAATTTATTTGTAAAATTTTATATTATACTGAATGGAAATTTAATTTTGGATCCAATGGGATTCATATCATGTCTTGATTAAGCTACCTGATCCCTCACAAATCTTATTTTTGATTTGAGACTATATTTATGCTTGAGAAAAACTACTTGTTAATTCTATACGCCAAGGTTTTGTGAAAAATATTATTTCACCATCATGTATTTCTTGGAATCCTATTTCCGGTGATTTTTTTTTCTACTCCTAAATCCATCTGGAATTCCCAAAATCTTCTTCTGAAGGCCAACAAATGTTTTAAGCCTGTGTACTACCTATGCTTGTGAACCCTATTTTTACTCAAACTTCCCCGAGTCTTTCAAAACTTTCCCAAACCTTCCGAAAACATTTCCATGATGTTGTAAGGTCTTCAATTCACCTCCATTTTTAATTTGGTCCTTCTGTTCCACTCCAGGTTGTTTGATCTAGTCATGGGAAGGCTAACAATAGCCCTTCCCAATACTAGCAGAAGATAGGATCTCTTCAGAACTCCCTAAAATCACCTAGAGGGAATGAATAAACTTTCCTAAATCTCCTAGAGGACAAATTTAACATCAAATAAGGGGTTACTAGACTAACGGATTTGACATGGGGTGCCTAGGAATGATAAAACATGAAAAATTTGACACATGGGTATAGTTGTCATGCTTGGAAACTTCTAATTTCCCTATTACACATTTGCATGACAACATGTATAAATTTATATAAATACTATAAGTATTATATTTTAAGTGTATATTTTGGTCAGAAATTCCATAACAATCTATCAAAAACAAATGGAAAGGATTACACTTTTCCTAAACATAAGTATGGCCCTCTTCACAATAATCATTTTCGTGGAAACAATTCTCTCTATAAGGTCATGGTGGGTTATACCTATTTGAGAAATATTTGATAATTAAGAATGTTTTTTAAGTACCACTAAAACAAGGGTCTATTCTCTCTTACTATGACTATCTCATTAGATTTACAATAATAATTGAAGAAATTTATTCCAAATTAGTCGAACTTATGTTAAATTATTTATAGTGTCGTATTCTTATGCTACAAATATGTATTGTCTAATAATTTGTATCCATTGAGGGTAAAAAGCACTAATAATTAATAAAAAGTGATAAAATAACAAATCATGACCTAGCTTAGTGGAAGCTAGTGTCCCGCATTATTTCATCTTGTCATTTTAATCATTTTCTGTACACTTTTGGATCATTATTGATTTTTATTGATTAGAATTATATCATATTCAATAGACTATCCATGAGGGAAACAATTTATACAAAGACACATCCTCAATAAGGGTAAAGCCATATGTATTTTCCATAAAATATATTGTTTGTAACATATAATTCAAAATATTTCATATTAGAAAAATTCTTTACGTAACGCTTAGTTTCATTACTTATCAAAATTAATGGCATAAGGGACACTAGTTTGAGCAGTTTCTTTTATTGAAAATTGTGATAACAGAATAAATTGTGACCTAATTGAGCGAATGTGAAGATCCTACCATTAAGGTCATTGTAAACACTATATGTACAACTTTGTATTGCTAATGTTTTAAATTGATTATAATTATATCGTGTTGGCTGGAATGTACCGACAAAGATAATAGTTGCACTGCATACCTTATAAAGCGATAAAGCCTTACGTAGTTCCCATAAGATATTTTTTTGAAACACATAATTCACATTGGATCATATGAAATAAAATTCTTAGCAAACACTAAATATTTTTTCCTTATCGAAAGTAATGGCATCGTCGATGCTAGGATCAACAATTTAACAATTTGAAAATAACGATGAAATAAAAGACCATGCTCTATTTTAGCGCTTGCTAAGCTCCCACCATTACTACTAATCATTATAAATACCGTATATAGGTTTAGGTCACTACTATTTTTCATGGATTATGTAGTACTCACAATACAAATTGTTTCTAACATATAATTAAAATCTTTTCGTACATGAAAAAATGCTTAGCGATAGCTAATCTTTAATACGTACTAAATGGAATGCCATAACGACCACTAGGATCAACTATTTTTTATTTCAACACTATGTGCATGGCTTTTGAATGATAGTGTTATCCATTTATTTTAATTGTACCATATTTGTTAGGTTATGTGTGGCAGAGAGAAATTCCTACATTACATACCCTCTAAATGGATTGAGACGTATTATGTGTTTCCCATAGACTCAAAAGTTTCTTATTTTTGAAAATAGCCATAAAATAACAACCCATGGTATAGCTTAGTAGTCAATAGGATCCTAAATTTACCTCTTATCAATATAAATACTATCTTTCCATTTTTGATCACTAGCCTTAATATGTAGTTGCCATAAGATACATGGTTTTCAACTTGTATCTTACATAGTTTACTATCAATGAAAATGCTTAGAAAATGCTAAGCTCCTTTACTTAGGTAAAGAAATGGCATATCATGCCCTAGTCTCAACAGTTTCTTATTTTAAAAATATCCATAAAATAAAAAATCTTGGTATAGCTTAGCGGTCACTAGGCTCCTACCTTTACTTATTCTCATTTCAACACTATCTTTACAGTTTTGGATTCCTACCCTTGGTATGTAGTTCCAATGAGGTACTTGGTTTTCAGCTCATACTTCATATCATTTCCTATAAAAGAAAATGTTTATCTCCCACTAAGCTCCTTTAGTTATTGATAGAAACGAAATATCAAACCTTAGGCTCAAAAGTTTCTTATTTTGAAAGTAGCCATAAAATAATAAATCATGGTTTAGCTTAGCTATGACTAGTCTCCTACTTTTATCTCTTCTCATTTTAAACACTATCTTTAAAGTTGTGGATCATTAGGCTTAGTATGTAGTTTCCATAAGATACATGGTTTGTAAGACACATTTCACATCATTTCTTAACAAAGATAATTCTTACCACCCGTTATGCTCGTTAACTTATTAGCATAAATGCATATCAATGCCTAGACTCAAATTTTTATTATTTTGAAAACCATACATAACACTATCTCGTGCGGTCTTGGATCACTAGCCTTATTATGTATCCAAAATAGCTTGTTCAAACTTACAAAGTGGAACATTTTAATTGGATAATTAATTTAAATTAGGGAACACTATATTTAACATTGCAAAACCAAGTTTTATAAACAATGGAATGTAAATGTGTGTATATTATTCTAATAAACTTCAAAACTATGTTTAGGATTTAGTTTTTCTATTTTCTTATAATATATTCTTTTGATCCGCTTTCTTTATTATATGTTTTATAATATTTTTGTTATTATGGTTATATTATTATAGGCTATAAACAATGAAAATGTTTAGTTTTTAATTTTTAAACCATGCAAAATAAAAAATAGGGAAATTTGAATTCCCCATATTTTTGGATACTTGAAATTTCAACATGACTCACACTTTTGCTTTTAGAGGGGGAAAGTGAAAATTTCAAATTTTCGTATCCCTATCTTTTTCTATTTTTGAAATTTCTTTCATTGAATGTGTTAAAAAAATTACTAAATACCTTGGAGAAATATTGACTATGGTTTCTAATTTTTTTGGTCAATCAGAAAAACATGTCTTCAAAATAAAAAAAATACACACAGATCGTAGATTTCAAGGATGAGTGTTCGAATCTTGGTTTTTTGCATGCTATTATAATCTTGTTTGTAGAGAAGTAACATAAAGGATACACACAAAGGACACACTTTGGAAGGAGGATAGCAATAGAGGTTGCAAAAAGAATCATGTAGAGTGTTTAATTGAGGTACCGGGATGGTGGTTTCACAAACAACATAACATATAAAATAATCCTGGATATTTCTAAACAAGGTATTTATAGATTAGGTGTACCTTTTTTATTACAGGATCTACTAGTTGTTATGTAGTCAACTGGTTCCTCTATTTTTCACGGAAATCCAAATGTGATCCGCACAAGCCCTACTTTGTCTTCTTGAATCATATTTATGCGATCAAGCCTTGATTTATAGTTTCTTTTAATCTCCGTGCCAAAATACCTTGTTCTTCATGAAAAATCCCATTTTTTGTGTGTTAGTGACAGAAAATTTAATCGCTTTTCTTCTCTATTATTTATCTATGTTTAACAATTTCCCATTTCCACCATTCTATGTCTCTCTTTGGCTATTTTCGTTTTGAATTTTTCATTCTCGTTCCTCTGATTTTTTTAGGATAATGATAGCTTCTGACACAGTAACATTATTTCTAATTTTCTTTTGGTTAGGAGAACCAAAAATAGTTTAATGTTGTTCATTAAAATGATGCAAAGAAATGTCACTAGTTAATGCATCTTACATTTTTTACATGGTTTTGGCTTAATAGATATTTTAGGAAAATATACAAGGTTAAAAATTAATTCAAAACTATAAAATTATATTCATAACTCAATTTTATGTTAATTATTACCAATTATAGATGTGTTTACATGTAGTTAACCAAATATAATGTCTTCATCATTTTAATGTTATGTACATTGGAAGTAAACACGTTATATGTGCAATAACATTACTAAATCTAATTTTAATCACTATGTATTTTATAATTAATATAATAGTCCTTTTGATCCCACTAATCTATGCCAAAAATTAACATATCTTTGAGGATTCCACGATATAATTAGTTTTTTTGATAACTTATTTAGGAAAACCCAATTCTATTTCGAATTACATACAAGATTCTACAAGTATATTTACATATCAATTATATTAATTCGGATTTATTTTTATCATTTGTATCTTTTCAATATGATTTATATTCTATGAATAAACTCTACCGTAGGAAAATTTGTCTACACGAGCTTCCGCTAGGCTATAATTCAAATTTCGAAAAATCATTTATTTTCCTTGGCCCTCGTGGATCACTTGTTTTTAGTCCTAGAGATCACTTTTGTTTTTGTCTACTTTTATATCCACAAAGATTAAAAATTTAGATTTATAAAACAACTTCATTATGAGCATGATATATTTACCTTTAGGAATAGATTAACGGCCACTAGGATGCATCAAGTAAATGGCATCGTATGTAAAAACATGTTTTATAGATTCTCAGTTGCAATTTCGAGTTTCCATATTTTTTCATAAATGTAAAATAATTCTGCAAAAATATTGTAAGAAGTAGATAAAACTATACGTATACATGTATAACATATTAAAGATATGATTTTACACATGTATATTTATGTATCCATTATATAAATGCAAGATTTTTTTAATATTTTACAGCTTTTCAATATGATTTCTCCTGTATGAATACACTCTACATGAAAAATGTTGCATGTAGTAGCGCTTGCTAGGCTATAAATCTTATTTAGAGAAACCATTTATTTGGTTTTAGCAATCACTGTTATTGTTTGTCTCCTGTTACCTATGAAAATATTAAGAATTTAGATTTATAACATATCTTCATTATGAACATGATATATCTACCTTTCATAATAGCTTAGCGAGACACTAGGTGCAACGAGTAGATCACATTGCATTTAAAAATGTGTAGTATAATTTCTTGGCTACTAGTCCACGTTTCTTTTCTTGTCCTAAATGTAAAAATATTATGCCAAAATATCATAAGAAATAGAGAATTCTATACGTATAGATGTGTAACACATGAAAAACATGATTCTAAACATACACAACTTCATCATGAACATGATATATTTGTCTTTAAGGGTATCTTATTGATATCTAGGTACAACGAGTCCAAGTATATACATATACTATTATATAAATTCCACATTTATTTTTTTACCATTTATCTAAACTCATTTTTGAATATAATCTACATGAAAATGTTGCCTACTTTAGCGAAAGCTAGGCTATAATTCTTATGTGGATGTTGTATTCATTTACCTTTCAAGACTTGAGGATAAGTGAATTTTGTTATAGGAAACACACTTTTTTTGGTCAAGTGATCTCTTTGTTATTTGTCTCGTTTAAAATACACAAATCCTAACAATTAAATTCATAACACAACTACATTAAAAAAATAATATATTTACTTTTAAGAATAGCTTAGCAACCACTATCCTTCATCAAGTATATCAAGTTGTATCTTAAAGACATTTTGTAAATATTCATGGTATCTCATCCAATAGGTTAGCCCAAGATATAACATTAAGACCTTACGGTTGGTTGGATTTAACAAATTAAATTAAAATATTTTAAGATAAGCGGGCGCTAGGTACTTACACACTATAATATTTTGAGCTTAGTGGGCACTATAATCTATCCAGTTACCCAATTATATTTTGAGCTTAGTGTTCGCTAGCTTATGACACAACATAATATTTGGATCTTAGAAGTCTCTAAGTTTCGTTATAAGAAATTAAGATATTATAAACTTAGAGGTGGGTAGGTTATGCCAGAACATAATAATATGA
Organism: Taxus wallichiana var. yunnanensis; assembly: GCA_018340775.1. Classification (NCBI taxonomy): domain Eukaryota; kingdom Viridiplantae; phylum Streptophyta; class Pinopsida; order Cupressales; family Taxaceae; genus Taxus; species Taxus wallichiana. The sequence continues at coordinate 726,649,995 of CM031240.1, read as the reverse complement.
TCTTAGTGAATATTGGTATTAAGAGCTTAGCAGATGCTAGGTTATGCCACAACATATTATTTGGGTATTCAATTCACTAGGTTATGTATCACAAACATGATATGTATCGTAAAGAAGATGCAAACAAGATGTGTTTAAATTAGTTGAATTTATTGTATGATTTTAAGATTTTAAATTAAGATATTTCAAGCTTAGCTCTGTTAGGTTATACTACCACACACACATTGGAACCTAGAGGTGGTTAGGATTTAATAAACTAAATTAATATATTAAAATACTAGCAACCGCTAGGTTATGCAATAACATATTATTTGGGTATTCAATTCACTAGTTTATGTATCAAAACATGATATGTATCACAAATAAGATGCAAATAAGATGTGTTTAAATTAGTTTAATTTATCGTATGATTTTAAGATTTTAAATCAAGATATTTCGACCTTAGTTCCTGCTAGTTTATACTACCACTTACTCATTAGGACCTAGAGGTGGTTAGGATTTAATAAACTACATTAACGTATTAAGATCTTAACAGCCGCTAGGTTATGAAATAACATATTATTTTGGTATTCAATTCACTTAGCTATGTATCACAAAGAAGGTGAAAACAAGATGTGTTTAAATTATTTAAATTTATCATATGATTTTAAGATTTTAAATACATATATTTCAATCTTAGTTCTTGCTTGTTTATGTTACCAAAGAATTTTGGATCCTAGCGATAGTTAGGATTTAATAAAATAAAATAAGGAATTAAGATCTTATCTCTGCTGCTAGGTTATGCCATAATTATGCCACAATTTGGGTATTCAATTCACTAGCTTATGTATCACAAACATCATATGTATCGCAAAGAAGATATATATAAATTAGTTGAATTCATTATATGATTTTAAGATTTTAAACTAAAATATTTCAATGATAATTCTTCAAAAAAGTACACGAGGAACCAGTCCATGATAAGTCTTCTAGTAGTGGACGCCCATGATGATTACAAGTAACTTATCATAATAAATATATGCCAAAATATGGTGAGAGTTGTAATCATCTTCACTTCATCGACATATAATTCCTATATCTATACACTTAACTATATAGACAATCATTCCAAACCTTAATAAAAAATAAAGACATATGCAGCCAAGAAATATCAGGTTGTTCAGCCACTCGACTCGACCTCATCGATGATCTCTACATCTCTGTCCCCTTTACTCGATCGAGGAGGAGGATGAATACACACATCATTATGACATTGTCACTTTGGCACCTGTCGGGAGTTATGTACCCTGATTTTACACAACTACTTCTAGACCATGTGCAATGACCTGAATCCCCTGCGTGAAGGAATGTACATGATATTGAAGGATGACTAGAAACTCTTCCAACATCTCATTCTACTTATATAAGATAAACTACCCCGAAGAGTTGGACAGTATGTTTTCCACACTTAACCCTTGCGTCATGTAAAAAAACGTTCCTCCACCCTTTGGACTAGTTCGGATCAAACATTAGCTTATGCATGCTCTCAAAAATATCACCGTCATATTATTTTTCCTATCTATCTCGTGACCAACTAGACAATCTCGAGCCAATTCCACATAGATATGTTCTAAATTTTCCCGTCCATATAAGAAGCAAATGATTCCCCAATGTCCTTACTTGTCATAGCTCTCTGCCTCTTCCTACTAGGACCACACTCTATGCTACCCAAGTGACAACCAACACCCATGTCACCTTCACAGCAAGACAGGAAGCACAATGACCAAAAATGAAAAGAGGAAAGGGTTAGTGAAATGTTCAGCAGGCCCAGAGATATAAAACCACCAAATGCACAACACATGAAAGAAGGTAAGTGTGATGGTACCAAATATCATCGATTATATTTCCTAATCATAAATATCATGCTTCCCATTAAATCTCCTAAATTCCTGACTCCATCGTACGTATGATGTGCGTATAATCCTTAATTGATTTTGTCTATCGCACAAATGTAATCTATCGATGACATAAATGACCATTAAAGCCGTAGATTTTGTATCCTCTTGTGGCCACCAAAAAGGTTACCCATCATAATAATCTTACATTTTTATTAAAATCTTATAAAATTTCTATGTTTTGAAAAATTAGAGTAAGAGGTTTTGAGATTATCAACCTCTAATTTAATCAACCACGTTAACTTTGGAGAAATGTATGACAATAAGGATTTGTGTAAATAAGTTGACTTTATTGTCCGATTTTAAGATTTCAAATTAATATATTTCAATCATAGTGCCTAATATTTTATGCCACCAAACAATCTTTGTAGTGTATCGGTGGTTAGGATTTAATAAATTAAATTAAGATATTTTCAACTTAGCAGCCACTAGGTTATGCCACAACATAATATTTGGATCTTAGCAGTCTCTAGGTTTCAACAAAAGAAAGTAAGAACTTAAGAATATAATATTTTGAGCTAAAAAATCAATAGTATTTAACAAACAAAAGAAAGACATTGACTTTGGAGATCTTTATAACAATCAAAACCAATTTAAATTAGTTGAATTTTTGTATGGATTTAATATTTGGAATTAAGATATTTCAAGCTTAGCACCCGCTAGGTTATGCCACCACATAATATTTGGAGACTACCGGTGGTTTCAGATACTTTGAGCTTAGCAGATGGTAGCCTATGCCATAACATATTATTTGGAGATTGAATTCACTAGGGTTCATTAATTCATAGTTACAATATTTTATAATAGTTAACAAAGTATAGGAAGATATTTTGAACTTAGCTAACGCTAGTTTAAAGAACGAAATAATATATGAAGGTTTTGGCTCATAGGATTAAAAAAATTAAATTAACATATTTTTAACTAAGTTGAGATTAGGTACTTCCATAATATATTATTTCGAGCATAATGGTTGCTACCATTTAACATGTTACTGAATGATATTTTGATCTTAGTGTTCACTAGATTATGAAACAACATAATAATTGGTGCTTAGCGCTCACTAGGTTTTAACAAAAGAAATAATATATTATTAGCTTAGTTTCTAGTGGGTTACACCAAAACATAATATTTGGATCTTAATTGTGATTGGGATTTAGAAAATTAAATCAACATAGTTTGAGCTTAGCGGTTAGGTACTTTAAAAATATATTATTTTAAGCTCAAAAGATAGTAGTAGTTAACAAACAAGGGAAGAATATTTTGATTTTCATGGCCACCAAGTTTTTCCATAAAGTGTTATTTAGTTATTTCATCACTAGGGTTTAACAATTCATAATTAAGATATTTTAGACCATCCGAAAAATTAGAGGAAAATATTCATAACGTTTCTAGTGCTAAACTCACAATATAATATTAAGAGCTTAGTTTTTGCTAGCATCTAACTAATAAGAGAATTATATTTTTCTATTAGACAATGATGTGTTATGCCACACCATAAATTTTTGGAGCTTGGTGGTCTGTGAGGTTTTATCAAAATAAAGTAAGATCTAATTTGATCTAAGAAGCTACTAGGCTATTCAAAGACATAAAATTTGGAGCATAGCCATCTTTAGGATGTAATAAAAATCATTAAAATATTAGGATCTTAGCTGCGACTACGATATGCTAAAACATAAAAATATTTAGAATTAGAGCAAAAGTGGTTTTTCCCAAATGACCCACGTACTTACACAAAACATTCCTCATGGCCATATATTATAGTGAAACAAGAGGAAAAAATACCGTATGCAACCAAAAACAAAACAAAAAAATTCCCAAACTAGACAAAGGAAAATTACATTTTATGGAGATTCATGAGAGTAGTTGCTTCATCCTTAGCATCGTAGTAGGGCTTCCTTGAATCAGCACATCTAATAAATTAATGTGCTTTAGGAAGTCTTCATGGATTTTCATCCAGGTCATGTCCATGTGAATTCTTTGATAAAATATACTTAGTGTAACATAATATTCAATGGCCTTATTCAGATCAAGAGAGATCTTCTCTAAATGATCCCTGTGTTCCAAAGTTGTAGTGGGGGAGCCCATTTTCTCTTACAGAGGAGAATAAAGGTAAACCAAGGAGATATCTTGTAACACATATGGAATTTCTAATTCCATGTTAACCTCCATACAAAAAAAAGGGGATAAACCACATATGCTTCCATGATCAAGTGAGTTGATTCGGTTTTATCTATTACAATACAACTGGGAGACAAAAGGACAAGATAGAGAAGAATCTCCAAGAGGTGGGGACAAAGTAGATGTTGGGTCCAAAAGTGGTTTAGAGACCTTAGGAGAGTGCTCTAAGGGGTCCAAAGGGCTAAGAGATGCTAGAGAAGATGAGGGATACCCAAGACCAATGAACAGGGGGAGACCACTAGACCACTCCGGCTAATGATCATGATGTTTGAATCGGATTCAAAAGGGAGATGAAGGTGACAGAAAGTATGAGCTAGTTATAGAATACGATGATGGACATGACACTTCTTGCCTATATTATAGGGGAAACATGATATTTCTTTTTCGGAAGATGAAATTATAAAGAGAAAATATAAATGGCCTTAGTGTAGGAAAGGACCTTTGTCTTCTCTATCCAGTTTAAGGGACCTCTCAAGTGTTTGAAACATAAAATCCACAAATTTTACCTTTCTATCATGTCAAAGATGTGAAAGAATAAAAAGGTGAGGTCAATAAATCACTTTGTAGCATCTTTCCAACATGAAGTACCTCCTTTATTTCTTAGCAACCCTATCCCAAGGTTGTAGAAGTGAGTCCCATTCATATCCCGAGTGATACATTGTCATATTTTCATGAGGATACAAGAACTCAGCAATCTCCTCATGAAGTGATCATTTAAAATAAGTGTCTCCCTCCATGAGGAGCCCCCTTGCATCCATAATGGACTATGTTGAAATAAAAAATTTATCTTGCCCACTTTGACTCTTGCTTTCTTCCAGGTTACTAGCACACTCCTTGTCATTAGTATAGAGTGACCAGACCATATTTCCATAAATGGCATAACACCACAATCATGAAAAATATTCCATACTACTGGGTTGACCTTGACCTCTTCACAGGAAGAAGACTCAATGCATTTGACAAGACCACCCATAGTGAATGGGCTATTATGACAATGATTGTCAAAGGCCTGATATAAACCATGCTTAATTATAGATGTCAAGCACCTTCATTCCAATCTTAAAACCATGTCTCCAAGATTTCTAATTGAAATATGATGTAATTAGCAATATTCATTAATTTTTCCCTCCCATCACATCAACGCAATCTATGAATGCCATAAATTCCCAAAAAGCCTATAAATACCATATGCTCTTTCCGCCTCCAAAAGAGGTTATGCCTCAACATAAATTATGTAACTTTTATTTTAATTTTAGTTAATGTTCAGCCAATTGCAACATTAATTAGTTAATTTTCTTGCAATTACTACATTTAGTGAAGGTTAAAGGTTTGAATGTTAGAAATATTATATATTTAGTTTATATGTATTATAAAGGAAGAATCTACAAACAAAATGAAGCAAGGTGAAATAAATAACATTTGTAGACATGATTTCATATTGTATAGATTATCACACAATAAATAATAAAGAAATATCTTATTATAATTTCTTTATTAACACATCTATTTGTTACATTTAGGTTATGTTGAAAATTATCTTTGCGGATGAACAATTTGTAGACATGATTTCATATTGTATAGATTATCACCAAGTTGGGGGACAATTAAGTGGACATCAAATCCTGAATTTTACATTAAAAACAGCAAAACATCAAATTTAGTCTTCCACAGACTTGAACCATGCCAAAAAGTAAAAAATATGTCATAAAAATGGTACCCTTACATAGGGGAGACTGTTAGCTTTGTAGAAATACTGATTTTAAAGTGAATAGAATAGGATAAATATCATTTTATATTTTTTTACTAATAGTAGGTCTTTAAGACACTTTTTCCCGTGAATGTTTATGTCTAGGTTTAAGACTGCAAATTTTGTTTCACTAATCAGAATGTGATAAAACTTATACCATCCCAACCGTGGTGAAATTATATACATGTTCAAAAAAAAAAATTATTTGATTTCAATATTTTTTATGAAGTTATGGCAAACAAACGGAAAGTGCTCTGTTTTCTTTATGTTTTCATACCACTTTCACGGAAAAAATCATACAAAATAAAATATTACTCAAAAAAATAAAAAATAAAATCCATCCTAAGATAGATAGTGGCATCTAACTTCTCACCAAAGGAGAAAAATATATATCAATTTTTGGTCATCCAAATCGTGGGCAAATGGACTATAATTTTATAGGTGTTTTAAAAAAAAATACCAATTCATTGAATTTTGAGTGTTTAATATAGTTAATCTTGTCCATTTTTTAAAAAAATAGTATTTTAGAAACTAGATTCCAGATGCTACGATTCATATTAATGTAAGTTTTTCTAATTTTGAGTGTATGTATTGCTAATAATCCCTACAAGTTGATATTATGTTGTTATTTACAATATGACGTCCACTTATGACCCCCTTTTTGTCCCCCAACTTGCTACACTTACCTCTTAGGGAAGTGGGACATGTGCTCTAAGATAACCTCCAGATTTTAAAGAAGTTAGATCTTCTCTATGGTGTGAGATAAGGTTAGAGGAAAACTAAAATAAAATTCAAAACTAACTAAGGTGATATTACAAAATAGATATTAATGAGACACAAATATGGTTCCCTGGGACACTACTTAAAATAGTTCAAAGAGCGTATTAGCATGATTTAGTGTTTTTAGGAGCATCTTAGATTATTAGAGGTTGAGAAGGTGTAAAACATAACAATATGCATATGATAGATACATAAATAAAACCCAAGGGCGTAAAGCATGATAGATCTTCAAATTTATCTAAAAACTACTAGTAGTGAAACAAGAAAGACATTAAATATTGAAAGATAAGATGCATAGAAAAAGAATTCTTTATTCATAGAGAAAATAAAACATAAGGCCGATATGGCACAAATTATGACTTCCTTCTATAAAAGAGTCTTGTTATGGCTAGCCAATACAATAACTAAGCCTAGGATCCCTTTCCCACTCAAGTCTATTTTCTTTTCTATCTTTTCCTCCTCCCTTGCTCTTGGATCAGAAAATTCATTTATAGATCTTCTTGGCTCTCGCTTTAATGTCTAGAATCAAAACTTCCTCCAACAACATTAAATTTCTTACACGATATTTCATTTTTTGGCCAATATCTCTACTGCTTGTAGGTGATATTTGCTATTGCCTTTAATTCATCCAACTTACACTCCTTTAGTCCATGATGATCCTTTTCTTCCATGTGGAGATTGTGTGCTTCTTTGAGGGCCTTTCCTGGAGTGGTTTCTTCCAAACTACACCTAAGAGACACATGGACATGGAGCCCTTGTTTGGGGGCCTTTCTTCTTTTTCTCAATTTGAAATTGCACTCAAGTGACATGTGTAGAACCTGTGCATCTCTACTATGTTTTTGAATTTTTAACCCGTGCAAAAGTTTGAGAACATTCCTTCTCCACTTCATGCTCCAAGTGCACCAAAGGGATGCATGGACACCTTCCACATTCAACTTCATACTTAGTCAATTTTAGGCTCAAGCAAACAAAAGAAACTACGGCTGGAAAAATAAAAGATGATGGTCGGTAATGCATCTTATACGAAAAGAACTCTATAGTTATGATGACTCACCAAGGAAATATGTGCTAGTCATGGAAGGATTTGACAATATTTTAGCTTAAAAATAAAAATGTGGCTTACAAAATGCCACTCGGAGTTGCTATAAAATATTCCTATATTTGAGGAATGTTGCCTTTGTAGGGTAGTTCCTTCTCTTAACACTTGGAAAGATTGGTCCAACTCGATTAACTCCTTATGGGAAAAGTTTTGGAGACTCTATACTACTACGCATGCAATCGAACTCCAAGCGCATGATGGGGTTCAAGATGGATTCCATCTTGGGGAAACTAGAGCCCCCTTTTAAAGATTGAATGATAGTCTTGTCTTATCGTTTCATGATCAAGAGATGTGTAATTTTTTTCCTTTCATAGGACTGTAGAGTCATTGGGAAAGGGGGAATCCTAACTAGACTATTTCAATGATGTTATGCTTCTACTATTTTATCCCCGGTGGAGTTGAACCAAGATATTATGGTATTTGATGGAGGATTTATTGCAGCTCAAAATATCATTAATCTTTACAGCAATCATCTCGCATGTTAGTGATTCTTACCCCATGTAGGGCATAGTCGGAAGCATCATAAATTTTATGCATAAAACTTAATGATTTAGGGACCTTAGTGGATACCGCACCGCTGATGGTTGAGATTGTGTTCTCTACATTTGAGTACAATCCTTTCACATTAGATATAAATCCAAGTGTCAGGGATAAATTCATTTCGTGGTGACAATATGATCACGAAAGAGAAATATAGCTCTTGCACTAATGTTATAATTCCCCCTTTTAGGGGTTGTTGTCCCAATTTACAAGTCAAATCCTTGACTAGATCCTCAGATGATTTCAACCTCACCTAGAGGCTTCCCTTTTCTTCTTCAATGACATGTAACATGGCCTTGAATGTAGCCACCTACGAATTTCTTAAATTAACCTTTGTTTTGAGGGATCCTTTTTCCTATAAGAGTGAATTGGTCAAGGAATTAGATGTGGCGAGTTTGGTGATTAGAGTCTTATTTTCCACCTGAGAATCTACAAGGAATTCTTGTGATGGAGCTTCCTTTAATTCCTTGCCAAGATTTTTTTATCTCTTTTCCCTTTCCCTTTATCTTGGCTTGTTGGTGGCCACGATTGCTTCTTCCCGTGGAGGCTAGATTGTGCCTGTTTCAGCTAGTTAACTTGAGTTTAAGGTAGATTGTCATGACTACCAACGTAGTTTCTTTCAATACTTGACCTTATATTGAGGCCGAAATTCTCATAGGTTGACCATGATAGCATTGATATAATAGTTGTTAATGTGAAATCACAGCACCCCCAGATGATTTCTAAAGATCTACTTTTCTAAGGAAAAATCATCTAGTATGATTGCATAACATGGAACTTTTCCTAAGGTGTGGGACCTTTGGAATTGGAAAAGATCTCCAGATTAAAGGTTGGTTCCTTATTCCTCTGTTTAGGTGCATATGTGAGGATTTGCAAAGGATCTATATCTATACCTAGTCTAAGACTTGCCAAGGAGACAGGGATAAAAGAGTACAGAAATAAGAAATAACTAAACTGCCAGGTGATGCACCAAAAGGAATGATGAACACTTAGCTTGCCTTTGACACAAACCAATAAAATGCATACAATAAACAAACACAAATAGCCAGATCTGTAATGAGAGACTAGATAGAAGTAAAATAAATAAAAAGGATCTGAGATCGATCACAAACATATTTTATTTCTCTAAGAGATTGATACAGTTCATTACAGAATAGCCAAAAGGTAGAAACGTATTACAGTTTTAATGGAAGGCTTGAACCCCACAAATCCTTTTACTAGAAGGAGAAGGGAGCCTGTAAAACTAAGAATGTCCAACCCTTTACAATTAATCCTACCCCTGTATTTATGGATTAATCCTGAAAGAAGAAAAAAAAGAGAAGTGGGAAAATCAGGTTGAAACTCAACCACCGTTGTTAATGCCTCTAATGAAATCTCTCCCCTAAATTCATCTTTACTACATCAATATTTTGTCTGGTGCCTTGAAGGAAGAGGAAACATTGGAAACAAATCGAATCCGATCTAGTTGTAGAGGCAAGAAGATCCCGTATTGAAAGCCTGAGGACATTTCCTCCATTTTTCTTCACCTAACCTCATCAAAATTAAAGTTTCAGACCCCATGGCATGGGTGAGGCCAAGATCTTTCCAATGGCATCAAATTTTTCAATATTTCAACCCTCGAGTCGAAAGATAGGCCTTTGAAGTTTGTATCAGTGCATACAGGAGGGTGGGAAAACATCTTGAAAAATGGGTCCCCTTTTGATATCGACACGCAACATCTAGATTATAAAAAAATTAGGCCCTTAGGTCTACAATTTATCTTTTACCCCTTTCTTCCAATTCCCACTTTGGATTTGAATCGAGCCTAGATGCTTTGAATCAAATCATCCGGGGTAGAGGGGAGGAGACACAGCGGGGATCATGACTGATTTTAAATTTTTGCATTGGGGCTTAGCGTCGATCCCTCCATAAGTTCCCCACACTAGGAAACTAATGCAAGTTGCAACATGGTTGCATGAACTAAAATAACTTGCTGAGAAATGGGTGGTGGAGTTAGAACTAGAAATTGTTGTTCGGAGGGATTGGAAGACTCTGTGGTTGATCCCGCAGGACGCTTTGAGATGATTTTCATTATATCCTCACTTTCTACATCAGATATGTGGTCCACATCCTGAAACTCCTCATATTTCTCATCACTTTGGATAGAGCCTAAAAATTAAAGGTGGTTTGCCCGATCTCCTACTTATAATTCCAATAGGCTTAAATTTTCTTTGTGCTCTAATATTTCTTATGTAGGGCCACTCTGAGTCCTTTTATCATGGTGAGGGTTGGATCATACCTATGCTTAACTGGGTGGAATGACTTCCAGTATAGAATTGGTATGTCATTGAGATCGATAAATATGTTAGGAGACTCACCAGGGGATTGCCTTACTTTAAAAAATTCCTTAGACTCATGCTTGCAAGATTCTAGAACCTTTTATGAACTAGAGTCATGGCTATTTTCCCATCTGGGTCATATCTCCACCAGTATTGAATTAAGGAAAAATCGTAAGAGGACAACTTATGTGGAAGGCTATGCTCTACCTTCATCTGAATTAAAGTGATTCCTCCCTTTCTCAAGGGGAGACCAAAAAGATCCTTCTTTTTACAAGCAGATCCAAACTCAATGTTCGGGAGTACTACCTACCTAGATATCTCGAGACCCACCACCCATGTCATGAGGGCCTTCAGGAGAATAAAGGATTCATGGCTAAAATCATGCAGCCAAATCATGGAATGTCCCAAAGTATGATGAAATAATCACAACGTTGCAGGGGGTATGTGAGGATGGATTGCACAAAGTTATTCATTCTATTGTTGACCCCTTTGGGGTCAAATTCAAGGAGGAGGGGCTCCAAAAAAAATTAAAAATGCATATACATCCAATGAGAGGGATAGTACATGAGTCAAAGAGGATGGTGGACTGATATTTTGTGGATCAACCTCGACATCTCATAGAGTCAGACTCATGAATTTGATGAGGTAATTTGGGAATTCTGATATAGAATAAGGTGGAACAAATATGAATAATACTTGAAGGTGGAGTTTACTAGGAACCCGACAAGCTGTTCATAGATATATTACACAATGATTTTGGTGAAGTCGAAGTGGTACTCCTGCTCTTTCTTTATGGACCTCATTCTGAACAAGGCCTCCATCTACTAATCCTAGATGTTCTTGTCTAAATCTTGGCCATAAATGAACATCAACATTAAGTAGGCATCATAAGAATCCACCATAAGTAACTTCAAGCAGATAGGGAGTCCTAAAGTTCCCAAACCACCCGAATCAGTCTACCTTATCTCCCTATTAAGGAATGAAGATTTATTATGGAACTGATCCCAAATGTTTTGGAGCTTGTCCATATCATGGAAACTAGTCATTGGGTTAGAGACTAGAGCCAACATGTCCCTGACAACTTGAGCTATAATGACCATGTTTCTGTTCTTGCCCTAGATGGTGTTGGTGTCAAAGTCAAAAAAACCCGCGCATATATGTATGAGTTCTGGGTATGGGTGCACAAGAGGCACCATATATTGGTCAAGTGTTATGCTCTATATTCATGAGCTGAAAGATTCAGAATTTCCCGTGTTAAGAAACTTAGCGAAGGCTTTCTCTCTCGAGTTTTGGGTTCCTTGTTGATAGTAGGGTAAAAGATGTCGTTGGTGAAGTCGGAGACGATAAAAGGGTCACTAGATTGAGACACGCCATCAAGGAATATAAAATTTTGTTGAAGAGGGCATGGGGGTACAAGTTTTCCTATGTAAGAATTTAATTTTGGTGTGGGGATGGAAGTTTCCATTATGGTTTTCAAAACTAGGAGAAGCCTATGATTATTTTACTTTGACACTTGATGATTAATTTGGAAGAGTATAGAATTTTAAATGAGCCTATTGGATGATCCTAGATAACTCAAATACCCACCCTAACTTAGAGAGTAATGGATCATGCGTATATAGAGTCACTTCACATAATGACCCCTTTTCAATTAATGACCCTAAGCACTAAACTCTATACTTTTTGAGATATTTTGTATCAATTCTAAATATTTTTCTCTCAAGTGTCCTAGGAAGTCATTGGATCATTAATTTTAGGGAAAATTAGGAAGGTACACTCCCTCAAAAATTTCAAAAAGAGGAAAGGGGATCCACAAGGGACACGTTTTCTAGAAACGTCTGAAAGGGGCAAAAGAAACAAAGCAACATAATAAGGGAAAGAAAAACTATACACATGATATAGTATTTAATGAAGAGACTTACATGAAAGGTTTTAAGTGAATCCCATTTACCAGAATTACCAAGGGGTCACCTTCCATTGTTTCAAGATCAAAAGAGTTGTGCTACTTGCACACGCTAATTTTGAAGGGCCTATCCATAAAGGGTCAAACTTTCCATGATTTCCAGGTTTGGTGGCCCTTGCATCCCATTTCAAAACCATAGCACAAACTTGGAATTTTGATTCCGATGTATATTGATCAAACCAAGCTTTCACCACCTACTGGTGGTTGATCATGGATTCATGAGCAGCCTCCCTCTTCTCTTAGAGCTCTAATAGCTTAGCAATTCTAACTTTCATCACCCTATTTTCCTCCATCTTGATTTGTTTCGATAGTTGTACCATAAGGATTTATATGGAAATTGGCATTACAACAATTTTCCCATAGAATATCTCATACGATGAGGATTTCAAGATCTGTTTAGCCATTATCCAATCAGCTCATAAGGATTTTTTGATATGTTCATGCCATATCCTCTTATGCTCATTTCCCATAATTTTTATGAGCTTGATCAGGTTTGGGTTAGTGGACTCTGCCAAATCATTTCCATATGGGTAATAATTGGATGTTATATTTAGATAGATTCCATGCTTTAAAATGAAATCAAATACATTCACCCCCAAAAATGCCTCCATATTACTTGATATAATAGTGTGGGGGTCCAAAGTAGGTAGTGATATCATGTATGAGTCCCAAGATAACGTTCTCGTTGTACTCCTTTAGTTGAAATGCCTTTGCCCATCGGTGAAGTAAGCGATCGTAGTGAGTATCCACTTGTGTCCGGAACTAGAAGTCGAGTTGACCATTCTTGATGAAATCTAGAGCCCATTGTGTAATTATTTCTCAATTAGGATGGGGTTAAAAGGTAATGTCGTATTCCTCCAAAAACCCGTATAAAATTGATACATCTTGAATCTGTTTGTCTCTGTTTGACTGTGATAAATAAATAGACTAGGCTAAAATTATCCCTATTGCATAATTTTTATGGCTATGGTATAGGTATAAAAATGGCCTCCCAATCTCCCATGGTGTAACTCGCGTAAGAATCTTTCATCTTCTTCATTCTCTAGGCACCTTAGTAGGATTCCATCAAATTTCCTTTTAAAAAGGACATCATCAATCATGCTAAAATGGGATCCTTGTTGCGTATGGTAACTTCTCTTTTTATGGGGAGATGGATTTGGTGTTTCCTTTTCTACATGAAGAGGATCCTATCTGAGACCTAGCTACCCTAGTCACTTTCTTGAATATAGAGTATCTCTTTAAGCTTTGTGTTAATCGGGGGCATTTGGTCGTAAGTTAAATATTGACATAGGTCCCTTCTCTCGTACTATCCTAGTAGGTTTTACCTCAATGTTGTATTTGAGGATCTTAGTGATCTAGTTACCTCTTTTATCCATTATCTCACCCTCTATTATATACTCTTTGACACTAGAGTGCACCACAATGAGTTGGATTTTACTATGAGTGACAAGGTGCCTAAATTTCTTCAAACCCTTAACTATAACATAAGCTTGTCTTTCTACAAAGTTATACCTTGTTTCATAGTCATGGAGAGTTTTTGAGAAGAAGGAAATCAAATTTTCTTCTCCTTAAGACTCTCCCTTTTGTGTCAGTACACATGCTACATTATGTTTAACCTCGTATACATACATGATAAAATCCTTTGAAAAGTCAGGGTTATGCAATAGCGGGGTGGACATGATATCCTCTTTAATTACCTCAAAGGCCTAATGACCTTCAACAGTCCATTTGAAGTTAAGGTCCTTCTTAAGCATTAGTGTGATTGGGCATATTGTCCGGGAAAAGTCTAAAATGAACTTACTAACAAAATTAATCTTTCCTAAGAAATATTGAACCGATTTCTTATTCAATGGTAAGGGAAGACCTAGAGTGGCTTCAACCCTTTTTGGATCAATAGATATACCTTCCTTTGAAACAATGTTTCCTTGGAGTTTTCCTTGGGGTAATCTGAAAAAACATTTCCTTGGGTTCAGAAAGATCCCAAATTCTTGAAATTTTTTCAATACAGCTTCCAAGTCCTCAAAATGACCCTCCACTATCTTGGTAAAAACCATAAGATCATCAAGGTATATAAGAATTACCTTATTGATCAGTTCTCCAAACACGGAGTCCATGGCTCTTTGAAAGGTAGCTCCAGCGTTTGTGAGTCCAAATGGAATTTTTGCGTATGCGAAGGTTCCCCATTTTGTCATGAAAGTGGTCTTATGTTGGTCCCTTTCTACGAGCCATATCTAGTTATAACCTGAAAAACCATCCAGCAAAGAGAACCTTTCTAAGCCTGAAACTTTCTATGATATCTACTCCATGGAAGGTAAGGGGTAGTGATCCTTTAGGGAGACTCTATATAGTTCTCTGAAATCTAAACAGAGCCTAATTTATCTATTTTTATTCCTCACCATGACTAGGTTAGAGACCCATGTTGTCTTCTTGATAGGGAATATTATCTTGGCCTCTAAGAATTTTTTTAGTTATTCAGCTATGAGGGATTCTATTTTCGGGTTGATGGGCCACTCCTTCTGGCTCACGGGATTATTTCCTTCTTCAAGTTCAATAGTGTGTTGGATTATATCCTTATTATAACCACGTAGGTCATTCTACTTCTAAGCCATGACTTTTTCATACTTATGGTATATAGCCACAAGTCTTTCCCTTTGTCTTTGAGTGATTAATATTTTGACCTTTCACTTTTTCTCTTTATTGAACTCTAGCTTGACATAATCCTCCTTTACCACTGCAAATTTACTTTGATCTATATAAGCATCATTCGAATCAAAAATAATTTCTAGGGTTATTAACCCTTTTGGAAGTTTGTTCATCTTCAACTGAATAATTTGATCTCCATAAGCTTCTTCGATCTTGGGTTGGAGTTGGTTTGTAAACTGGTCAGATTGTTGGAGGAAGTGTATAATCTGCTGGTCACTATTAAAAACTTGCCAATGATCGATGTTATCAGGTATAGAAGGGTGGATGATCAATTTTATGGTACTTTCATTCACTATCAAATCTTGTATTGGGTTGAATTGTGACCCAATTAAGGCCATCCTATCAACTTCTATATTTTGGTCTTGAGGGATAACCTTGATATTAAAGGCTTCAAAATCTTCAATGAGATCCCACACCCTATGTCGATAGGACCTCATTCTTTTGTTTTTGTGGCAGCAGTGTTGCTTACCTATGTCACTAAAAATTTTGAGTCACCAAAGAATCTCAAATGTTTGATGGCTTCCTTTTGTGTTGTGACCAAGCCATGTACTAAGGCCTCATACTCTACTTCATTACTGGTACAGGAGAACTAGAAGTGGAAATCCAGAGTATCTTCTTTCTACTTAGGGCTAATAAGCATACTCCAACTCATGAGCCACTCTTGCTTTTAGCTCCATCAAAGTGCAGAGTCCATATCTAAGAATATCTGATGGGATTCCCTTCTCTTTTATCCTTTCCTTTTACCACCTTTGGGATCATGGAGTCTTCATCAAAGATGACATAAGTACCCAAACTAGTGGAATCAAAGTTCTCAAAGGGATCACTGGGGGAAGGTTGGCTAGATGACCGCCACTTTGAATATTACCCTCCTCCGTATATGATTCCTCTTCTCTAGTGATCATAGCATGGGAATCCTCATATCTTGATACCACTTGGTCTATTATATGTTCTTTGGAAAGGGGTTCTGATAATACCTTCATATTAGATCCATAATTTCTTCACAAAATTATATGGGACCAATCAAGAGACATATATCCTTCAATTTTAGCTATGAAATATCGGGAGAGACATAGTCCGAAGACTAGAGAAATGTCAATTACTACTATATCATGTGGAATAGTTATGTTTAGGAAAGAATAGAGTTGTAATGAGAGTACCTTGATAGCTCCTATCGGTTGGAATGATTTTCCATCCATTTGCATGAATCCTTTCTTCAAGGCCTCGTATTTGATTCCCAAGGCATTTTTAATCACTTTTAGTATGATTTTAATGCTTCCACTAGGGTCTTTCATGGAATTATGTAATAATTTCCTACCTATGATAAGATTCATAAAAAAGGGGTTGGGCCTTGGTTTACTTAATATTCCCTTTTTATTTAACAACACTGATTCTATTGGTGCTCAAATCAATTTTACCCGTTATTTCTCTTTCCCAGAGGTATTCAGGTCATCATTTGATTTAAGTGCTTCTTAGAGAAACTCCTTTTTCTCTGGAATGCCCAGAAGATCACCAAGATGCATGAACTAGCACCTTCTTGAGATGTTGAATGATGTTAATTAGTCTAGGAAATGATATTTTGGACAATGATTGGTGTTTTATTCCTTTAAATGTAGGATGGAGGGAATCATGATTCTACACAGTTCTCGAGCTTCCTATATGACCGTCAATGGTGAGACTATGATGGTTTGAGGCTCTTTTTGCATCTTGTTATTCATACCTAGGATAAGATCATTTATCTCTATCATATTTTTTTGAAGCAAGTGTTGTAATTAAATTGAACAGGTTTGGAAGTAACTACCTCATTCATAAATACGAATTCCTCTCCTTCTACCCAAGAGAAAAGTGCTTACTCTGGTGTAATCTATGCCTCATGTTCCGAGAGAACTCCCTTGAATTTGTGCAGCAAAGGCCACATTTTGGACTCCCGTGTACTGATAAGGTCTTGATGCATTAACATCATATCCTTCTCTTGCTCTTTGTTTGGCTACATGTTTTTACAAATTTCTTTGTGGACACTCTCTTGGCATGTGGGGTGTATTACAGGGGAAGAACCATACATTGGGATCTTCTGCTACATGTTTTTTCCCATGTAGCATTTCTCTTCCCTTATTGGGTGGGATAGTTTGGAGTGGTTTTGGCACTGGGATGAGCTAGTTAGATGACTATGTAAAAGGTAGTCTCTAGGTATTCTGATGTTGAGAGGAATAGGGAGGCCTGCCACCTTGATATCTTTTATAATTTTGTCTTGATAAGTGATCTGATTCCTTTTAAGATTTACTATCTCATTAGATAAGTTTCTAAGGATATTTTTGACTTCCTCCATTTTAGGAGAAGAGGATGATGATGATGTACGTGGGAATTGGTGTTGGATGAGAGGATGTGTAATTATACAGAGACGTAGGGGGTTGGGTAGAAATTGGGATCATTTATTGTGGAAGGGGAGCTATTTCATGGTATATTGGCAAAGGGGATCTTGAGGGAAGCTTACCAACATCTATTAAATTGTTCTCAACTTGGATCACAATATCATATGCTTATGGTAAATAGTCCCCTCCTAATGATTGAATCATCATAGAAATATCTGAATTGAGAGTTTTTAAGTAAAAAACAATAGCCATAACTGCAGGTGGCCTTGCTCGAGTAGGAATTATTTTCCATGTTTTGTGAAACTTGGTGTTAAAATCAGTCATAAGCTCTTATAGGCCGTACTTAATGTTTATAAGTTGTTTTAGGAGTGAGGATCTATCCGCTCTCTCATTAAATCTTGCTACCAATAAATTTCCCGAGATGGTCCCAAGTTCTGATAGTATTAGGATTCAGGGATCAATACCAATCTAGAGACTTCCCCTTAAAGGAAGCAACTAGAAACCATAAGGCGATGTCATGTTCCCTGATATAATGTACCATGCATATTTATGCTACATCCTGGAGGTGTTCCTCCAAAATTTTGAAGTCTTTCCGTGAAATTTGGGTAGCACTTTTAGCACGTTAGCTGAAAAAGGATTCCACATAGCCAGTGGTATGGGTAGGATAAGGGAACTCCCTTAATTCCATGAAACAAACTGTCTCAGAGGTTGAGCCTAGAGGTTGGCCATTAAAATAGGTCTGAGGGTTCTAGTCGACTATAAGAAAGGCCTACCTAGTAGAGGTGTTGAGAGAGTCCCATTCGTAAGAGACATAGACCTCTAGATCTATATAGCTCTTCTATTGCATGGTGGAGATAACTGTAATTATTCAAACATGCCTTTTTCCATTTTCCTTGCTCTTATTCGCATTCATCTTGTAAACTAGAGTAGACTAACTTAGTACTACTAAAATTAGCAGAGTTTTGATGATGGAGTATTAGGAGATGTGTAGATGTTCGTGTCCCATCGGGTGTGTCGAAAAACTATTGACAAATATATGTGTAGATGAACCATTAGAGTCATGGGATACCTTGGGAAAGTGGGACATGTGCCCTAAGATAACCTCCAAATTTTAAAGAATTTGCCTCTTCTCTATGTTGTGAGATAAGGCTAGAGGAAAAATGAAATAAAATGTAAAAATAATTAAAATGATACACCATAACATTTCTTAAAAGACATAGATATGGATCCTAGGACACCACTTAAAATATTTCAAAGAGGTTATTTGCATGATATACTATTTTTATAAGTATCTTAGATTATTAGAGGCCGAGAAGGTGTAAAACATAACAATATGCAGATGATTGATACATAAAGAAAACTTAAGGGAATATAACACGATCAATCTTAAAATTTATCTAAAAAATACTAGCAGTAAAAGAAGAAATACACATAATATTGAAAGCTAAGATGCACGTAACAAGAACTCTTTATTCATAGAGAAAATAATACATAAGGCTGATATGGCACAAATTACTTCTTTTTATAACAGAGTCTTGTTAAGGCTAGCCAATATAATAACTTAGCCTAGAATCCCTTTCGTGGCTCCAATATATTTTATTTTCTATATTTTTCCTCCTCCCATGCTCTTAGATAAGAATATTCCTCTATATATCTTCTTGTC
Organism: Taxus wallichiana var. yunnanensis; assembly: GCA_018340775.1. Classification (NCBI taxonomy): domain Eukaryota; kingdom Viridiplantae; phylum Streptophyta; class Pinopsida; order Cupressales; family Taxaceae; genus Taxus; species Taxus wallichiana. Next base: position 726,630,704 of record CM031240.1, on the reverse strand, counting down.
TCTCACTTCAATGTCTTGAATCATACCTTTGACTGAAAACATTAAATTTTATTACAAGATCTTTCATTTTTGGGTCAATATCTCAACTTCTTGTTGGTGATATTTCATATTTCCTTTAATTCATCACAATTTTTCTCTTTCTATCGGTGATGATCCTTTTCTACCATGTGGAGGTTGTGCACTTGTTTGAGGGCCTTTCATGGAGGTTTTTCTTCCAAACTGCGCTTGAGAGATACGTAGAGGGCACATGCTTGTTTCAGGGCCTTTATTATTTTTCTCAATTTCAAATTGTGCTTGGGTGACACATGGAGACCCTGTGTGTCTCTACTATGTTTCAGAATTTTCAACCCACATGAATGTTTGAGAACATTCCTTCTTCGATTCATGCCCCGAGTGTGCCAAATGGACACATGGACACCTTCCTCATTCAACTTGATACTTAGTCATTTTTAGGCTCAAGAGAACAAAATAAACTAGGGCCAGAGTGACAAAAGATGGTGGCTATTAAACAGTCTTATATAACAATAATGCTACAGGTTCTCCAAGGTTGTTCATTCTCTACATGGAAATGAAGTGGGTAAGAAAACACATGTTACGCAGAGCACAAGAAACAATTGTGATGTGCATTTGTTTGCGATATTTGGTTAGGTGATTTCACAAAACACTTGTTTGGCTAGAATGAGATGAGGATGGTGTTGTCTCAAAAAAATTCATCCCCATGATTCCTCTCCATCCCAGGGTCTGATTTTTTCAATAGATAGTAGCATGTTTTGATATGACCAAGATAAATTTAAATATAGGTATAATTACATGTACATGGAAATAATATTATGCTTATTGGTTTTGTGATCTCTTATAGGTACATGACAAGAATAATATGATTTTTCATCTTTTAACTAGCCTTGTGGATATTAAACTTTCTTCTTATATTGAACCCTTACGGTATTTTAGACTGGCATGGGTATATATATTAAATTGAATTAATATTTTTTTCGTAGGTATAGTCAATAGTTGGTTTTTTATATTACTTTGAGTGTAGTGGTCACTTTCATTTAACAACTTATTGAATGATATTTTGAACTTAGCATCTCGGTAGTTTATAACACAACATAATATTTGGATCTTCACAGTCTCAGGGTTTTAACAAAAGAAAGTGAGATATTATTTTGATTTTAGTGGTCACTGGGATTTAACAAATTAAATCAACCTAGTTTGAGCTTAGCGGCTGAATGTATTTGAAGAATATAATATTTCGAGCTAAAGAGTCACTATCATTTAATAAGCTAAATAAAGACATATTGAGTTTAGTTTCCACTAATATCTCTAGTGTTAATCTTGTAATGAACTTCCACCTAGTTGGAGAATTGAATTGATATAATAAAAAAGTATAGTAGTTTGGGATTGAAGTGAAATTTGTACCCTATTTTTAAATTCATTACTACTCGAACAAAAGTGTGACTAGCATCATAGCTGTTAAAATTTATTCTTATTGGAATGATTTAAAATTTGTTAATTACTAAAAATTCCTTTTATTTTGTATTTGTAATGTTTTTGGTTTGATGGAAAAATATTGAACATGTTTCTAAAATAATCGATATCTTTTAAACATCCTAAATCAATTGCTTTCACAAAAATACTTTTCTTAGATGCATTGATGGAGATAAATGTCTAAAATGCTTAATTATAACACATGACATATCAGTTATTGGACAAAACATCTTCATTTTAAAAACATATGTTGTTTTGCATGGCATTTCTAGAGGAAAAATAGACTAGGATTTACTCCCAAGGTCAACAAATTGAAGACTTCTTACCTTAACTAAAATTGAATTGTAAAGATTGGAGGGACAGATTTTATTTATTTGAAATATTTGTTACTTACTACAAAATACCTTTTATGTTTTACTTATAATATGTTGTTGTTTGAATGAAAATATTGAACATGTTTCTAAAATAATTTGATGTCTTTTAAATGTCCTAGATCAATTGTTTTCACATAAATGTTTTTCCTACATACGTTTATGGAGATCAATGACTATAATTCTCAAGTATAATACCTAACATATCAGTTCTTAGACCAAACATATTCATTTTCCAAACATATCTTATCTTGAAAATGATTTGTAGAGGAAAATTTTTATTAAGGATTTACTCACCAATGTCAACCTGTTTTTCTAGTTAACCGTTGAAAACAAGATTTTAACCCTTTGCAATGTGAGAAAGGATACAATTAATAATTGGACCATAAGAAATATCCTTAAAGATACTAAAGAAAATTTTTGAAAGAGTTTGATAAATGTAATTATTCATACCCCTAGAAAGGGTAATAAATGTGTGGATTATCTTGTCAAATTGGGGGCTAAAGGTAGTAATTTTAAAGTGTGTGAGAGGGGAGATGATATCACCAATGTTATTAATATCATTAAGAACATTAATTATTGATGTTTCGGTGGTTTTTTTCCCTCATTGGGATGTCATCCTTGTACTTATGGTTAGTAGGACCCTTCACACGTGTAGGATATATGGCAGGATTTGTATTAATTTTTCTCTTACGATTCATTTTGGCCATTATTTCTTCCATTTTCAATCTCATTTGACTAAAACCATGGGAGATGGTTGTTCAAGAACCGAGCCCATGAGCTATGGTTCCCTAAAGAAAAACCCCTCCTTGTGGTGCATTCGAGAAATATGGGGGTTTAGGAATTTCATCTCAAAATCACGGGGTTTGATCCTTATCTTTCATTGGAGTTTGGTGGGAATGGATCAATGGCAGCATGGTGATGTGTTGTATGGAAATTTAGGGTTCGAGAGGATTCGATAGCGTAGGTGACTGGAATTGAGACAGAGGGATTAAATACATTCGAGATACCGTAATAGACTTAAGAATGAAATTAAGACTTTATTTCATGGTAAAGAAATGGTTTACGAGATGGTAGAAAGTATACCTAGATTTTGAATCCCTAATATTTAGAATATGGTTTTCCTCCACCTTATGAGCTACATTAATCTTAAATCAAATTATAGAAATATATTTGTTCACCATATTACTATCCTTACTATATCTAGGAGTAACATTGTTATGAGACTTACCTTTTTCTTATTTATGTCACTCTTTGCATCGGTGAATGATTTTCAACAGGGAAATATTGATACCCTAATACACCATGGACTAATTCTTTTTCTTTTTAAGAATGGTAAATTGGTGGTGGAAAAGGAATTAGAGCCCGAATCTAGGGATTCAAATGAAAATTGTACTCTTGCAGATGATTTGAAAAAACTAACTAGAAAGAAGAGTAAGGAACCTCAAGGGAAGGGAAATCTTGGTAATGGGGCTGCATGTTCTTTGATTGATATAAAAGGGAATCCATCTAAAGGGAAAGAGAGAGTGAAGCTAGGTTGGAATGTGGATTTTGATAAAATTTATCTTAGGGTGAGTTAGGTGGAAATGGATATGGAGGCCTTAGGAAAAGTTGGAACAGATATGGGAAACAATGTCATGCATTACATCGATTCCTCTAAGAAAATTTGCATCACCCAAAACTCTATCATGGGCGGATATGGTAGAGATAAAAAGTTTTATTGTAGAGTTGAAGGGGCATGTGGTCAAGATTGAGTAGGGACATAAATTTCATAGGTATAATCTCCACCTTTGTAGTTATGATGAGGAATATCAGGTTAAAGATGACATCCCTATCATGAGTAGTAAGGGTGATCATATGAAAGACAGGAAGAGCGTGAATCGAAGGATTAAAAATATTTTAAGACTAACTAGTCAATTGGCTCTTGGAGATTTTTTTTACTCTTTATGGACTGTATCATTTAGGATGTTTTCTCCTCCATGTTTTGAAAAAATTCCTTGTATTGATCTATTATAATGTTGTTTGGGATAATTTGTTTTATCCATCTTTGTCTTGTTTTTTTAAATCATTGTTGGTGATGTTCATGATGCATTCTATTGTAAGGTTTCTGGGTTCCTTAATCCTTTTATAAAGTAGCCAATCGTTATGTTCACATATATTTAATATACCTTGTTAATAGCAATTTGGTTAATGTCATTTTCAATTAAACAAGACATAGTAGGAAGTTCATGCCTCACGGATGGGAGATGTGCTAGTTGTGCAATTATTTTCTTCAAATTATGATTTTTATTAAATAGAATAAATCAATGTTGCAACAAGGCCTCATATTTGTCAAATCAGCACTAACTACTAAATAAAGAAAAATATAAATAAGTTTTGTAGTTTAAAAATTATTTATATTAAATATAAACATTAGAAATTTGAAAAGTTATAGAATTTTTTATTTGTATTGGTGAATTGAGGAGAAATTTTAAGTAAAATTTTTTGAGCTTAGTGCCTGCTAAGGTAACCTAATACTTCCATAATATAATATTTTGAGCTTATGGATCACTATAATTTAATAAGTCAAAGAATATTATTTTTAGCTTAGTGTCCGCTAACTTATGTGACACCATAGTAATTGGATATTATCGATCGATAGGAATTAACAAAATAAAGTAACATATTATCATCATAGAGTCTACTAGGTTATGCCACAACAACATATTTCGATGCACAAAAACTATGGCCCTTTTTTTTGTATAAGGGTGAATATGGGGGTTTTAAAAGGACCCGCATCCTTTTACAAAAAGGTCCTTAAGGAAGAATATGACATTGAAGCATAGAAGAGAGAAATCCCGTAGGAAGAAAAAGACAAAAATCCACATAACCACGACCAAACAGAGAAAATTTACATTTTTGAATATTTTTGAGGATAGTTTCTTCTTCCATAGTAGCAGCTATTATCTAATTCTTCCCTTTAGTTAAAATTAGAGGAACATGACCTCGCATGGAGAAATAGAAGGATCGAATTGGCCTTGGGAGCTCACATTTTGGGTTTTTTCGACCAAGTCGGTGAATCAAAGCCGAGAAAATTACGAGGCGTTTTTAGAAATGAAGAAGCTCCAAACTCCAAAATTTGGACTTCAGAGGTGGGGCCATTCAGAGGTAGGCTAAGGTGAAATTTGTGGATTAGGTGGAATGAAGAAGAGAAAAGAAGGGAGCAGGAACTCAAGCCGGGACTTTGAAATTTGGAATTTAAGGTTTTATAGTTTTAGAAGTTTCACGAGCTCAGAGTGATGAACATTCCACATGGGGAGGGTAAAATCAAAAAACCCAAAGTCCTAAATTCATACCTTGGGGTTTTGGAGTTTCAAATATATGCGATGACTGGGTGGATGGAAAAACCCCAAAACTTGAATTCCTAAATCCTGAAACCTGAACACCCAAACCCTTGAAACTCAGAATCCCCAAAAACACAAAGGTCTAAAACCTGAAGTCTGAATTTCAAACTTCATGGTTTCAATATTTCGGAACATTAAAGCCCCATTACATGCAAATCACCACTTTAATCCTGAAACCCAAAGTTTGAATTTTGGAATTTGGGGTTTCAACATTTCGTAGGATTCACAAATTCAAGCAGATGAATAGTGAAAGGGATCTTGGGAACCGAAAGTTAAGAAGTAACGAAGTATGAAATTTCAGATTTCAGAGGGTGTGATGTAAGGTCAAATTCTGAAAAGGTAGATTAACTACTCACATTTATTATAGATTGACACCTTGATCTTTAGATGGCCATAAATTTTGAATGGGAACTTGGATTTGCGTGAAATAGGACTTTTTGGAAATCTCTCATTTTATTAAGATTAATTATTTCAAAATGAGGAAATACATTTCTCCATTTTAGAGGAATGTTTTAAGATTTATTACCTACCAAATGATGAAGGTATGGTCTTCCTTTCTTCCCCAATAAAGAAAATTAAAAGGAGGTATGGGTTTTGCAGTGGAACCCATCATTGTGTGGAGAAGATTTTGATTTTTTTGGGTGGTTGAAGCAATATTTCAAATTCCATATCTATCCCTTCTCTCATTCTTCCTATATATTGTAAAGAGGGGCTCATTTCAAAATGTTGGACACCTTATATATGTCCCTCCATTATTCTTCTTGTATGTAATAGATTTTGTGGAGATTCTAAACCTCCATACTAGACATTGTAATGAAACATTTGTGCCTTTCTACCTAAATGTGATGTATTGTATCAACATTGAGAGTAATAAAATCAAATATGTTGATTTTTAAAACCCTCTTCTATGTTCTATTGCATTTTTATGATCTTTCATTGCATCTAAGGTTATTGTGTATTGTTGTATTTTCATCGCAATATTATAATTGTGATGTGTTTATTGTGCAGGTTATTCAACACTCCTTGGTACATCACCTTCCCTTAGAGTAGGTTTTAATTTTCATGCATTTTCTCTAACTTTGTCTCCTTGGGAAAATATTATATTAGGTTAGATCTGCAACTCTCTGCACTTTGGAGTAGTTTGCACTAGGATAGGATAGAATCTAACCTTCTTGAGGGGTTATGATATTGCCGACTGCAAAGTCCCACATTTTGGGATAACTCTATGTTTGATAAATCAAATCAAATTCCTCAACCAATCACTTGCAATAAATCAGGGGTATTTTGATTTCTCCATAACAACAACATCTTAGATTTTCCTTGTTCCTCGAATTATCCTTTTACAAATCGTATTCATTACTTTGTTCTCCAAAATTTGTTTGGTTCTCCTAATCTTGCATTACCATTTTTTTCCAAATAAGTCACCGTAATCGAACACCAAAATTGAATGAAAACTCTTCCTTTAAATGAATATCTTCTAAAATATTGTCATTAGATACAGATTCAATGTCAAGCGATGTCATAGCCACTATGAATTTTTTTGAGTATGTGCAGTGGAGGACTATTTGTAGATAACGATAATGCCAACAAAATAATAACAATTTTATAAAATACATCTTCTCTTCTATTCTTGTGCACCACCATGACCATAAATTGATTCTGATATTCACTTTTTTATTGTGCAAATTGTGCTACCATCCATACCACTAAGCTTATTTTTCAAGACACAACAAAACAAGTTCTTGCTATGCGTTATGGGTTTTTAAAACTTCTGCAAATCTTCCTCTCAAGTTATTAAGTATTAATTTGTGTCATTTCTATGTCAAGATGTGCTCCATTTTCTACTCTTTCACTACTCTAACAAATGTTTAATATATTATGAAATTATTTATTTGATAAAAACACTACCTTCTACAAAATATTAAATAACAAAGTTTCTTCCATTTAATTATCTACAAAACCCCTACATGGATATAATCCCTAATCAGGTATGGAAAATTTTACATGGATATAAGCTCTAATTAGTAATGAAATTTTTTACATTAACATAATTTTGTAATTTAAGAGAGACTAACGGTGAGAATGCATACCAATTTTTGGCACGGAGAGGAAATCAAAACGTTTCCAGAAACCAAACACAAAATTTTTAACACTTACCTTGGTGAGATTTTTCTATTGATGAATAAGCTTACGCATTGATGAAGAGAATAGAAAGGAAAATGTTAAAAATATAAACTCAAAAACTGTCTACTTATAGTGATATGTAACTAAAAAATCCAACCGCAATTTCATTAGCACGCGAATTTAAGAGGGCACACATATGATTTTACAATATTTTTTATTAAATGGCTAATTAATGGATGAAAAAGTTACATGCTCCAAAAGGTACACATATTTCGAATGGTGCATGTACTTTTAAATGGAGAATTTTACATAGCTCAAATTAATGGCTAATTAATGTTGAGGCAACCACAACATTAATTAAAATTTTTCCTTACAAAATGGTTATCATTAATACTGCATTTGGTATTGTAAATAATTAATGTAAGAATTTAATATTATAATTTTTGTATTGTAAATAAAATCCCTTATATAATTCGGGTAAAATAAAGCCCTTAATTCTTGTGCTTGCACTTTGACGTGCAAATCTTGATGCCCATTTTGACAATTTTGTTGATTATAGCGGTAAAATACTTGAAAATATTTGTAATAAACATCACACATGAATTGCATATTTAATATTTAACAATCAATTATTAATATAAATATATCTATAAATTACAAAAATTACATCAATATATATTTAAAAAAATAAAATTTATACGAGAATAATTGGTATAAATAAATGATGTTTTTAGGCGGTGTTGAAAAATTACAGTTACCCAAATATTATTTGATAGGTGAACTATCACACTTAGCTATATGAATAAACGCTTTCACTTAGTAGTGTGAATCAAGACTCGCACTTAGAAGTGTGAGTCGAGACTGGAACTTAGAAGTGCGAGTTGATACTCGCACTTAGAAGCACCGATTGATACTCATACTTAACTTGTGAGTCAATATATGTGTGACTCGAGGATCGCATCGCACTTAGACATGCAACTGATCACACTTAGATGTGTGACCAATCGCACTTGTAAGTGTGATCACTCGCACTTATACACTACTTACAAAATTTATAAATGAAAATTCTAGATTTTTTTAACTATGCTTAATATATATGAATAAATTTTTTATATAAATGTATATAAATATTGACAGTCACCTTTTAAACATGTGAGTCACACATGTCAGTTCTATAAAATATTTGAAAGTATGTTACATCTAAAATCATGAAAAATGTCTAAACAACCGTCAAATTTAACACCATTCAAGGATGTTCAGGGAAGGTATTTTTAATGTCAAATTTTATTGATTTGAATAAGGTATGCATGAATAGTCATATATGTATGATGATATTAAGATTGATATGTGGCATAAATGACAATAATCACTTACACACTATTTTGAAGTTGGCGGTTGCTTGGTTTAAGTAAGTTAGCGCCTACTTGGCTTATGTAAGTTAGCGGCTACTTGGCTTATGTAAGTTTGGAACCACTTGGATTATGTAATTTAACAACCGCTTAGCTTATGTAAGTTAGAAACCACTTGGGTCATGTAAGATAGAAACCGATAGGCTTGTGTAATTGGGTGGCCATCGAGGATTATGTGGGGGAATCAATTAATAACAAATTGCAAATCCTATAGTAATGAAACTTAAATCCAAAAATAGACATTTAGTAATTGGATTCTAATAGTGGAAAAATTGGAGTCCAATAATAGCATTATTGGAATCAAGTAATATCAAAATTGGAGTACAATAATAGGGAAATTGGAATCCAATAATAGCGAAATTGAAATCCAATAATAGAGAAATTGGAACTAAAATAATTCTAATAATGACAATATTGGAATCAAATATTACTACTAATGGAATCCAATATTGCTATTAATGGAATCCAATATGGAAAAAGTGGAATCCAATATACACAAAAATGGAGATGGATTTCATCCAATACTTGTAATATTGGAGTCTTGATTCACTGGAATATGGCAAGATTTAGTGAAATAAGCATTTGAATGTTAAATAATATTAAAATCAAAATATATTTTAGGGGTAAGCCCCATGGTGGTTAAAAAAATGTAGACAAAAAGTGGTGTTAGCATGTAAATATAAGATGTTATCAAACCAAGTCAATCCTAAACCTAACACACCAATTATCTACCTCTGATTGAGCTAGATAAAAGGGGATAAAGAGTGTTTTATCTTGTACTTATGTACAAGTTCAAATTCTCTTCTCTTGTTGTGTTGGATGTGCTCAAGATAGTTTTTTTATTGCCTCAAATTTTGTGTGATGATTTGGATAACACCTCCCCTTATGGAATGATGATATTTTCTTGATGGTTGATAATTTTCTTTGAAATATTTTGGCATCATATACTGTAATTTTTCTAAGATCGTTTCCATTGAGGGTGGCTTCACTACTTATAGTCGAGGGGAAAAATTAAGGGTTGAGATCTTTCCATGTAAGTGGTAGATAAATTATGGAGAATCAGTGAGAATGGAGAAAGATATAGAATTGGAAAATTCTAGATATTAGAAGAATCCTCTATTGAATTAAAAATTCAATGGAGGGAGGGAAATATTTAATTTTTGAATATAGAAGAGGGAAAATTGGAGAGGCTTCTAGAAATAGAAGCCTCTAGATTTGGAGGATAGGTTAGTTTGGGATTAGGTGAAATTAAATGTGATTATTTGAGTGATTAGATGGAGAAGCTAGGTGTAGAATAGGTGTAGGGTAGGTGGGTAGGTGAGTAGGAATTTTTAATTCTTAGAAATAGATAATAGAGATTAGTTAATAGGATAATGAAATATTAATGATGTATTAATATGACTAAGGATGAGATGGGATTATTGGGTGAATAATAAGAATTATTGAGGTATGATAATTAAGGATAATAATAATTAATCTTACGATTAATTATTATATGGTTAGTGATAGGAAGGGATTAATAATGTATAATGAGTATGTTATTTGTTGAATGAGCATGCCGACATTTTACATGTCTATATACTAGACAAGTACGAATTATTGTGTAGCCATCTCCAAAGAGGTGGAAGAAACTTTATAAGTTAAGATAGCTACAAATATGCTAATTTTAAGGAAATCCCTATATTTTAGGGACCTTGGGGTGTGTTATTTAGGAGAAAGCTATAATTAGGCTTTTAATGTATGCCTAGTTTGTGTAATTTTATTCCTAGAAAAAATTCTTGCATGTTGAATTTTTCCATGGATTGCATGAGTCTATTTTTGAGTTAACTAGAAGTAAAAAATTAGTTTAGGAATCTATTACTACTATTATATGTTCTATTTTGGGTTTATCTTCCTCTGGAAGTTGAGTTGCAATTCCTAAATGTATCCACTATGTGTTAATAAAAGCATGCCCAAAAGTAAGGTTCCATAGTGGTCCATTATTGAATGTTTTGAAAGTGTTTTGTACTATTTTTTTATTACATGTATTCATAATTTATAAGAAAAAATATTGCAAAGCTTATTTTTAAGTTTAGTGGTGCATATAATGCACAATTTGATCATCAAGTACAAAAACAATTATAATAGCTTAATCACTATTTTTATTTGGCCTTATTTGGATGATATAGAACTTTATTTTGGGTTATATAAAAGTCTTATCAACACTTTGAGTTTTTTTTTTTGTTCTCCTTCTACTATAGATAATAAAATTTGATAATTCATCTCTTTCACATTACTAGTCTTGAATTTTCTCTCTTTCTCAAACAAACTCACCTTACCCATTCTAATATGGTATATCACTTGGTCTCTTTTATAGATTTCTTGATAAAAAATATTCATATGTCTATGGTTTCTAAGAACTGAATGCATTAAATACACTAAAACATTTATTGGTCAGCTTCAAAAATTCACACTTCAAATTGCCCCTCTAGGATCAAAAACATACAATAGGGGAAAGAACGTCTATATGTTCCCGAACCTGCTTTGTATGGTTTTGATCTTACTCAATTTTTTCATAAAATTTTAGTTACACATTATACTTTGGTTCCTTTAATCCTAATCCTTCTTAGTTGGCCATTGTAAGTTATATCACCTTCAAAAGGATACATGAGAAATTGAGGCCAACCTAATTTAAATGTAATCCTATTGCAAAATATAGTAAAAAGGAACACAAATCTCCCTACACTAGGAATATACATTTTCACATTCATTAGGGTAGTACCCTCTACAAGAGTAAAGATTCCCACTAGGTCTAACGGACTACTCAAATTTGCAAGCACTCAATGTTACTCTCTCAAGTGGATTATCAAGAGAGAAACTTTAGTCAAGATTTATCAAAGGAAGGATGTCAAATCTAATTGCACTACAAATAGATATCACATGCTAGGTAGATATTGCCGTGTAATTTGAGACCTCTACAAAGTATTTCCAATGTTGGTGGTGCATGGGGGTGTGCATAATCTAAATAATTTTTTTTTTGTATGGATTCTCATCAATATTTAGGATTTGAAATATTATAAAATCATTTAAAGGCCCCCATAATATGATTTATAATTACTGACAAAGTGTGATGAAGAAATACATACAAGTGAAGAACCTAGAAATTTGTAGGTCACCATTCTGAGTAGGGTTTATACTATAAAAATAGGTCAAGATTGTACAAACATTTATACCTTACATTATGGTCTTACCTAAGAGAATTTTTAGGTCAAAGTTTATGTCTCAAGAACTTAGAGGTCTAGATACCTCTATTTTATCATTCGAGATCTCCCAAAATTTCTCATAATCATTTGTAATCAGCTAAGTGCACTCAATCTTGTGTGTTTGTGAACTTGTATTATATCATGTACATTTATTGCAAGTATTAATGTATTAATATGATATTGAATGGTTAATGTTAGAAGTTAATTAATCAAAATAAATACACGTATATTACATGTCATTCCTTTTTAGTTAGGTATAAATCTTAATCTCATCCAAAAAGGGTGAAAACATTTGATGAACTCATTTTTCATTGTCTCCTTAACCTAATCTAAGATCTGTTCATTTTGTATGTATTAGTATTAGTCCTAGTAATATACAAATCCTAGCTTCTATATGGTTCCATATTTGTATTGTATAACCATCCCTAAATATGATTTGTGCAAAGTTTAATAGGTTTTCATTGTTGGTTCTACCTTTTTGCTCACTTTCTAATGCTCATAATTGCCATGTCACCTTCTGCTACATATATAAAGCATATTGTATCTATTTTATATTCATATTACATTATTGTTGATTTTCATATATTGATCAAAAACCTCTTTTAATTTTTCCTCATTTTTAGCACACTTTTCAAAAAATTCAAAATTATTTTTTTAGTAATTAGGGAATAATTGGAAACATTTACATTTTTGGAATACTTCCTTGCAATTTTTCTTTCATATAATTAGAATACAAAATGCCTCTTTTAGTTTTGTAAAATTTAAATTATATTTTGATATACAGTCGTTTTTTTTACATGACAGTGGTTTTTTTTTCTCAACATCACTTTTGGATCCTTTCTTATATAATCTCTCCATTGGTAGCCCTCCATGTGTTGATTATTGTTATTTATTACCTATTGATAGTTCATTCTATCATTTTTTCTAAAATCATAGCCTTTTTGTTTCACCTTCCTCTATCCATAATGATGTTAACTTATATAACACTCTCCTATGATCCATCTAATCATTACAACATTCTTTTTAAATCCAATTTTAAATGATGAATCTTGAAATCCAATATCTCAATGATAATATATCTCATCTAAATAATCCTTCCAATAAGACATGCAACAAAAATTACTTACATGAAATATGTGCTCACATGAGTGAAGTGAAACTCCTACATAGAGGCAATAATGTGTGTTTCATAAGATCAATCTCAGGCATAAAGGAAATCACAACTGAAAGAACCTATTTGGTTTTATAACAATGCTAAAAAAACATGATATCATATTTGAGCTTCTTGATAAGGGATTAATCACTTTGATACCTAGTCATTACTATATGTAATAACGAATTGAAAGAAACAAAGGCCAATGATTTTTTAATTATCATGGAATTAATGAACACTGCGAGAATGATTTCTATGTTTTACAAATATGAATCTAACAACTTGAGAGTAAGGGATTTATTTCATTGTCTACATGATATTTTTATAAACCTTCATCTCTAATGTTCAAAACTCAATGGATTCCTAAACTTGATCCATCTATGTCTAATGAACATAATGTAATACTGAATGATTAAACTTTTGCAATAATACAAGAGACACTTGTTCAAAAATAAGATAATATTTAAATACCTCCTTCAAAAGAACGAATCTTAGTTGTAGTTTTACATCCTACTATGGGTAAAATTACCATGGACTCATTACCAATTTAACATGACCAATTGTACATGGCCTCATAAAACAGAGAACATACAAAGAAAAATCTCTAGGATATCACCATATTACAAACACAGTCCATTTAAACAAAGATGATAACTCGTATTGATGAATGGGGTTATGATAGTAGATATGATGAACATAACTTTACACACATGACCAACCATTTTTACCAAGGCATCAACTACACCATCTAAAACTAATTGTGAGTATGGGTTATGAAGAAAAATAAATAATACCACCTCAATTTCTCAGTCATCTTTACTAATCATACAAGAAAGTTGAAGAACAATAAGGTTTAAACTTCAAATATTTTTACAAGAGTAGGACATGGGCTGCAACAAGTCACATTGAACCTATAACAAGTGTTCATATCTATTTCTAACCTCAACATCAGGCTTATACATAATGACCCTCTTCAATCATCATGACCGGTTAGGCTTGAGTGTGCTTTAGTGGTAAGAGACGAAGATGAACTAGGTTCACAAAAAATATGTAATGTACTTTCCTAAAACTTTTATGAGAGCTATGACCACATTACATGCAAGCTTCCACTATAGTAACCCTAAAACCGAGACCCAAATTAGGAGAATTTTTATTATTATTTCAATGCAGACTTCATATGCATATATAATTCGGGTAGCTAGTTAAGCTAGTTAATTCAACAAGTCTTATTATCTTAACAACATATATATATTCCCATGTATAAATAAATCAAATAACTAGGTAAGGCTATCATATTCAACATATCATAATTAATTAATCCATCACATACCAATGTGATAAACCTTGTGCAATTGTAATGTCTAATATATCCTCGATCTCAATGATCACCCTTAAGATTTGTTAGAATGTTCTTACTTAACCGCACTTGGTTTTACCGCACTGTGATAGTGAGAACATGTGACTGATCCTCTAGTGTCGAGATACAGTTTTATTTAGTAAAACTCCATCTTGTATCTGTCCACACTAAAATTTTCCTCCGTAATTTCTATTTCATTAATGTATGTATTAGGAATAGGATGTTGTTAAGTATAATTAGTAGTAGCGTCCGTTAGAAGATAACGTGTCTTGCCGATGACGCCGCCAATAATGTATAGTACGGTAACAGTCAAAGTATAATAGGAATGTTGTGGTAAAAAGTAAATATTTGTCGTAAGTGGTCCGGTAATGTTAAAATGTCAAAGTTTGGGTAACTAGAGAAGTAGGGTCCACATGATTAGGAATTAAAAATATTATATTAGTAATAAGGACAAGGAGTGAGGTCATAAATATTTTGTGTATTTTATTTATAAAAAGTCTAAAAATGTGGAACCCATGTAAAATGATAAGGTTTATCTTATCTTAAAAGATAAGCTTACATGTACGAGATAAGAGTTAAGGTATGGAATATGATTCGTCAGAGTGGATTTCTTATCCTATCTTAGAGATAAGATAGATAAGCCTGGAAGTTCTATAAATAGAGAGGCCACCCCCCTCATTTAGCATAGAAGGAAGTAGTGAGAAATATTGTATGAGTAAGTGTGTAAAGGAAGCCATCAGTTTAAAGGTGTGTTGAAGAAGCCATTAAGAGGTGTAATTGTGAAGTTTCTCCCATAGTATTGGTGGAATGCAAGTGAAGTCAATAACACTTGAAGTACCTCGTGGGTGAGATTGTAAAATTTCATGCTAATATTATAATTTACTCTGATATTTCAGATTTATCATCATTCCTTTTTATCATAGTCTATGGTATTCTTGTGTTATGTTTGTTGTTGTGTTTCCAGATTACATCCACCAAACTAAAGGCTATGCATTAGTAAATAATCATAGCACGAGGAGTCCCCGGTGAAGAATTATCATAGTGTCGGATTGGTGATGACATTTAGGTTTCGTTGCCGGGACCATTCCTCATTGGTGGATTTTCTGGAGAGATATTCCCACTTAGTCAAAAATCAATTAGAGGGTAACCTTTTTTTTTTTATTGTGCATAGTAGTTACCATGGTAAAGTCAATTTTGTTGTGAATAGTATTTACCGCATAAGAACTTCACTTTTACCATGAATAGTGTTTACCACAATAAAGTAAGTTTTTACCATGATAAGTCAAGTTTTACCATAGTTTACCGTGGTCATTTCTATTTTCTTTGTAGAAAGGTGTACGAGTCACTTTCTAGTATAGTGATTCCAATTATTTGTGCACGTAAGTCTTGTTGATTGTACTTGTGGGTTGGTATTTCACGGTGGTTACTTTTGAAAATGGGAAAGATTCCTATTTTTTCAGCTCAATCTAATGAAGATACTTCTTCTTTCATTCAAGAGTTTAAACGATCTTGTATTTGTAATGGCCTCATAAGAAGGGAACAATGGACTGAATTTCTTCCTACCTTTTTGGATGGTTCAGCACTTAGGTGGTTTGAAACACTAGGTGATAATGTGAAAAATTCATGGGATTTATTAACTGAAAGCTTTCTTGAAGAATTTGGTGAACAACAGAAATATGTAGATCTCATGATCGATATAACAAAGCTATCCCAAGGAGAGAAGGAGAAGATAAGGGATTATCATGCTCGTGTCCTGGAGCTAGGGAGGAAGCTCG
Source organism: Taxus wallichiana var. yunnanensis (assembly GCA_018340775.1). Lineage (NCBI taxonomy): Eukaryota > Viridiplantae > Streptophyta > Pinopsida > Cupressales > Taxaceae > Taxus > Taxus wallichiana. Next base: position 726,614,402 of record CM031240.1, on the reverse strand, counting down.
ATGCCCAGATCTGGAAGGAAGGATTAGCGGATGGGTTGATGAATGGCATGGATAATCTCCTATGTAAGAACTTCATTCTTGGGATGAAGCCAGAGATCAGACAACGAGTGAATTATGACCGTCCAGCTACCATTGAACAAGAAAAGGAGATTACAAGAAGGCAAGAAGAAAGCATGGACGAGGAGCCCAAAGAAATTGTTACTAAAGTAGAGCCTACACCAGCACCTTTGGTCCAGAATCTACAACCACTCCCGGTGAGCACAAATATTTCTCCTAGTACATCTACTGAGTATGAAGATCTTCTCAAAAAGATGGGTCAGTTAACTATTAATCTTCTTCAAGCAAAAGAATTTAGTTCTCAGGGAGGAGATAGAGGTCCAAAAAGAAATATTTCTAAAGTTGTATGTTATGGTTGTTATAAAAAGGGTCATTATAAGTATAATTGTCCAGATAGAGATTCTACATCTGGTAAAGGAGATAATGATAAAGGAAAAGCACCTGTGAATTCTTTTGATGTAGTAGATAAGAGCAGAAATAATGAAGTAGATGTGTTTGTAACAAAAAGAAAGAAAGAAAAAGATAATCAAGATGGAAATGATCCTAAGAAGATGAAAGGAGAAACTAGTAAGAAACATAGGAGAAGAAAGTTGGGTGTGCAGGATTTTCTGATTTCACAGGGGTAAGGACCATACTCCATCTTGGAAGATCTGTCCAAAAGGCCTGCAAATATTACATATGGTCAACTCTTGGCTATGTCTTCTGAGAAGAGGCGGGAGCTGCGAAGTGGACTCAATGCTCGACGAAGAAAGGAGGTTGAGGTCCCTGTTTTGGAGGCAGAGGCGGATCCCTATGCTCCACAAGCTGAGGTATTATGTAATGGTATTTCAATTCATGATGTCTTAGTTGATGGAGGTGCTGCAGTTAATGTAATGACCAAGTCTGTAATGAATATGTTGGGTTTAAAAATTGATCGCCCTTCAACACTTATGTTAAGGTCATTAAATAAAGGAAAAACTAAACCAGAAGGTGTAGTTTCAAATGTGGCAATATCTGTTATGGGTGTTGTATGTGTGGTAGACTTTCAGGTGATGAAAAATGGTACTGTTGCGTACCCAATGCTGCTGGGAAGACCATGGCTAAGGAGAGTTCATGCAAGAAACTACTGGAATGAAGGTTTCATGACACTTGGATGTGGTAGAGAGAGGGTGAAGATAAATGTGATCCCTCGACATCATAAGGCAAAACCTGTGGATTCAAGTGATGAAACTGATGATTGGACATCCTCTTATTACTATAGTACCAGTGAAGTGGACACTGAAGATGAAAAAAGTGAGGTTGATGTTTCAGTCATGGATATCCTTCCGATCCACACCAACTCATGACCCCATAAAATTATCGAAGAAGAAGTTGATGATCGTCTCCAACAAATAAAGATTGGTGATGATGTGATGGAGAGTGAGAAGGAATCCTCCCTCTAGCTCTTTCGAAGGTACATACACCTATTCACTTTTGATTACAAGGAACTCCATCAAGTAAGTTGGCTAGGAAATTCTATTGAGCTGGTAGATGGTGCTAAGCCCATAAAGTAAATGCCATATAGAATGAATCCTAATATTTCCAAGGCTATAAAAGAAGAAATAGATAAGTTGCTTGATGTAGGATTCATATTTGCTGTGGAAAATTCAGAATGGGTTTCTCCCATTATGATCTCAATAAAAAAGAATGGGAAGCTACGCATTTGTGTTGATTACAAGAAGCTCAATAAGGCAACAAAGAAGGATCATTACCCTCTTCCATTTTCAGATCGATCTTGGGACGAAGTAGCGGCCAGAGTGCTATAGTTTTCTTTGATGGATATAGCGGCTACAACCAAGTTCATATAGCGAGAGAAAGATCAAATTTGAAGACCACGTTCACCACTCCTTGGGGAACGTTTGCTTATAGAGTTATGCCTTTTGGGTTGTGTAATGCTCCAGCAACATTCCAACATTTGATGAATAGGGTGTTCGAACCCTACATTGGGACCTTCATCAGAGTATTTCTGGATGATTTTTGCATCTATGGGAGCAAGTTGGACCACCTGCACTAGATGGAGACAACATTTCAAAGGTTAGATGAAGCACAAGCCTCACTAAACCCTACAAAGTGTGTCTTTGGATGTTCTAAAGGCGTTTTGTTAGGGCATGTTGTATCCAGAGATGGTATTGGTACTGATCCTGATAAAGTTTCAAAAATCAAAGATTTACCATTTCCTATTAATAGAAGTAAGTTGAGATCATTTTTAGGCCATGTGGGTTACTATAGAAGGTTCATCAAGAATTTCTCAAAGATTGCATAGCCACTAACCCAGTTCTTGAAGAAGGATGTTACTTATGAACCAGGAAATAAGGCGCATGAAGCTTTTGGACAACTGAAGGAAGCCCTGGTGTCTTCACCTATTTTGAAGAATCTAGATTGGAGCAAGCCATTCATTGTGTACACTGATGCCTCAGATGTAGCACTAGGAAGTACTTTGAGCCAAAAGGATGAAAATGGGAATGAACATCCAATTTACTTTGGGAGCAGACAAATGAGCAAAGTGTTGAGGTAAATTATCATGGCGAAAAAGAGGCTCGGCTATCATTTTTATTTGTAAATAAGTTTAGAAATTACTTGCTAGGGCAAAAATTTCTAGTTGTAATAAGATCATCAGGCTCTAAAATATATTGTAAATAAGCCTAACCCATCAGGGAGGATAGCAAGATGGATAATTTTGCTACAAGAATTTGAATTTGATATTATAGATAGGCCAGGAAAGAAGCATGTCAATGTAGATGCACTCTCTCGAGCCTATGATGGTTTAGGATCATCTTGTGATGATGATGATTTCCCCGATGTAGCATTGTTATCCCTTGACACAATCCCTAATGAATACATAGATATTTGGAATTATCTGAATGAATTCAAGTTTCTTGATGGTGCAAATGCAAAGACTAAGAGAACTATCACTCAAGCCGATCGTCCATATTCTATTCTACATGGAGTATTATTTCAAATAGGACCTGATAGATAGTACAAGAGAGCAGTTGGACATGATCAAGGGAAGGAACTGCTAGAAGAATTCCACAATGGTACATGTGGAGGGCACTTCTCTGGACAACTTACAGCAAGAAGGATCTTGGATGCAGGTTATCACTGGCCCACTCTTTTTAAAGATTGTTATAATTATTGTAAGACATGTGATATTTGTCAAACACATGGTAATCGTAAGACTTCATCAGCTCCATTATGCCCTATTCTTCCACTTGGTCCCTTTGAAAAGTGGGGAATAGACATTGTAGGTCTAGTTCAAACTACCTCACACCAAAATAAGTATATTGTAGTTGCCACAGATTATTTAACCAAGTGGGTTGAAGCTAGGCCATTGAAAACAGCTTCCATGGATGAAGTGGCAAGGTTCATATATGAACGCATTGTCACCAGATTTGGTTGTCCATTAGAAATTGTAACAGATCAAGGAAGCCACTTCATTAATGAGGTGGTAGAAGCCCTAGTCAATAAGTTTTCTATTAAGCACAGGAAGGCAACAACATACAAACCAAGCACAAATGGATAGGTGGAACGAACAAATTTTGTGTTGTGTCAAATTCTAGCAAAAGATGCATCCTTTCGTGTACATAAATGGGATAAAAGGATTCATGCAAAGCATTGTGGGCATATAGGGCAACATCAAAGTGAGCAACAGGATACTCCCCATTTCGGTTGGCCTATGACATTGATCTGTTCTTCCTATTGAGTTTGGTATTCCCACTTTGTGAGAGTTATGAAAAATGAAAGGATGGATGAAAGTGATTCAAGAAAAGAAAGGTTGGTACATCTTCATTTGCTAGAGGAAATGAGGGAAATAGCAAAGGATACAAGCCATAAGAAGAAAATGAAGCGAAGGAATACTTTGATCAAAATATCCGGTGGTCTCCATTTCATGTGAATGACTTGGTTCTAGTATATGATTCCATATAAAAAAATAAGACAGAGAAAATTTCTTCCAAAATGGATGGGGCCCTACAAAATAGTAGTTGTGCATGAAAATGGTACGTGCATGACCTGGAGGAATTGGATGGTACTCCCATTATGAAATGGGTCAGCCACGACAAGTTGAAGATTTTCTAAGCACGAGAATAGTCTACTCGAAGGATGGAGTAGAAGCTAGGAAGGGGAAGATGTTGACACTAAAATTTTCCTCCGTGATTTCTATTTCATTAATGTATGTATTAGGAATAGGATGTTGTTAAGTATAATTAGTAGTAGCGTCGATAGAAGATAACGGCGCGCCAAGCCGATCTGACACTTTGCTGCCAATAATGTATAGTACGGTAACTGTCAAAGTACAATAGGAATGTTGTGGTAAAAAGTAAATATTTGTCGTAAGTGGTTCAAGTAATGTTAAAATGTCAAAGTTTGGGTAAGTAGAGAAGTAGGGTCCACATGATTAGGAATTAGAAATATTATATTGGTAATAAGGACAAGGAGTGTGGTCATAAATATTTTGTGTATTTTATTTGTAAAAAGTCTAAAAATGTGGAACCCATGTAAAATGATAAGGTTTATCTTATCTTAAAAGATAAGCTTACATGTACGAGATAAGAGTTAAGGTATGGAATATGATTCGTCGAGTGGATTTCTTATCCTATCTTAGAGATAAGATAGATAAGCCTGGAAGTTCTATAAATAGAGAGGCCACCCCCCTCATTTAGCATAGAAGGAAGTAGTGAGAAATATTATATGAGTAAGTGTGTAAAGGAAGCCATCAGTTTAAAGGTGTGTTGAAGAAGCCATTAAGAGGTGTAATTGTGAAGTTTCTCCCATAGTATTGGTGGAATGCAAGTGAAGTCAATAACACTTGAAGTACCTCGTGGGTGAGATTGTAACAATTTCATGCTAATATTATAATTTACTCTGATATTTCAGATTTATCATCATTCCTTTTTATCATAGTCTATGGTATTCTTGTGTTATGTTTGTTGTTGTGTTTCCAGATTACATCCACCAAACTAAAGGCTGTGCATTAGTAAATAATCATAGCACAAGGAGTCCCTGGTGAAGAATTATCATAGTTCCAGATTGGTGATGACATATCCTACACTTCGGGATTTGAGGAATCATAGTGATTAGACAATGTACCCATCAAACACATTACTTTGGTAAAAATTTTCTAGTTGTACTATGTACTTTTAGTATAAATGAGTACACAACACATCTAAACTTTAATTCCTATGACATCACAATCATCTTATCACATTTATCGATTCATTACTCTTAGTCCATTAACTTAATGAATTATAGTTCACGCATTTAATTACCTAGGTTAGAAGGATATGGTCATGAAGTGATTATCACCTCGCTGCCCCATTCATACATTCTAAACATTTTGATAAAAAAAGTGTATTAAAACCTTAGTCAAGATTCCCAATAGGTCTAAACAATCTTAGTTAGTCACAACAAAGAATGTCTATTTTTTGTACCCATTATTCAAGGGATTATTTACATTATAAGGACTCCACCTACATCTTCAACTTATTTAAATCTATGTAGTACATTCTTATGAATTAATTATTTTAAATGTGAGGTATGATGACCTCTTGGATATGATCTTACATCTTAGAAGTAATAACTAACTTATCAGGTTAAGTTTATAACATTACTCCTTAAAGTTCTTTCAACTAGGTTAGACTAGGCTAGTAACTTTTAGGTTCATGATGTTTATCTTTATAAGATTATTCCCATAATCAGCTAAGGAAGATTTTAAACCTATCATGGTTGATAGTAATAATGATCTTAGTCTTCCTTAAGTATTGATTAGATTAAACAATTCTTTACTTAAATCTAATTCTCCCCTTGCTTGGTTAGACCTTAATGCCCTTAACTTAGATAGTCATACCACTTGTAAACCACTCTTTATTTCACTAGTCTTTTTATTCATTGAATTAGATTACCATCAAGTATTAATCTCATAATGAAACTAAGGATTGACCAAGATATTACTCATATTCTGGATTCTATCTTATAGAGATAAGACTATTATCTTGCAAGTTACCAATTTTTATTTAGTTTTTATATTATTTATCGAACCATACTTTTGCTCATATTTTACTTTATAAGGAAATAGTTTGATACATCATTGAGTATAACTTAGTAACTTAGCCCATAACCAATTTAATCATTAGGAAATAGAGTATGAGGAACCTTAAGTCCTTTAATGAGATAAGACTACATATTATATTTTTCCCTTCATATTCACAGTTTTGTATCTCAAATTACATACCTTCCATTTACCCAAATTAATTCTTTACAACCTTGGAAAGCTAACTAGATAAGAGATATATCTTTAGTTTCATAACTGTAATCATTTAAGGCATAAAATACTTAACTATAGGATTCATTAAATTTATCCTTTAAATTGTTTGTTTCCCAAGAACCGAATATGAAAATAATTTATATACAATCAAATCAGCCCATTCATTAATATATAAAAATATTGTCCACTAAAGGAATATTACAAGGTATAATTTTCCCAAGGAAAATATATTTAATCATAAGTACAATTACAAATGGATCCAAGATCTGTAATAAAAACATCCATTCTAATGTCGATCTCCAAAAGTGAAGTGAGATGATTCAATCATCATTACTAAACATGTAACACTATTTGTTTAGGGGTCAGTTCAAAAAAATGGCAAGAGTTATTCTACTTGATAAGCTAATTTTTTTACTAATAAAGAAGATAAGTCATCTAAAATTAGCTCCTCTACCTTGCAGTAGTAATTCTTTCCGCACAGTTAGGGAACCGGAGTCTCCTAGCAATCCCATAGGCTGATTTAACGAAGAAAAATGGGAAATATATGTGAAGTGCTCCCAAAGGACCACTCCTCATATATTACTTGTGCTTCTTGAACTATATGCCAAACGATTGATGGAGGATACTAGTTTATGAGCTTCTTCAGATCCAATACTATTGCATACACATAAATAACCAATCAATTAAAATAAAACTATATAATTCATCTAAATTAAATATGTTTTTCATCCAAAATTATCTCACTTAATTATCATACCAAAAATTATACCATATACCTTTAATATATAAAATGACTAAGTATAGAATTCAAAAAAAAAAAAATCCACAGTTTCCTCTTGTATTTTTCACTTTTAAATTTTTCAACAATCAAAATAAACTATACTAAATCAAAGAACGAAATAAAATCTTTAAAAGAAAAGGTATGGATCAACTGATCCAACCCTCCAAGATAAAAATATCAAGAAAAGTAAAAGGAAAGAAATGAATTAATAACACAAATGTACTTAGCCAACTGATCATTTCAGCAATTCTATACCTTTACATATATTTTTTAAAGTTTATCCAAATTCTTGTAAGGGTTTTGAAATAGATACAATTGAAACATAACCATGATATCCATTTCTCTTTTTCTTTTCAAAGTTAATTCAGAATAAATCAACACATGAAAGCATGCTTACCAACAAAATTTCCTTTCCTATATAGTAAGTCCAACAACATATATTTCTTGTAACAAAAATCAACATGATGCCATACCATTTTCTATTTGAAAATTACACAATTCATATCGTAGGAATTTCATAGAAAAGAGGGTATTTTGACAATATCAAACAAATGATTAGTACACAAATGAAGGCACAAGATTCTGTCCACTTTCCGTATATAGATAGAGTGAGAAGAAAAGACCATTTCTCATCTGAACCCACATCACCGTTACAATTTTAAATCAATGTAAACAAAAGTACAACCATGCTTTTATAGGTATGAACCTTAAATAAGAAAACCCCCAATATTTTCCAACATAAAATCCAACGCAACAACCATACTATTTTCAAGAAAGGGAGCAAGTTAAAAACCATCCAAAATATTCTTAGTAATGAAAACTAAACCACAACCCGCATTTTTAGAAAACCCTAAGGGAAAAAGTAGGAAAAATAAAATTATTTGCTAATAATAAATATGGCAGTTCGGAGGAAAAAAGCTATAATTTATTTATATAATACAACCATATACTCAGTTGGAAATTAACATCATGAATAATCGCACAATTTTTAGAAAGAAAAACAATTTTATTCACATATTTAGATAATTTAATCAAATACGGAACTCATCCATTTAACTTCATGCCAAAAATAATAACAAAATCCCATAAAATTGTTTTTTTCATACACAAAATAAATCCCAAACTAGAAAAATGATTTTTACTAGAATATCACAAGAAAAAGAACCAGATTTGAAATATTTTAACACTTTTCTCATTCAACAAATGGAGCCTAAAAAATAAATAACCCAATCACTTTAAAATTCAAAGACTCAGTGAAGCAAGGTGAAAAACCCTTACCTAAAATATTTTCCACGTTTTTTTCTTGCCTCAACTGCTCCAAACCCTAGCTAAAATCGATTTCTTTAGCAAAAAGATCCCGAGATCAACCCTATTGGAAAAATGTTTTTAAGGGGCATATATTGGTGGGTTTATAGCCAACGTATCTAAGACTATAGGTCACTCTTCTTGGGTGGTGTAGCTCCACTTATTATTCTTGTATGAAATAAAAAAAAATTCCGGCGGGATAGTCAAGGATATAACAAGGGCACTCCATGACCGACCCGCATGAGATAAAGATTGTGGATACCTATAAGAGAGGAATTTCCAAGGAGATCGGGAAAGGAGTGAGAAAAGAGAGGGGGATTAACGTTGCTGGTAGAAAATAAGATTCCTATAGCTATTAACCAAAAAATTTCAACACACATATACTTATAAGAAAACAATTTCATAAGTGGTAACAAGATGAGTCAAGATTGAGAACTCAAAGTTTATAAAACCTCCTCATCCAAAAAATGCATGAAGCTCCTTTTTTTATTGATGCTTTTACCAAATTTGGCATAGTTAGAAGAAGAAGAACACAGAGAAAGTAACTAGAAGAAATAACTATCTACTTTGTTTCTTCAAAAATAGTGATCTGTCATGGGTGTAAAAATTAAAAATAAGATCTTTGAAATGGGAATGAATTTACAATTTATAGGAAGATAAATGACTCTTCATATACCCCCAATGAATTTTTATGTGTCTTTGATCAACTTATAACTTTTTGCCTTCCTAGGAGAATATTAATTGCCTTTTTATTACATAAAGGTGACTTTTACATTAGAAACATAAATTTGGAATTTAATTTTATTAATTACATATAAAAATTACACCCCAATGAATAATTATAAAATTGAGGAGAGAGAATGTATGGGGAGAGATCGAGAGAGAAATAAGAGAGAGAACATTATGCTTTGATAAAGAATGTGCTCATGTTGACTCCTCAAAGGCTTTTTCGAAATGATCCTGATGCCTTGAACCCTTTGGAACATAAAAATACTTCTTTTTTGATGATTCATAGCCACTTTTATCCACTTTATTCTTTTATTATGCCTCACCATGGACACATGCTATTTTTAGTAAGTGCATTGCAGGTGTCATATTGCAACAAAATAGGTCTTGAAATTCTAGGTTTTCTTTTAGGGTTCCACGCTCCAAATTTGGGGTAATTCCTTCATCTAAACAAGTGGGAAAATTATAATTTCATCAGCGGGAAATACTACAGATAAAAACCATAGCCCTCCATATCCCTAAAAAATAGGGACATCATGACACAAAAACTAGTTTACACGAAACTAGGATTTTCAATGATCATTCCTTCAAATATTTTGTGATTTCACCCACTAGAACCTTTAGATGTGAAGAGGTAGCTCACTACCTTTTCACTGATGATATTCATGTGACAAGGAATAATACTAATAAAAAACACATCCCTCCATATCCCTAAATAAAATGGACTTCATGGCATGAAAACTTGTTTATGCAAAACTATATTTTTCAATGATCATTCCCTCTAATTTTTGCGCTATTTCACCCACTAGAACCTTGAGAAGTGAAGAGGTAGATCAAAAAAATTCTCCAATGTTCTTAATGAGACAAGGAAAACTACTAATGAAAAATACAGCCCTCCATATCTCTAAATAATAGGTACTTCATGGTGCGAAAAATAGTTTACGCAAAACTAAATTTTTCAAAGATCATTCCCTCTAATTTTCGCGCGAATTATCCCACTAGAACCTTGAGAAGTAAAGAGGTAAATCACTGAATTTCTCATTAATTTTCTTCATGTGATAGGGCATCATAATGATAAAATAATAGCCTTCCATAACCCTAAAAAATAGGAATTATGGTGCAAAAACTAGTTTACTGAAAACTAGATTTTCAAAGATCATTCCCTAAAATTTATGTTTGATTTCACACACTAGAACCTTGAGAAGTAGAGAGGTAGTTCAATTAATTTTTTCTTTTATTTTCTTCATGGAATACATTAATGGATTCTTCAATCTTCAGATATCATATAGGTGGTGATGGAGGAGAATGAAGTTATTTGTAGTTGAGAATGAGAGGGAGGCTAAAAAGCATTTGGGAGCTGACATTCAAGGACATGAGGAACCACAAGGCTTAAGTGGCCTGGGCTAATTTTTGTCCCATATTTACCTTTTCTAAATATATGAAAGGGACATCAATTTCCACTTTGTACCTCATCGCAACACTTGGAAATCATCTCGTGTAGGGAGAGGGAAGGCTCAAACTTAGCTCTCGGGGTTTAACTAGAAAACAAGAGGTCATATTAGTATTATGTGGGATAAAAAAGGCATGGGATAATTTTTCTCCCATTTTTCACTTTTCTAAAGTGATGAAATGGACATGAAATCCTGCTAGGATCTTGGTGTGACACATGTCCTCTTCAAAAAATGACTAAGTATGAGAACTTGAGAGTGAACTTGTGAAGGTCATATCTAGAGTTCTCGATGGAGTTTCAAGGTGAAATTTTATATGAATTTAACTGAAAAGCACAAAATTACTTGAATGGTGATGGTTTATAGATTAAATTATGAGTTAATAACCTCTAAATGATCCCTTCTTTCTAAGGAACACTAGTTGTGCTCTAGAAGACAAAGTTTTGAAGGTCATATATGAAGTTCCTGGGGAGTTTATTGATGATATTTTATACGATTTTGACTGAAATGGACTTATAGATCCAATAGTGAGGATTTCAGATATTTTTTCATTAATTTTATCCCTAAAAAGTAGTAATTTTGATCCAGATTTATGGTGAACATGAGAAAAATTTGATGTATACATATTGCGCCTAAGTGTTGTGAAAAATATGACTCCAAAACCTTGTATTTCTCTTAAATATATTTCCATTTTTTTTTTTTAGATCCTAATTCCTTAAATAAATTATGAAATTACTTCTTAAAGTTCAGGTGCTTTTTGCGGTGTTTACTTTTTTAGCCACGAAAACACACTTTAGCTGAATCGGCTCCAAAACATCCGGATCTTTCCAAAATATTCCAAAACGTTTTCATAGATGCTCATGGAAATTTAATGAATCTCCATGTTTTATTTTTCTCCTTCATTCCACTCTAGGGGGGTGCATTAGTCCTAGGAAGGCTAGTGGTATCCTTTCCCAAAGTTGCTCAAAATTTGGCATTCTTCAAAAGATCCTAAAATCACCTGGGGCTAAATTTTCTTTCCTAAATCACCTATGCAAGGATTGGAAAAAGATCAAATTAAGGACCATTACATAGAATTAGTAAGGCTTGGTGTTAATAATGAGTAGACCTTGGATCTCTTGAAAGGAAAGACTTTAAAAGTTTTGACATTAGGGTATTGTTGCCCTACCTTCGGATGTATATTTTCCCTTGCAAATATATTGGACAACAACTAGCTCTACCTTGGGGATGTGTTATGAAATGAGTGTAATGAATACATGATATGAGAAATTCTAGAATCTCAGTAGATAATCCATTAATGAGTGTCTTATCCATTGGGTCTTACGAAGTTGTGTACAACATACAAGAGAGAGATAACAAGGAATAAAAAACACACACACATAACAAGGAAGGAAACACAAAACACAGAGAAAATGAAAAATATGCACAACAGGAAGGTAAAAAACACCTAAAAATCACCTATGGTACAAGGTGGGGTACAACCTTCTTTCACTAAATCACATTAATTTCAAGGGCTACCCCCAAAGAGGTAACGTAGAATGTTGATGTTTCATGAATCCATTGACTTGTTCTAGAAAGTAGCCTTCTCTCTTCAGCTACTTATGAAAGCTAGGTGCTTTCACACTTGTGTGTATACTTTTTAGGAGTGAGCCTACATGAGATTCTTGATACTTAGTTCTTCACTCAGAGATTCCATTACCTTTATTTCCTTTGGAATCTTTCTTTGCATTTATCCACACTATTGATTTTTCTTCTATAATAACTTTACTACCCTAGGGATGGTTGTTATTTGAATATATTGAGTACATTAGGTTTTCTTTTTCCACCCATTCACTTTCCTTGACATACTTTCTCCAATAAACATTGAATTCACATTTTGTACTCATATAAATACAAAGAATCTAAGTGTTGAGTGAAGGATCAAAAATTAATTCATTTCCATCATGAAATATTTTTAAATTTCATGAAGAATCATACATAACCTAATTCCTATTATGTATGGGCATATCTTTAATCAAGCGATCGAGACTCAACTCAGGATCTTTTGTACCTTCTACTACATCCAAAATGTCTTGAAATGAATTATTCTTTGAAGTTACCCAAAGTTCACCTTTTCCTTTGTTCCAAGTATGTCCATTTTTAAGTTCAAGGAAATCATTGGGAAGTGTTTTTATTTATTTTTACCATCATGAAATTCTACCACTTACTTTTGAAGAGAAATCCTAACTTTGAGGGATTCTAAATTATATGGTTCAACTTCTTCACAAGAGAAAGAGTTCTCCTTTTCAAATGGTAAATAAAATATCTCGCTTTCATCATCACCTTCATCATCCATTGGCTCAAAATATATATCACATTATTTTATGTTATTTTCTCCATTGTGACCAATCATTGAGGGATTAGGATTTGATTCATGCTTGTCTTGCAACTCCATAGCCTGCATCATGAGTTTGAGACTAAGCTCAGGGTCTTTTGTTTCTTTCATAGCTCTTAAGAGATCTTGCACAAATTGTTCTTTAAAAAATTTAGAGGGCTTATTGTGAAAGGTCTTTGATTTTTTTTTTGGAAGGCATGATAGACAATATCTTCATCCCCAAATGGGAATTATAATATCTCCTCATCTTGGGTAAGCATATTAGCTGATTTCTCTCTTTGAAATTCAACAAGAATATTTTCCCCTTTTTAATACCTCGCCTCATCCGGAAATTCGGAGGTACCCTCTTGCAACTCAAGTTTCAAACTACTTCCTCTAGATCAATATTCCTATAGTAATGAATGCTTTTTCCTATCAAAATTGGGATATCATCCTTCCCTTAAGTTGTTACAATTTAATTCATCCTCTTGCTATTTTGGTGCAAATTTTTGGCTCATGGACTTATTAAATTTTGCACTATGTACCTCATATTTTTCATAGGAAGAAAGTTTCTCGTATCTCATTTCATTGGTATGGTTGTAAAAGACCAATTCATCTGAATTTTCCCTCCCAAGTCTAGGTAGAAGCTTCTTCCTAACAACATTCTAAAAGTTACTAGGATGTCCGCTACAAAAATAGTCATTGATAGCTTTTTATCTAGAAACTCAACAAGAGCCACTTTTGCATATTTGATATTCCCTCTAAGTGGAAACTCCTTTAACTCTATGAATTAATAAGAGACACCAAGTGGATTCATAATAATTTTCATTCTTTATCAACCTTTAAAGGAATTACATTGTCAAATGCACCGAAATCTATAATGTAATTGTTTAATATGTATTCTCCAATAAGAATGGAGATGTAGAAAGGATGGACCTTGTCATCTTTTATGTAATCGTGGAAAACCTGTTACGTGGGGGGGCACATAGGTGGGTTTGGTGGTATTATTTTTGAGCTATGGGTTACAACATTGGGTGTTAAAGTACCATTCTTGATATATCATACTAATATCTCAAAATGTTCAGGGTGAGCCCATAAATATTCGGTTTTAGTAATATGCACTTTGGATTTCTTTGCATAGTTTATGAATTCAAAAGAGGAATATGTAGATGAGGGGGATGAAGGGACTTAATTTGGACTTAGGACATATTTTGAAGTAGGGGTTGATGTCAAGATTTTATATGAGTGTAGGGAGAAGAAGGTGTTTTGAAAGGTAAAACAAGAGCCTTTTAAGTACAAGATTTTATATCAACAGGAGTAGATCTAGGTTTATAACTAGAAGAAGTGTTATAAGAGTTAGTTAAAATTGAGGGAGCCTTATTACTTGCTATAGGATAAGGTTTCTCAAATGCTATTTTTGTAAAAAATGGAGACTCCATGCAAGGTAGAAATGGAGATCCTCAACTGATTATTTTGTTTTTCGTAGTCGATTTTTTCCGTGAAAGTGGGAGGATTTTCATCCTTCTTATTCTTTACAACAGGAGTGGAGGAATAATCTCCTTTCTTAGACTAGGAATGGGTAAACATGGCACATGATAAAATGGGTACCTAGATTAACCATCGTCATCTTCACTCCCTAAGTGGTATTCAAATATTCCATTTTTAGTGTCACCACCTACTTCTATCTCTAGGAAATTTCAACCTTCACTTTCTTGTTTGAGTCCTTCCTCCTCCTCTTGATTCTACTACTTGAATTGATGGGCGGAGCCTCCATGGTAAGCCTTTGGGGTGTTCCATTTTTAGGTCATCTGATTATTTTTATTTATTTGAGGTGATATTCATTAAAAAATTCCTTCTTTAGTGAAGACATTTCATTTGAAATTTTATATAAAAATGGAAAGCAGTTCTCGCATCTCCAGGACTTTGGGCCTTGCCCTTTAAGGGATTCTGATCTTTTCAGATAGGATAAGATCATCAACAAGTTCAACATTCATTATTTGCACTTATTTTATGTTCATTGGTTTAAACCTTCGTAGGAATATTCTTACCTCGGTGATTGAGAATTAATGAAGAATCTCTTGACATTTTTCTCGGATGGTGAAGCCTCTTCGTTAGCTTGCAAAGTAGCTCGGTCAAAATGAGCCATAAAGTCTCTCATAGTTTAATTTTCTCCTTTCTTCATTTGTGCCAATTGAACAAGGAGATCTTGACAATCCTTAGTAGATTTAAATCTCTCCTCAAAATTTCTTTTGATGTTATTCGAAAAAGTTATGGATCGGGCAGGGAGGAGGTGGAACCATTCTACTTCTTTTTCTTAGAGAGACTCGAGGAACAATATTATAGCGACATCTTCATGTTGGACACCAAGAATCCCACATGATGTGGTAAAGGTCGATATGTGATCTTCAAGGAGTTGTGTGGCATAACCTTTGAACTTGGGAAATTACTTGTGAGAATCTATTGGTAAAATTTAAAGAGGGGGTTCAAGAGAAAGCGAGCTTGTATTTCTTGCCCATGGAACAATGGGTTAAGGCCTTCCTAGTTCATCTTCCATTATCGTTTATTCTTGACTTCTTCAAATTCTTATTCAATTTATTGTTCATCTTCACTTGGGAATTTAATATTCAATGCAGGTTAGAAAATGGGATAATTTGGAAGGGGAGTATCAACAAGAGTTTGGATAGGATTACTAGGTGAAATCTTGAAGATCTGTATGGAGATGAGGCTTGGGAAAGGAAATAAGGGTTATCTTTAATTTGATATTTTTTGTTTTGGAAAGACTCAAAAGTGGAATCAATGACACCTCTCAACATGTTCAAACTGGGTGTATCTCTTTTCAACCAACTTTGAGAAAATTGGCAATGGGAATATGAAGGGTTAATTGTGAAAATAAACACCGTGTCTTTCGAAATGGATTTCCATCAACTCCAATTTTTTATTATTTCAAATTTTTTTCTTCGATATTTTAATTTTAATTTTATTTTTAGTCCTTGAAGTCCTATTTTGGGTGCAGATATTACCAAGTCGACCCACGGTGGGCATAAAAACTATTGGTGATAAAAAAATTTGAGGGACGTATTGATGGGTTTCTATCCAACATGTTCAAGATTCTAGGTCCCTCTTCTCGGGTGGTGTAGTTCCACTTATTATGCGTGCATAAAATAAAAATCATGTGTGGCATGAAGAATGGTAATCTAATAGGGGTAGTCCATTGACCCTATGGAAAAATATTTTGGATACCTACAAGAGAGGAATTTTCTAGGAGAGTAGGAAAGGGAGTGATAAAAGAGAGTGGGATTAACATTGCAAGTAGAAAATCGATTCCTACAATCTGTTAACCAGAAAATTCCAACATACATATAATTAGAACAAAACAATTTCACAAAAAAGGAAACAAGATGAGTTATGATTAAGAACTAAAAGTTTCTAAAACACCCTCATCCAAAAAACTCATTAAAATCCTTCTTTCTTTATTGATTCTTTGACAAAATTGTGCATAGTTAGAAGTATAAGAACGTAGATAAAGGACCAAGAAAAAATAGCTATCTTCTTTGTTTCTTCACAAGTAGTGATCTCTCATGAGTATACAAAATTTACAACCAACCCTTTGAAATGGGAATGACTTTACAAATTATAGGAATATAAATGACTCTTCATATACCCTTCAATGACTTTTCATATGTGTTTGAGTATCTTATAATTATTCACCTTCCTATGAGAATATTAAGTCTCTTCTTATAACATAAAGGTTACTTTTACATTAGAGACATAAAGTTTATTATTAATTTCATTAAGTATATATAAAAAGTGAACCCATAAAAAAATAATTAGAACATGAAGGAGACATAAATTAGGGGAAGATAAGAGAGAGAAAGAAGAGAGAACATTATGTTTATGAAGAATCCGCTCCTGTCGAATCCTAAAAGGCTCTGTCGAAATGTGCCTGATGCCTTCAAATCCTATGGAA
The DNA here is from genome assembly GCA_018340775.1 of Taxus wallichiana var. yunnanensis. Taxonomy (NCBI): domain Eukaryota; kingdom Viridiplantae; phylum Streptophyta; class Pinopsida; order Cupressales; family Taxaceae; genus Taxus; species Taxus wallichiana. The sequence goes on along the minus strand of CM031240.1, from coordinate 726,597,488 downwards.
CATTTCAATCCTTATTTTTTGATGATGCATTTCCATTTTTATCCACTTTCTATCTTTGGTATGCCTCACCACAGACACATGTTATTTTTAGTAAGTGGATTATGAGTGTCAGATTGCAACAAAATAGATCTTGAAATTCTAGGTTTTATTTTGGGGTTCCACGCACTGGATTTTAGGTAATTCCTTTGTTTGAACAAGTGGGAAAATGATATTTTCATTAGAACAGAAGAATATTGAGAAAAAACATAGCCCTCTATATCCATAAAAAAGGAACTTCATGGCATGAAAACTAGTTTACGCTAAACTAGATTTTTCAATGATCATTCCCTCCAATTTTCGTGTGATTTCTCCCACTAGAACCTTGATATTTGAAGAGGTCCATTGCTTCCTTTTTCAATAATTTTATTCATGTGAAAATGTATAATATTTAAAAATAACATCTCTCTGTATCCCTAAATAATATGGAATTTATGGTGAGAAAAACTAGTTTACTCGAAACTAGATTGTTCAACGATCATTCCTTCCAATTTTCTCACGATTTATCCCATTAGAACCTTAAGAATTGAAGATGTATCTCAATTAATTTTTCACCGATGTTATTCATGTGAAAGGGAAGAATAATTATAAATAATACATCCCTCTATATCCCTAAATAAAAGGTACTTCATAGTGCAAAAACTAGTTTACATGAAACTAGATTTTTCAATGATCATTCGCTCCAATTTTCACACGATTTCGCCCTTTGGAACCTTGAGAAGTTAAGAGGTATCTAACTACCTTTTTATTTTTTTCTTCATGTTAGAAATTAATGGATTCTTTAATATTCATATGTCAAATAGGTGGTGATGAAGGAGAATGAAGTTATTTGTAGTTGAGAATGAGAGGGAGGCTAGGAAAAAGCATTTGGGAGCTGACTTTGGGAGCATGAGGAACCACAAGGATTAAGTGGTATAGGGTAATTTTATGTTCCCTATTTCCATTTTATAAAGGGATGAAAGGGACATCAATTTCCACTACACACCTCATCGCAACACTTGACAATCATCCATGCAAGGAGAGGGAAGGCTCAAACTTATCCCTCGGGGCTTGACTAGAAATGGGGGGTCGTATTAGTGTTCTTGGGGATAAAAAGGGTTGGGTGTATTTTGTTGTCCCCTTTATCCCATTTCTAAAGGGATGAAAGTTACATGAAATCCTATTAGGATCCTAGTGCTCACACGTGTCCTCTTAAAAAAGGACTAAGTCTCGAGAACTTGAGAGTGAACTTGTGAAGGTCATATCTCGAGTTCCCGATGGAGTTTCAAGGGGAAGGTTTGTATGAATTTGAATGTAAACCACCCACTGATTTTAATGGTTATATTTTGGAGCTTCAATTATAACTAAAAACCTCCAAAATATCCCTTCTTTCTCAAGAATGTTAGTTTCTTGCCAGAAGACTAAGTTTGTGAAGATCATATCTGAATTTCCATGTGGAGTTTTTTGATGAAATTTTGTATGATTTTGACTTTAAGTGGACATATATGAATCAAATAGTGGGAATTTAAGATCCTTATTCATCAATTTTATCCTTGAGAAGTATGATTTTGTTTCTAGAATTGTAGCTAAACATGAGAAAATTTTGATGTGTACATATTGTGCCTAGGTATTGCGAAAAATATAAATCCACAGCCTTATAGTTATCTTAAATATATTTCCATTTATATCTTGTTTATATCCTAACCCATTATAAAAATCCTTAAATTGCTTCTGAAGCTCGGGTATATTTTTACGGTTTTTTCTTATTTAGGCCCGAAAACCGACTTTCACCGAATCGACTCCTAAACCTCAGATTTTTCCAAAATATTCCAAAAAAATTTCATGGATGCTCTTAGAAATTGAATGAATCTCCATGTTTAATTTTTCTCCTTCATTCCACTCTAGGTAGTGCATTAGTCCTAGGAAGGCCGGTGACATCCAAGTTCCCAATACTACTCAAAATTTTGCATCCTTCAAAAGATCCTAAAATCACCCAAGGGATTGAATTTGCTTTCCTAAATCACCTAGGGGAATGGCTAGACATCAAATTAGGGACCATTACATAGAATGAGTAAGTATTGGTGTTAAGAATGAGTAGAACTTGGGTGTATTGGAAAGGAAATACTTTGAAAGTCTTAACACAAGGGTATCATTTCCGCCTTCGGATGTGTTTTTCCTTGCAAAAATATTGGATAATAACTACCACTAGCTTGGGGATACGTTATGGAATGGTTGCAGCGAAGATATAATATGAGAAATCCTAGAATCTCAAGTACACAATACATAATATGACAAGTCATGTATAGCTTACGAGAGAGAGATAACAAGGAAGAAAAAACACACATAGAACAAGAAAGGAAACACAGAACACACGGAAAGTGAAATACACACACAAAATGAAGAGAAAAAAGAATAAAAATAACCTATGGTACAAGGTGGGGAAACCCACTTTCGGTGAAGTAATTTTCTTTTCAAGGATTACCCTTGAAGAGGTAACACCAGATTTTGATGTTTTTGAAGCCATTGATTGGTTCCAGAGAGTAGCCTCCTCTCTTCAGCTACTTATGAAAGCTAGGTGCTTTCACACTTGTCTATATACTTTGTAAGAGTTAGCCTACATGAGCTTCTTGATACTCGAGTCTTCACTCAGAGGTTCCATTGCCTTTATTTCCATTGAAATTTGTCATTGTGTTTATCCAAATTTTTATTTTTCTTCTATCATACCATTACTACTCTAGGGATGGTTCTTATTTGAATAGATTGAGTACCTTGAGTTTTATTTTTCCACCCATTCATGTTCCTTGATGTCCTTTCTCCAATAGGCATCGAATTCACCTTTTTGACTCATATCAATATAAGGAATCTGAGTGTTGAGTGAAGGATCAAAAATGAATTCATATCCATCATGATATATTTTGAAATTGGGTGAAGAATCATACATAACCTCATGCCTATCTTGTATGGCCATATCTTGAATCAAGCGGTCGAGGCTCAACTCAAGATCTTTTGTACCTTCTACTACATCCAAAATGTCCTAAACTGAATTCTTCTTTGAAGTTACCCAAAGCTCACCTTTTCCTTCGTTCGAAGTATCTTCATTTTGAACTTCAAGGAAACCATTGGGAAGTGTTGTTTCTTTATTTTTACCATCATGACATTCTACCACTTCTTTTTCAAGAGGAATCCCAACTTTGAGGGCTTCAAAATTCTTCGGTTCATCTTCTTCATAAGAGAAAGAGTTCTCCTTTTTAAGTGGGCAATTAAATACCTCACTTTCATCATCACCTTCATCATCCATTGGCTCGGGATATATATCGGGTTCTTTTCTTTTCTTTTCTCCATCTTGACCAATCGTTGAGGGATTAGGATTTGGTTCATTTTTGTCTTTCAATTATATATCTTGCATTATGAGCTCTAGACTGAGCTTGGAGTCTTCGGTTTCTTTTGCATATCTTAAGATATCTTGCATAGATTGTTGTTTCAAAAACATTGAGGGCTTATTGTGAACTAGCTTGGATTTTTCTTGATGGAAAGCATGATCAAGAGAATATACATCCCCAAATGGGAATGATAATATCTCCCCCTCTTGGGTAATCATCTTAACTTATTTCTCGCTTTGAAATTCACCAAGAACAATTTTCTCTTATTCAAACCTTGCCTCGTCTGGCAATTTTGAGCTACCCTATTCTAGCTCAAAGTTTCTCACTACTTCTGCTAGATCTATATTCCTCTGGGAAGGAATGTTTGGTCCTATCAAAATTGGGATCTCTTCCTTCCCTTTAGTTGTCAAAAATTAATTCATCCTCTTTCTATTTTCATGAAAAATATTTTCTCTGGACTTCTTGACTTCTACACTATGTACCTCATCGTTTTAATAGGAAACAACTTCTCCATATCACATTTCATTGGTATGGTGGTAGAATACCAGTTCATCTAAATTTTTCTCTAAAGTATTGGAATAATATTATTTCTAACATCATTCCAAAAGTTATTTGGATGTTTGTTACCAAAATATTGATTGATATCTTTTATCTGGAAACTCGATAAGAGCCACTTGTGCATCTTTGATCTTCCCTACATGTTGGATTTCCTTTGACTCGATGGAGTAACAAGATCCACTAGGTGTATTCCTAGTGAGGTTCATTCTTTAGAAACATTCATAGGCATTACATTTTTAGAGGAACTAGAATCTATAATGCAATTATTTGATATGTATTCTCCAATAAAAAGGGAGACATATAAAGGATCAACCTTGTATTTATTTGATGTACTCATACTAAACATGTTCTATGAGGGAGGTGTATGTGGGTTTGGTAGTATTAATTTTAATCTAGGAGCTATAACATTGGGTGTTAAACTACCATTCCTGATATATCAGACTAATATCTCAAATTGTTCAGGTTGAGTCCACAAATATTAGGTTTTAGTAATATGCACTTTGGATTTCTTTGCATAGTTTACGAATTCAAAAGAGGCAGATACCGACAAGGGGGATGAAGGGAATTATTTTGGACTCAGGACATATTTGGAAGTAGGGGTTGATGTCTAGTGAGAAATAGGTGTTTTTAAAGGTAAACTAAGAGCCTTTGAAGTACTAGAATTTAAAGGAGAATTTCTAGGTTTATAACTGGAAGAATATGCCACATGCATGCATATGAATCTGAAGTAGATTATGTAGAAAAGGAATCAGTAACACAAGTAGATAAATATAACATTCCTACCTTCTTACCTTTTTCCACAACAAAAGCACCCTTGGTGACTTTTCAAGAGTCTCTTGTAAATGTAAGTAACCACTTCACTTAGTTGCCCTGCAGAAATAATATTCCTCCCGAGGCTTGGCACATACCTCACATATTTTAATACCCATATATTTCCATTCTAAAATTTTAGATGAACTTCTCCTTTACTATTAATACTAAAAGGTTCATCATCACCCAAATAAACATGCCCAAAATTTCCCTAGACATAATAGCTGAAATAATCCTTATTAGGGTTGTATGGAAAGAAGCTCTTAAATATTAAACCCATGATTCAATTCTATAATCTAAAGAAAGAATAAGAGCATATTGTATTACCTCTGTGAACAAGATTTTCTTCTTTACCTTTGTGTGGTTGTTGGTTCTCTTTATCCTTTTACCAACAATATTTCTTTGCATGTCCTTTCTTTAAATATTTCCAACAAATAATTCCCTTACCTATGGATTTAGATCTGTTATCCCTTGAATTTGATTTCCCATTAATCTTCCTTTTGGATCTCCCCTTCTGTTTGCCAATTATTTTTACATTCAAAGAATTCCTAGATGATGATTCTTTTGTACTCTTCCTACGAATTTATTCATTCAAGATTATACTAACCACATCATCAAACTTCAAAATATTATTAGTAGATTCTATATTAATAACAACCATTACCAAGTTATCCCAACTATCGGAAAATAACATAATAATAAAAGTTCTTTGACTTCATCAACAAACGGTATATCAACCGATTCTAATTGATTTACAATAGATATGAAATCATTCAAATGACTAGATGCATATCCACCTTCATGCATCTTAGAACTAAATAGTTTTTTCATCAAATAGACTTTATTTGAAGCACTAGGTTTTTCATATAAATTAGCTCTAATGCCAGTTATTAGGTTTAGAACACTGGTTATATAGATAATATATCAGATATAAGCATACATGCAAATAAAAGTGGATATTCTACGAGAATAATTATACATAACAAGATATATAAATCAACACTAGATTTAACGTGGTTTACTCGGTGTGGGATACGTCCACCAAGAAACAAGCCAATCTATTATCCAAAGATTTGATAATATATAAAATTGAATATTTACAATCTTCCACACCTCTCGGATGTACAAAACTATCGTACTCTCAAGCTTTTCCTTCTTCTCCAATAATTCTCTCTCTCACAATTATTCTCTCAATAATTATCAACTTTTTCATGTTGTTCTTAATTATAACTTCTAAACCCTAGATTTCATTCTTATATAGGCTTATACAAACTAAAAATAGATCTAATTCACGAGAGTTAAATAAAACACTCATGCACAGGTAACCGATGTCAATTAGCCCTAAGCGATATCGGTTCCTCCTTGCCTAACCAATGCCGGTCATAGCTGACCGATGCCGGTCCCTCCATAATCAATGTTGGTTATTATGGTTTCCAACAAGTTTCATATTACATGTTAATCCAAAGTAATTGAGCTCTATAACTCAATAATCTCCCACTTGGAGATTAATTACTGCACCATACATATATTACATCATCATTCTTGGATCCTTCCTTAGATTTGTTTCTTCCTCTTTAAGTCTAAAACTCAAAGACCAACATAAGTGGAGTGTAGCTCCATCTTATCCTTTTCTAATGGATTTGTTAGCATATCCATAGGTTTCTTGCTCATATGAATCTTTTTCAGATTCAACTGCCCATCCTCTAATACCTACCGTATGAAGTGATAGCTCAACTAAATGTGTTTCATTATCGAATGAAATGTTGACTTATTTTCCAAATGAATTACACTTTGACTATCACTGAACAATTTGTAATCATCTTGCTCCTTTCCCAACTCTTCCATGAACCTATTCATCTATATCATCTCCTTACTAGCTTCTATAGCTACAACATACTCTACCTCTGTAGTAGACAAAGTCACAACCTTCTACAATCTTGAAATATAGCTAACTATCATCCCACCTACTATGAAAATATATCCAATAGTTCTCCTCCTACCATCCAGATCTCTAGCCATATCTGAATCAACATAGCCACATAATGAAATATCCAAACCTTCATAGCATAACTACATGCGAGATGTCCCTTTTAAATACCTGAGTATCCATGGAACTTCTTTCCAATGCTCTTTAACTAGATTAACACTATATCTACTCCCTACTCTAACTTCCCGTGAAATGTCCGGTCTTGTACAAACCGTAGCATACATGAGACTCCTAACTGCTAAATCATATAACACTCTTTTCATGTTTTTGACCTCCTCATTTGATGAAGGAAATTGATCTTTGCTCAATTTGAAGTTTCCAGCCATAAGTTTACTAACAGGCTTTGTATTATGCATCTTGATCCTTTCCAACACCCTATAGATTTAATCCTCCTGAGACAAATACAATTTTTGTTCTTCATATCTCTTTGTATTTGCATGCCAAGGATTATTTTTTCAGCTCCTAAATCCTTCATAGAAAATGTGTGAGCTAGCTTTCCCTTAAGCTCACCAATGTCCTGCATACTAGATCCTGCAATAAGCATATCATCCACATACAATAAAAAAATAATATAGCTCCCATTTTCAAGCTTCTTGAAATAAAAACAATGGTCAGATTCACATGTCAAGTAACCATGCTCATGCAAAAACTATCAAATGTCATGTACCATTACCTTGGAGCTTGCTTGAGCCCATAAAGGATTTTTTTGGTATGCACACTAATTTCTACTTACCCTTGACTTCATACCCAAGTGGTTGCTGTATATAAATATCTTCATCCAAATCACCTTGAAGGAAGTTTGTCTTTAGATCTAGTTTCTCTAAATATAAATCTTCTACTACAACTAAACTCAATAAAATATGAATAGAAGTCATCTTTACAACGGGAGAAAATATTTCAGCAAAGTTAATACCTACTTTCTATGTAAATAGCTTTACTACAAGGTTTACCTTGTACCTTTTCTATCCACCCTCTTCTTCCTTGATATTTGTAAACCTATTTGTTTTAATTGTCCTCTTACCTCCTAACAACTTAACCGAATCCCAAGTTTGTTTCTATTCCAAGGATTCCATCTCCTTATCTTTTTCATGCTCCCACTGGGCGTGGGTCTTATCCCGCATTGCTTCTTAAAAAATTTATGGTTCACCATTATCAGTAAATAATAAATAAAATAGAGATGTAAATATTTTCGGGGTTTACTCACCCTTTGCGACCTTATCATAGGAGTTTGGGGTACCAGAGGATCAATCGAACCTCCTGGACATTTGTATCACAATATGTTAGTGATTGACACCTTTGGTCACCTATAAGCGATGTTAGTTCTACGCTAAGCGATGCCGATTTGGACCTTTTGTAACCTATACCAGTTCTACCGATCGATGTCAGTCAGGAGTGAACTGATAATTATTACTATGTAACCGTGTTGATATTACTTTTAAATCTAAGAGTTCATTTTCATTCATAAAATTCTCAACCAGTTCATCCTTGGGTACCAAAATTTGATCCCTATAAATTATCTCTTCATTACATTCAATATCACGACTCCTAATAATTTTAGAATTATCTAAATCCCAAAAATGAAATTCAAAATCACCAGATCCATAACCAATGAAAGTGCATCTCTTAGATTTTACATCCAAATTTTTCTTATTTTCCTTATCAATATGCACAAAAGCTTCTAAACAAAAAAATTAAGAAAAGAAAGTTCTAACTCTTTTTTGGTCTAAGCTTCCCCTAGTATTCCTCCATCTAGTGAACTTGAAGTCCCATGGTTAATCAAATAAACCATTGGATCAACTTCTTCTGCCCAAAATTGCAAGGGCAATCTAGAATGTATCCTCATACTTCTAGCATGTTCCATGATTATCTTGTTCATTCTCTTTACAACACCATTCTCCTATGGTGTTCTTGGAACTGTTCTTTCTCTACATATCCCATTCACTAAACAATAATCATTGAAATTCTTGCTACAATATTCACCACCTTTTTCATATATAAGGTACTTTAACTTTGAATTTGATTCACTCTCAACAAGGGATTTCCATATTTTAAAATTCTCAAAAACATCATATTTACGTTTAATACAATAAACCCATACTTTTCTTGTAGCATCATCAATGAAATGAACATAATACTGGGATCCTCCATGAGAAGCTACATGAGCTAGTCCCCACGCATCTCAGTATACAAGCTCCAATTTTCGCTCCTTAGTTGCCCCAACTTTGAGAAATCTCACTCTCTTTTTCTTTCCAAAGACACAATGATCACAAAAATCAAGGTCTAAATATTTCAAATTTGATAACTTGCCCTTCAAATTTAATATTTAAATTCCTTTTGACTCATATGGCCCAAACAATTATGCAACATGCATGCATCCGAATCTGAAGAAGATAATGCAAAAATGAATCAATAACACATGTAGATAAATATTACATTCTTACCTAATAGCCTCTTGCCACAACAAAAGCACCCTTGGTGACTTTCCAAGAGTCTCCTATAAATGTAACCATGCAACTAGCTTCACCTAGTTTACCTATAAAAATAAGATTCCTCCCGAGGCTTGGCACATGCCTCACATCTTTCAATACCCAAGTATTTCCATTTTGGAATTTTAGATGAACTTCGTCTTTACAAGAATACCGCAAGGTTCATAATCACCCAAATAAACATAGCCAAAATTACCCTGGACATAATTTCTAAAATAACCCTTATTAGGGGTTGTATGGAAGGAAGCTCCTAAATCTAAAACCCATGATTCAATTCTATTATCTAAAGAAAGAATAAAAGCATCTTGCATTACCTCTGTGGTAGCAAGATTTTCTTCTTTACCTTTGTCTTGTTGTTGGTTCTTTTTATCTTTTGACCAATAATATTTATTTACATATCCTTTCTTTCCACATTTCCAACAAGTAATTCCCTTACCTATGAATTTAGAATTTTTATCCTTTGACTTTGATTTCCAATTACTCTTACTCTTGGATATCTCTTTCTTCATGCCTCTCGCTTTCTACAATCAAAGCATTCATAGATAATGATTTCACTATACTCTTCCTACAAATTTCTTCATTCAATATTATATTAACCACATCATCAAACTTAGAAATATTATTAGAGGATTTTATATTACTAACAGCCATTACCAAGTTATCCCAACTATCATGCAAATAACATAAGAATAAAAGTGCTTTCACTCCGTCATCAAATGATATATCAACTGATTTTAACGATTTAAAATAGATCTGAAATCATTCAAATGACTAGATGCAGATCCACCTTCATGCATCTTAGAACTAAATAGTTTCTTCATCAAATAAAATTTATCTTAAGCACTAGGTTTTTCATATAAACTAGTAAGAGATTTCATTAATCCTACCATAGAAGTTGCTTTCATAATATTGGAAGCCATAATATAGATCCAAATTTTTTTGTCAAGAATCTTCCATTTTTCATTAGTCATCTTCATATGTCTAATCTTCTCATCTAACGGTAAATGCAAATCTCTTCGATACAAATAATCCTCAATTTACATCTTCCATAATTGATAATTTTTGTCGTCAAACTTCTCTATCTTGTATTTCTTTTCTTCTACCATTGTTGTAGATCCCACTCAATCAGAAAATCCTTTGTGAGTAAATTTTTCAACACACAAAACTCTCAAACAAAGATCTCGATACCATTTGTTAGGGTTAGTACACCATTGTATAGATAATATATCATATATAAGCATACATGCAAATAAAGCGTATATTCTACTAGAAGAATTATATAGAACAAGAGATATAAATCAACAAAAGATTTAATGTGGTTCACCCAAAGTGGGATAAATCCACAAATAAATAAGCCAATCTATTATCTAAAGCTTTGACAAGATATACAATTTAAGATTTACAATCTTCCACACCTCCCCGATGTACAATATTGTCTTACTCTCAAGATTTTTCTTCTTCTTCAAGAATTTTGTCTCTCACAATTATTCTTACAATAATCATCAAAATTTTCAATTTCTTCTTAATTATTAATTCTAAAACCTATATTTCATTCTTATATAGGCGTATACAAACTTAGGGTACTTGGCCATGTAATTATAAATAATAGATCTGCTTTAATACTAAAAATAGATCTAATTCCCGAGAGTTAAATCAAACACTCCCACACAGGTAAATGATGTCAGTTAGCCCTAAATGATGTCAGTTCCTCCTTGCCTGACTGATGCCGGTCATAGATGATCAATGTCGGTCCCTCCATAACCGATGTTAGTTACTATGTTTTCCTTGCTTGGCCGATGTCAGTCCCTCCATAACTCAAAGTAATTGAGCTCCACAACTCAATAAATTTAATGTTCAATGGATATTTTAAAATGAGATAATTTGAAAGGGGGTATCAACAAGAATTTGGATAGGATTACCGGGTGAACTATTCAAATATCTAGATGGAGATGATGTTTGGTATAAGAAATAAGGGTAATATTTGATTTGATTTTTCTAATTTTGGAAAGATTCGAAAGTGGAATCAATGACACCTCTCAACATGTTAAATTGGTTGTATCTCTTTTTAGCTAGATTTGAGAAAAATTGGCAATGGGAATGCGAAAGGACACTATGGAATGTGAAGGGTCACTTATGAGAATAAAACAAGGCCTTTCAAAGAATGGATTTCCATCAACTCCAATTTTTATTATTTTAAAAAAATTTGGATATTTTAAATTTTTGTATTTTTGGATCTCGTGGTCATATTTTGGGTGCAAATGCTGCCAAGTTTGACTCATGGTGGGTACCAAAAATATTGGTGAGAAAATTTTTTGAGGGATGATTGATGGGTTTTTAGCCAACACCTTCAAGACTCTAGGCCCCTCTTCTTGGGTTGTGTAGCTCCACTTATTATGTGTGCATGAAATAAAAAATTTTAGTGGCCGATGAACGAGGATCCAACTGGGGCACTCCAATGAACCTAAGTAAAAAAATTTTGGATACTTGCAAGAGGGAAATTTTCTAGGAGAGCGGGAAATGGAGTAAGAAAAAGAGACAGGATTAAATTTGTAGGTATAAAATCATATTCCTAAAATTGTTAATCAAAAAATTCCAACACACATATACTTAGATGAAAACAATTTCACAAGTTGAAATAAAATGAGTTAAGATTGAGAACTCAAATTTCTAAAAACATCATAATCCAAAAAAGGCACGAAACTCCTTTCTTTATTGATGCTTTGACAAAATTATGCATAATTAGAAGTAGAAGAACATAGAGAAAGGAAGTAGAAACAATAGTTATCTCCTTTGTTTCTTCAAAAGTAGTGATATCTCATGAGTATCAAAAATGACAACCAACCCTTTGAAATGGGAATGACTTTACAATTTATAGGAAAAGAAATTAATCTTCATATACCCCCTAATTACTTTTCATATGTCCTTGAGAAACTTATAAATTTTCACCTTCCTAGGAGAATATTAAGTCCCTTTTTATAACATAAAGGTGAATTTTACATTAGAAACATAAATTTTATTTTTAATTTCATTAAGAGAGTATAAAAATTACACCCCCAATGAAGAATTAGAACATGGAGGAGAGATAAATTAGGGGAGAGAGAAGAGAGAGAACATTATGTTGATGAAGAATTTGCTCCTGACGACTCCTAAAAGGCTCTGCCGAAATGATCCCAATGTCTTCGAAACCTTAGGAACATTTAAATCCTTATTTTTTGATGATGCATTTCCTTTTTTATCCACTTTATATTTTTAATATGCTTCTCTATGGACACATGCTATTTTTAGTAAGTGCATTGTGGGTGTCGATTATAACAAAATAAGTCTTGAAAATTTGAGTTTTATTTTGAGGTTTCCCTCTTCAAATTTTGGGTAAATCCTTTGTTTGAAAAAGTGGGAAAATGATATTTTCAATCAATGGGGGAAAAATATTGATTAAAAAATATCCCTCCATATCCCTAAAAAATATGGACTTCATGGCGCAAAAACTAGTTTACGCGAAACTTGATTTTTCAATGATCCTTCCCTCCAATTTTCATGCGATTTCTTCCACTAGAACCTTGAGAAGTGAAAAGGTAGCTCACTTCATTTTTCACTTATATTATTCATGTGACAATGTAGAATAATGATAAAAACACATCCCTCCATATTCCTAAATAATATGGACTTTATCGTGTGAAAACTAGTTTACATGAAACTCGATATTTCAATGATCATTCCCTTCAATTTTCATGCTATTTCACCCACTGGATCCTTGAGAAGTGGAGAGGTAGCTCGCTACATTTTTCATTTATGTTCTTGATGTTATAGGGAAGAATAGTGATAAAAACTACAGCCCTCTATTTCCCTAAATAATAGGTAAATCATGGCTCAAAAACTAGCTTACACAAAACTATTTTTTTCAATGATCATTCCCTCCAATTTTCGTGTGATTTCACCCACTGGAACCTTAATAAGTGAAGAGGTAGCTCACTTACTTATTCACTGATATTATTCATGGGACAAGGAAGAATACTGATAAAATAAAAACCCTTCATAACCCTAAATAATAGGGACTTCATGGTGCGAAAAATAGTTTACGTAAATCTAGATTTTTCAATGATTATTCCCTCCAATGTTCGTGTGATTTCACCCATTTGAACCTTGAGAAGTGAAGAGGTAGATCACAAAATTTTTTTCTCTATTTTTATTCATGGAAGCCATTAATATTGTCTTCAATATTCAGAAATCATAGAGGTGGTGATGGAGGAAAATGAAGTTATTTATAGTTGAGAATTAGATGGAGGCTAGGAAAAAACATTTGGGAGTTGATGATGGGTGTTATTATTCCCTTCATTTAATAAACTTCTTGTTAATGTCATATTCAAAATAGGGTTGTTTCTAAATCTATATGCAAAAAGATTAATCCAATCAATCTAGTAGTTGACTATAGTTATTTTGTATTTTCTCGGGGATCTTTTCAATGTCTTAAGGACTTCTTGGTAAAAAAACTTATTTAAATCATACTATGAAAACTTTGCTGAAAGGAAACACACATTGAATAATTGAAATAAACACACAACTTTGAGTTCTTAAAAATTGTTGGAAGAAGAATAAGAATCTATCTAGACACCTGTAGGAATGAGTATACAACAGAGTCTAACTAGAAGAATTAAAAGCGATATAGAAATAACATATCTAAACTATTTTCTTAGGAAATATTAATACCAAATAGATGAATATCCTGGTCCTTGGAGGAGTGGGCCCTTGTTCCTTCTATTATTATGATTTAGCAACATAGAATTATCTCAAATAGGAATGGCTATTTATTGATAAAACATTCGATATTACAAAACATACTCTTATTCTATATCTACATCTCTATTCTATCTTCTATATATTTATCTATTGCAGGTCTACTTATATATACATTTACAATCATAGTTGTCTCTATGATTCTGATGAAATTGAATCATGCCCAAAATAGATGCTGACTCAGATTATGGCTGATTAGACAACTGTAAGATAACTATCCTGGATCTATGATCGGAAATATTCTCATCCTTTCCTGATTGAAAGGTTTGTTGATGCTAAATCACCAGATGTGGTTAGAATAGATAAACTTCCATCGGTTCCGGAACTTCAGAGAAGTTCCAGAACCATAGGAAATCGTTAAAGATCAAAACCGTGAGAGTTCCGGAGCTATACCCAGGAGTTCCAGAACTAAGTCTAAAAATTCCAAAACTAAATACTGGAGTTTTAGAACTAAGCCTGAATGTTCTGGAACTAAATTATGATGTTGTAATAGAGTTCTAAAACTAGCTTGGAAGTTCTGGAACAAAGTCGTATTGGAACAGATGCTGCCGAAAACATGTTGAATGCTATATACTTTATTTCTTCGACTCATTAGACCTACTTTATTAAAAAACTAAATTTCAAACACAATTCATCAGGAATTTCAAAGATTTTAAATGTTAGAATCACAATCAATCAAAAGACGTACAATTACATCCTAACTCATATCGATCAAATAAAAGTCGAAAATGTAGTAAAACTTAATAAAAAGTAGAGTAAGATGAGATCATTTATTGTACATTTAATGGGCATATTCTTGCCTCATCATTTTCCCCATACTTGTTTGTAAGTCCCTTTACAAAATGTATTCTTCAAATGTGTGGTTATATGTTCTGCATTCCATTTAATTGCTCGAGATCAAATGGCTGAAACTGGATCTTCTAGTGTTTAAACTTAGAGGTATTATAGCCTACTCCCGCTTCTATTTTCCTCTGCCACTCTTAAAATTGATTAGGATCTTGAGTTTCTTTGTTTTGTCAAGGATACATGGGGGTGAGAAGTAGAGGGGGCCTTGTTCACATTCCCATCCATATGTTCTTGTAGGTCTCATTGATCTAAGGAATTATTGCGCATAAAGCTTTTGCTCTTTTTAAACTCCAGATCAGATTTGTAGGGGATATTACTTCCCTTCTTCTCAAGGAAACAGTAGCAAGTTCCCACCTATTCAAGCATCCTTCATAAATATATTCAAACTTCTCCTCCTCATAGGAATTAAATGTATCAATACTTTTTTATAAGTTGGAAAAATAATGTTTCTTGAATTGTTCGTCAAAGGCATGATTTCTAAAATGTATGAAGAATGCAGAAGGTTTACCAAAGTGAACCCTCATGCAGAGACCACTTGATCTAGCTTTCAATAAAAACTTAGAATACCTTTCCTTCAATGCAATATGATTTTGCAGAACAAAGACAAATGCATTGAGATGAGTTTCCCCCACATAAAAATTGATCATAAATCCTATGTTTTTCTCTAGCATCAGATTAGAAAGATAGAATTCACATAGAAGATTTTTTTGTTCAGATTGGCTAAAGAATATGCTGTCATGAATTCAAATTCATCTTTTAGTTCTTGTGGAATTCCACATGCAATTCTTGATAGATGTCGTGAATGATTTTTTCTTCTAAAAACACACTATATGCAAGAGAGGGCCTCCTACAGGAAAGTAATTTTTCACTCATAATGCAGACCATCTATATTTTTGTAAGACATTTATATTTTTCTCCTTCTTCCTTATAAAACTTGTCTTCCCACTATTTTCTTTCCTTCTTTTCTTCTTCCATCTTGGTTTTCAAATCTTCATTCCATGTTTTAGCTTATCTGAGTTCCCTGAAAGTGTCATTCCATAGTTGTTTGAGTGGAAAATAAGTTAACTTGGTTTCTGAAGAGACTGTGGACACAACATTCTTTTTCTAGAAGTTTGACATTCTTCCTCTTTCTCTATCAGCTGTTATTTAATTACTGATAATTCCTCGGTCCCAACTACAAGCTAAGTTGTTAGCTCTCTAACGAGAATTTCCCTCTGTTCTAATTTGAGTTTGAGGAAATCCAACTCCTCATCTCTTTCCCTAATAATGAGGTCTACTCTAGAAAAGAACAGAGCCTGTCTAACCTGATGATTTTCTTCTTCCTCTGAAATTTCTTGGGGAGTTGAGAATTCTTCTTATATCAAAGGAGATTTACCTTTTCATCTCCAAGATGCCAAATCTTCTTCTTTATGTGATAATGCTGATGGTTTAGCCAATTCTTGAAAATTCTACTCCTCAAATATCTCATCTCCTTTTTCCATCTCAGCTTGTCTTGGTTCAAGAGGAGTCATGGCCATGCTACCAAAAATATCAGCATCTTCTTTTTCCATATTTTCATGTTCACTCCTTCCCTCTGGGGTTTCCCTTGACCTCTTATGAATTTTTCCTTCTTTGGGGAATTTCAACATGCCCAACGGTAAATTTCCTTCAAGAGATTTTTCTTACTTTTGTTTCTTACTCTTGCATGGGTGAACTATCACCGTTAGAGACAGATATTAGCTCCCTTGTACTAGTTACAAAAGAAGGAATTTCCTTCAAAGGCACAAAAGGTCTTGTTGTTTTTATCTTTTGTTCCCACTTCCTTCTATTCTTTTGCAGGGGAATCAATATCTAAATTAGTTGAAGGAGAAAATGGGGCTGGTATTGTCCTCTTGATAATAGCAGGGTTTCTCTTAAACTTGCTAAGAAACTTTTCCCAAATTTATTCTCCATTTTTCTTTAACAAAAAATGGTGTTGGCATACAAAATGAACTAACCCATGATGCTTGATTGTCCCAACACCCTAGGAATAGCTTTGGGCCATGGTCTAGATAGAATCAAAAAGAAAACATGGACGGTTTATTATGTATTCTGGTTTTGTGGCTCCATATCTCAAATATATGAGCATCTTCAGAACTTCTTTTCCTATGGACCCAAATTGACCATCACAGGTTAAATACTTCACTATCTAAAATGCTACTCTATCAAAGGGTTTTGGAAAACTGGCCCTTTTGACCCCTTTTATGATTTTCTTTGTGTTGTAAATGTATTGGGATTAAGTTTCCCTTTCTTCTAAAGCAGGGTTTCAACCAATTATTTCAAGGTCCCTTTGGCAGGATGTGGGACATGCATAATTGGCACCCTGACACATTACTTATTGTATTCACAGAAAAAGGAATAAAAATATTTCTAACCTTTGTCCTGGATTGCTCTAGGTTTATGATAAATTTTCTTACTAATTCGTCATTATAATTTGAAATTTTTTTCAGGAACTCTAACCATCCTGCATGCTCAAAGATAGATGCCACTTCATCATCTGCGATTAGCTGGGAATCATCCTCTAGTTCCAATTTCTTTTTAATCCCCATATCGACTCAAATTATGTTTCCTTTGATTTTTGTGCAAAATGACTACAGGGATTCTTGCTTAGTTGTGGAGCTGATAATTTTATCTATGGAACCTTTGTTCTTAGCCACGAAACCTTTGTTCTTTCTTGCGGAACACAATCCTAATTTGTTGCTTCTCCCTCAAAATTTCTTTGCAACTATTTGATTTGATTTTGCACTAATGATTACTCATGATAACTATGTCACCACTTATTCCATCCAAATCATCTTCATGATTACTCACTTTTAATCATAATGTACAAATAGATGACTCATCATACCAAATTTTAAATCAAGTCTATTCACACATGCAAACTTTTAATCTAATGCTAAATAAGTTAAAATATATCATTACCATCCTTGATGATGTAATCCGTTTGTTATGATGACTCATCATTCCTACAAGTGGAACAAAAAATGGTTAGAAAAGACATCTGAAATTCCAAAGAATTCCCTTTTATTTGAATTAGCCATTTGGGGAGGTCAACTGCCATTGTTGGTTTTCAATTAACCTCTGAGAGATTTATTTTTTTATTTTTTTATTTTTTATTTTTTTGGGGAAGAAAATTTGATTTACTATTTTTCATTTTCTTCCCTTTTATTCTAGGTCTATCATTTGGTTATTTGATCATTTTGGAAGAACTAGGTTCTTACATATGAGAAAATTCTTTGTCTACTTCAATATTCCTCAAGAATTCATCCATAGTACAAGGCTTCCTATAGAATTTTATCCTATGTCCATTGACAAAGAGCGTTCTTCTGTTTCCATCAATGACAAGTAATCGAATAGAACCATTGTTGAATATTTGTTCAATCCGATAGGGTTCTAACCATCCGGTTCTAAATTTTCCCTTGAATTTTTGGTACTTAGAATCAAACACCAATACCAAGTCTCCTAATTTGAATTGTCTTTTCTTGATATGTGTGTCATGTCATTGGTTCCTTTGATCTTGGATTATCTCTATCTCGCTGAAGTGCTTCCATCCTCAATTCATCTAATTCATTGAGTTGAAGTATTATTTCCTTTTGCGCCGCATCCAACTCAATACCCTTCTTAACTATTGTCCTCAATGTTTGTAGTTCAAAATCAATTGGCAACAACGGATTTTTCCCATAGACTAACTCATATAGTGAAAACCATGTTGTAGTTTTATAAGTTGTATTATAAGCCCTAGATAACTTCAGTAGTCTCTTTACCCAATATTTTCTCCCTACCTCAATTGTTTTAGTAAGGATGTTTTCCAATTCTCTATTTGTTACTTCATCTTGTCCATTTGATTATGGGTGATAAGGAGATGACTTCCTATGTTTTATTTGGTAATACATTGTGAAAGCTTGGATAATATTAGACATAAATTTTGGACCCCGATCCGAAAACTATGCTGCTTGGTGCTCCAAACTTTACCATAATTATATGCCAAAGGAAATCAACAATTGCTTCTTCAGTAGCATTTTTCAATGCCTGCACTTATGCCCATTTTGTCACATAGTCAGTACACACAAGAATATATTCCTTTCCTTGTGAAGGAGGATTAAAGGGACCAACCAAATCCAATCCCCAACTCTCAAATGGTTCAATCACTACTTGGGGTTGAGGAGGTATTTCATTAGTGAAAGTTGGCTATCCCATCATTTGACAAGGATCACATCACTTAATATATCTCTTCACATCCTTATAGAGAGATAGCCAATAATAACCATTGCCAAGTATCTTATGAACTTTTATTTTCACTAAATAGTGTCCTCTACTTGGTTCATCATGACATGCTCTGAGGATGTCAAAGATTTCATCTTCTCTTACCCTCCTGCGTAAAACCAAATCAAGGCCACATTTAAATAACATTCCATTTAACCATTCGAATTGTGCACTAGTTTTGATTAACTTCTTTATTTGTTTCTTAGTGAAATAAGAAGGAAACTTCTCTATTACAAGACCATTTTCCATATCAGTAAACCATGGTGTAACTGTTGAAATAGAAAATAGTTGTTCATCGAAAAGTTATCCTGGATGGATCTTGCTCCCCGTAGTGGTTATTCTTGATAAAAATCAGCTACCACATTAGATTTACTGGATTGTCCACAATGGTAATATCAAATTCTTGTAAAATTGATAACCATATAATTATTTCTCCTCCAACCTTTGGTTTGTTCATTAAATATTTAATTGTTGAATGATCTCGTGTCCAAATATTTTTTTACCCCGTAATGTAATGTCTTAATTTATTGATTGCATAAATCACATCGAGAAATTCTTTTCGGTGGTGGTGTAATTATTTTCAGTGGGAGTAAGATTTTTACTAAGATAATAAATAGCATAAATTTTTCCTTCTTCATCTTTTTGTCCCAAATCTATACCAAAGGAATTATTTGAGGCATCTGTTTGGATATTAAATGGTTTTTCCCAATTAGGTCCTCTCAATATTGGGGCAGTGATTAATTTTTCTTTAATTTCTTCAAAAGTATGTTGAAACTTTTCATCCCAAAGAAATTCACAAAGTGCTTGGTTAGAAAATTAAACATAGGGGCAAAATTTTACTGAAATCTTCAATAAAGTGCCTATAGTATCGAGCATGTCCTAAAAATGACTTGATATCTATGGGGGTCTGAGGAATAGGTAAATCTGAAATGATCCTAATTTTTTTATCAACTTGAATTCCTCTTTTGAAATATGGTGTCCTAATAAAATCCCCTCATCAACCATCATTAAACCCTTTTCATGACTAAGAGATAGATTGTGTTGTTCACATCTTGTTAACACTCTGTCCGGATTTCTCAAAGCATCATAAAATGTATCTCCCCGCATGCGGTGAAGTCAACCATATATACGTCAACACAATCATTTGTTAAATCAATAAAGAGTGCAAGTACATATCTCTAGAAAGTCACAGGAGTATTACATAATCCATATGGTAACAACCTATAGGAAAAGGTACCCCATGGACATGTAAATGAAGTTTTGTCCTGATCTTCAACACCAACTCTGATTTCATTATATGAACTAAAGCCATCCAAGAAGGAAAAGTATTTTTACCTGAAATGTTGTCTAGGACTTGATCTATGAATGGTAAGGGAAAATAATATCTCGGTGTGGCTTTTTTCAGTTCCCTATAGTCAACACATCTTCTCCATTTTCCATTCTTTTTAGGAAAAATTACAAGAGAGATACCCACTGACTATCTGAGATAGGGTAGATAAAACCTACTTGTAATAGTTTTTCAATTTCTTGTTTGACTATATCCCTTAAGGCTGGGTTAATCCTTCTCTAAGGCTGCCTAAATGGTCTAACATTTTCAGTATAGATGTGAACAGTGCAAATACTTGGGTGAATTCCCTTCATGTCTTTATAATCCCAAGAAAAATATTTAGTATAATTTTTAGAACATCAAACAATTTAGCTTCTTCATCATCCTTCAACCAGTTGTTAATGTTCAAAATTTTACCTGGTTGAATCTCAACATGCTTGGTTCCAATGTGTGATGAACTGATTTGTTGAAAGGGTTCCATTAAAGTATTTAGTGGAAATGCATGTGGTAAAAAAATATGATATGTAGCAACATCTCAAAAAGTTCCTTGAGATAGAATACTGGAAAAAGGACAATAATGAGAATTATGATACTTATCTCTTTATAGGTCAAACTCTTCGTCATTGTTACTTTCCAAAAATTCTTCACCATTCCCTAATGTATTTGAAATTGAAGCTACTGATTCTTCCTCTCCCCATAAGAAATCTCATTCCTATGGAGTGAAATTATTTTCAATCACAGAGAACTATTGTTGCCATGATTCTGGAATCAAATGTGGTGGTTCTAGAACTATAGTTGTAGGTTCTGGAACTATTATCAGGTTCCAGTAACTATTTCTGATTACTTCGAGGATATTTGGTGCTCATTCAATGGTGGATTAATCATCTCTTCTACTTCTCTTACGTGATCCTACAATGTGATCATAGCCAAATAAGACAATTTTTTCTTATTAGTATCAGGAGAATCAACCCACAATTTTTCTTGATTGTGAATAAATGGTCATGCGAGTAATGATATAATGAAATTTTCTTAGAGTTCTTACCATTCAAGATAGTCATATCTCCTGACCTGCAATCAATTAAGGAAGCAACTATAGCTAATCATGGTCTACCCAAAATAATGGGATAACCCAATGTTTTACCTTTTGGATGCAGTATAAGGAAGTCAACTGGATATTCCCATGACTCCACCATAACCGCCACATCTTCAATAATCTCTTTTGGTTTTTCTACAGACTAGTTTTCCATCTGTAATATGGTATTAGTATGTTGTATACCCGTCAATGGTAATGTTTTCAAAGTGTCCACTGTAATTACATTTATAGACACTCCCAAATATACCAAAACATTATGTATATCCTTATTCCCTATAAAGACATAAATAACAGGACTTCTAGGATCTCCGTATTTGGGAAGTAAAAGTTTTCCTACTAATAAATCAGCAAGTTTCCCATCTACTTTGATAGTCTTGGGTATTGTTTCTTCCTTCTAGGATTTTTCAGACATAACATTTTGATTAATTTTTTCAATTCTAGAATGTCTTTAATTGCTTGTAACTGTGGTATTTCAATATTTAATTTCCTTACTTCCTATACCAATTCAGACTCCTTGGTTTCTATAGCTTCTTTAAATCTCTCTGGAAATAGAGTCTCAGTAGTGTCGCTATCTAGCTCCTTTTCTTTTCTTTTTATATCCTCTTTTGGAACAACAGTACTTGGGGTTTCATTTTCTTTCGTCATTTCGGTGATTATAAAAGGTGGACTGCTAATTATTTTTCTATATCTAGTTTGAATATCCTTATGATCCATGGCATTTATATCCACCGATTTTTCTAGTTCTATTCTATAAACAAGAGTTGTTTGTTTGTTTCTTGGGTTTGCTACTAGTTGTTCTCGTATTTACATTTTGACTATATTCTCGCTTTTGAATTTTGTGTAGGGGATCCCATGATGGAATGTTGATTATGACTTGGATATGTTTTTCCTGACCATAATTACTAGGGTTCCACCTAGGTTTTGACCAAGCTTAAGGATTTCCATGACCAACCCATGGTTGTTGATGTCCATGAGCATACCATGCTTGAATTGCCCAATCCTAAGGGTTCCATGTTTTTTTAGGTACCCAAGATGGTTGTCCCTAATTTTGTGGTAATTTATGAGCATCCCATGGCATCGTCCAGGGATTAGGAATTGATCTTGGCATAAAATTCCCTTGGTGAGGTTGTCTCTCGAACAAAATTCAATTCTTCTATTGTGGACGATGTACTGGTTTGTTTAAGATTATTATTTATGACTGGGAGTAGAGAACAAACATCAAGTATCATGGTCATTAGATTCACAGAGATAAGACATTATTCTGTTTTATCCAAAGGACAGTCTCTTATTACATGCTTCTTCTTACAATACATAGCCAATGGTTTAGTTTTTCTGTTTGCTTTAGCTTGTAATCCATCCATAGTAGAGTTTAATTGAACTAAAATTTATATTTTAAAGTTTCCTAACTCATCCATTAGTTTATTCATATTTGGATTCAAACTTTTCACCAATTTTCCTTTTCTAGGTCCACCCCTTGTTTTGGAATAGCTTCTACAAATCTCCTTAATTTCATTCATCCTTAATTGATCAATGCCTCCACCTCTTATAAAATTAATGGCTTCCCTAGATTAATCATCCAAACCCTTAAGAAAAATGGTTTTACTTAACTCCTCCTGAAGTAAAAATCCAAACCTTTTTCTCTCAAAGAGGAATCTATCTAAATGGTCTTCTATATTTTCATCCTCCTCCTTGATTTTGAAGAATTCTTCCTTCCTATTTCTCCCTCTATAATAATCATGGTATTTGTATAGGAAGGAAATTTCCATTTGTGCCCAAGTAGTAATAGAGTTGGATGGTAATCCCATAAACCACCTCATTGTTGCATCCTTCAAAGTGGATGGAAACAACTTGAGTTTTTGATTATCCGTTTTGTAGTCATAGTTCTGACATAATACCTTGAACTTGAACAGAAATTAGTTAGGGTCTTCAAATGAAATCCCTCTAAATGTGGGTAAATGTGCAGGTGAGATATTTTTCATTGGTGTATCATCATCACCTAATTGGATTGGATAAGTAAAGGTCCTATCAGGTTCTCTTTCAGGTTCCCGTGCCATTTTAAAAATATTTTCCAAATTTTCCTCCCAATCAATGTGGTATGTGGTATGCCTTAGGGAAGGTGAAAAATCAGGAGTAGGAGGTTGACTACTCAATTGAGAATCAAAACTCACCCTAAATGGATCTTGAGAAATAATCCTTCTCCTAAAAGTTCTACTTCCTTCAGGTGACTGATCTAAGAATTCCAAAGGTGGCAATTATGTTTCTTGTATAATAGGGGATGATGGTGCCTCCAATTCTTGATCAACTTCCTTATTTGGACTAGAGGATGTTATGAATTCTTGTGAAGATGTTTTTGGGAGGAATATACCCTTTGAGTCTCTTGCTCTACACATAAATTTTATGATATAGCAGGAAGATCCTTCAACTACTACATGCATGATTTTTGCTCTTGCTAAGATCTAATTAGAAAATTCCAACTAGTGTGTCCCCGAAAATGGCACCAAAAATTATGGGTGTCGTTATTCCTTTCATTTAATCAACATCCTATTGATGGCATATTCAAACTAGGGGTGTTTCTAAAGCTATATTTAACAAGATTAATCCTATCGATCTAGTAGTTGATTGTAGTTATTTTTGTATTTTTTGGGGGATATTTTCAATGTCTTAAGGACTTCTTGGTAAAAACCTTATTTAAATCATAATATGAAAACTTTTTAGAAGGAAACACACTGAAAGCTTTGATGAAAGGAAACACACTTTGCAAAATGGAAATAAACACACTTGCTTTTAGAAATAAACACACTTGTTTTTGGAAATAAACACACAACTTCGAGTGCTTAAAAATAGTTGCAAGAAGAATAAGAATCTATCTAGACACTTGCAAGAACAAGTATACAACAGAGTCTAACTAGAAGAATTTAAAGTGATATAGATTTAACAGATCTAAACTATTTTCTTAGGAAATATAAATACCAAATAGATGAATATCCTGGTCCTTAGGGGAGTGGGACCTTGCTCCTCAAATCAAAATTTAACAACCTAGAATTCTCTCAAACAGAATGGCTATTTATTGATAAAACATTCAGTATTACAAAACATATTGGATCTATGTACTTTGATCTATATTACTTATTCTATATCTATATCTCTGTTTTATCTTCTATATATTTATCTACTGTAGGTCTACTTATATATACATTTACAATCATAGTTGTCTCTATGATTCTGATGAAATTTAATCATGCCCAGAGTAGATGCTTGACTCAGATTGTGGTTGATCAGACAATTGTAAGATAACTATCCTTGGATATGCGATCAGAAATCTTCTCATCCTTTCTTGATTGAAAGGGTTGTTGATGCTAAATCACCGGATGTGGTTAGAATAGATAAACTTCCATTGGTTTTGGAACTTCCATGAGAGTTTTGGAGCTATACCCAAGAGTTCCAGAACTAATTTTGAAAATTCTGGAACTAAATACTGGAGTTCTGGAACTAAGTCCAAAAGTTTCGAAACTAGATGATGATTGTGTTATGGAGTTTTAGAACTAGCTTCAAAGTTCGGAAATAAGACGTATTGAAACAGATGCTACCGAAAACATGTTGAATGCTACATACTTCATTTCTTCGACTGATTAGACCTTCTTTATTATAAAATTTAATTTCAAACACACTTCGTCAGGAATTTCAAAGATTTTAAACATTAGAATCACAATCAATCAATAGACAGACAATTACATCCTAACTCATATCGGATAAAATAAAAGTCACAAATTTCAATCAAACTTAATAAAAAGGAGAGTAAGATGAGATCATTTATTGTACATTTAATGGGCATATTCTTGCCTCATCATCATACTTTGGGGTGCATGAAGAACCAAAAGGCTTAAGCAGATCGGGGGGAATTTTTTCCCCTATGTACCTTTGCTAAAGAGATGAAAGGGACATCAATTTCACTTCACGCCTCATCATGACACTTGGCAATCATCCATGCAAGGAGAGGAAAGGATCAAACTTAGCCCTCGAGGGGTTAACTGACAAACAAGAGGTCATATTAGTGTTCTGGGGGCTAAAAAAAGGTTTGGAAAATTTTTGTGTCCCCTTTGTCCCTTTTTTTAAAGGGATAAAAGGGACATGAAATCCTCCTAAGCTCTTAGTGCTAGCACATGTCCTCTTAAAAAAATGACTAAGTATGATAATTTGAGAGTGAACTTACAAAGGTCATATTTGGAGTTCCTGATGGAGTTTCAAGGTGAAATTTTATATGAATTTGACTAAAAATCACCCATTCCATTTAATTTGATTTTTGTGAACTTAAATTCTAATTGTATAACCTCTAAATGACCAGTTAGTTCTCAGGAGTGCTAGTTGCGCGCTTTGAGGAAGAATGAGCTTCTGAAGGTCGTATATGAAGTTCCGGTAGATTTTTTGATGAAATTTCATATGATTTTGAATTTAAATGCAATTATGAATCTATTTGTGGGGATTTCATCTCTTTATTCATAAATTGGAGCCTTGAAAATAGGATTTTTTCTTACTTTATGATTGAGCATGATAAAATTTTGATGTAGACATATTGGGCTTAGGTGTTGTGAAAAATATGACCTCAAAGCACCTTCTATTTCTCTTATATACCTTTCCATTAATATATTGTTGAGATCCTAAATCATTACAAAAAGCCTAAATTGCTTCCGAAGCTCAAAGTTATTTTTGTGGTGTTTTCTTCTTTAGGCTTGAAAACCCACTTTCGCTGAATCGGCTCCAAAAGCTCTAGGATCTTTCCAAAATATTCCAAAATATTTCACGGATGCTCTTAGAACTTTAATGTATATCCATGTTGAATTTTTCTCCTTCATTCTGCTCTAGGGGTACTTTAGTCTTGGGAAGGCCAAGTGGTAGCCTTTCCCAAAATCGCTCAAAATTTTTCATTCTTCAAAAGATCCTAAAATCACCCAAGGGATTGACTTTTCTTTCCTCAATCACCTTTGGGGATTTGATAAAAATCCAATTGAGGACCATTACATGCACTCATGAAGGCTTGATTTTAAGAACAAGTAGACTTGGGGTTTCTTGGAAATGAAAGAATTTGAAATTATGGACACAGGGGTATCATTGCCCCACCTTAGGATGTATTCATTCCCTTACAAAAATATTGGACAACAAACCCACAAAAAAAAACGCAAATTTTTCATTCACATCAATAAAGAGGAAACCTCTAAGAAAATTATTCCCTCATGTAGAATATTTTTCCATAGTTCCTCTAAGAGTGGAGCTAACTGGTAATGCAAAATGAATGCATACTACACCACTTCACTTCCTTTCTCCCTTCCTCTCCACGCATCCCAACAAAGACTAGTTCACAATCACCCTCAATTTCCAAGTGGATAGGTTTGGAAGCATTAAGAAAATGTGGGAGGGGATAAATCCCATAGTAAAAATAATAATAAGAAAATAAGTCCATATATTTCCCATTCACGTGAATCTCTAATTTGTGGATTTATCAATTATTTACAAAAATTTATCATTGCAATATTATGGCATTTTCTAACCTTTTTTTCAATTGACTTCCAACATAGTAAGTCCCTTTTTAAAATTTACTTGCAATCATGGTGTTCAATCACCATATTATTATTTTTGAAATCCAATAATAGTCATTTCAACATTTCTTAACAACCATATGGGTGTGGCATTATGCCCCTAATTTTAATAGAAATAATATTAAAATAGAGCCACACATTAATGTTATAAAGCCCTTCAACCAAGCTTATAAGCCTTGGAGATTTTTCCACCAAAATCCAACTTAATATGATTTCCGTATTCAAAAAGTAACTAACATAGTGACATAATTGGACCCAGACAACAAGGTTTTGTAGTAAAACATACTGCAATAAATAATAGCAATATGTGGTACTTAGTTGTCTGAGTACTTAATTTTTTATTAAATACATATATAACTAAGTATCTCAACCGTAATAATATTTAATTAATAGAATAAACATCCATTTTTACATTTTTCATTTTTATTGGATTAATTAAATTTCTAAAAAATAAGGGATTAAGTATATGGATGTTACATCTGCAACAAGAGATTCATCTTAGAGCCATCTTAGTAGGGCTGTATACTCAAATTCCTTCTAATAGTAGAAAATCTCTTTATCGTATAACACACCTGTAAGATAAATGTACCACCAACTTGGACTAGAGAGAGTTCTATATAACCTTGAGTGGTTTCCACATCTTGTAAAAATTATTTGGATTGCAAAAACCTCATTTCTTGACCATCACTTTAATATGAGGGTTTGAAAAATGCTACAAAAATGAAAATAACTTTCTTTTCCTTCAACATTTTTAATTCATAATTTTTGAAAAAAAAATTCTTTCAATGCTCTTCAAAAAATACTCTTATGATTTATTTGAATAATGATTTTTAATTTTGATCATATGTCGGGAAATCAGGAACTATTTTAACATACTTTTCTTAGCTCAGTTTTGGTAAAACTTCAATGTCTTCAACAAAACTCATTATTTGGTACTCAAATGTTGACCACACCTTCATAACTACCTTATCCATAAACTCAAATGGTTTTTTTTATCATAATTAACTCTAAAAATCTCTAACCCATCTCATTTACATAGGATTTTTCTTCTTGTCTTCAAAGGTTTTCCTACGAAAGACCTCAAATTTTCCTCCAAGAGAAGAAGTCTGACCTATAGCTACACATCAATTCTCTAAATAATGTTTTTATACTCCTACCATGCTTGCATAGTATTTTTATGGACTTATTTGACTTTATACACCTCATTAGGCTCTAGAACTAGGCCAAAATGGGTTAGTTCCAATCATGATTTGCAGCACATGACCTAAAGATCACCCTAGAATCCATTTCACATCCTTGAAACACAATTTTATACCTTTGGGAAACCTAAGTAGAGTACACCAACCATACCCATACCTCCAGTGGGAACCAACCATGCTAACCAAGTATTTAACACCATGAAACCATCACGAATGGTCAATGAAACACCATGAAACCACTTGGTGAAAACCAAACCTCATTAAGAAGGCACTACCAATCAAAATTCAAGCCCCTAAGGAGTTGACATTTTAATCCTCCTTTGCCACCAATTCCATATGGCATCAATGACAACACCAATGTAACATGGTTCAATAATCTCCCCTCTTATCATTGATGGCAACAAACTTAGAAACCTTGATGGAAATAAAGCACATGAAAATCCTTAAAACATTCAATCCTTGTTTCTGACAACATTCTCTCCCCCTTTGACATCTATGAAATTTTTTCACACATCCAATCATCGTGAACAGCATGCAAGTAAACATTGATAAAGCATAACCCCACCTTAAGAATCTCCCCTTGAATTAGATGTGCTATCTTGTCAAACATGTCTTAAAAATATGCATAGATTTATTCACCAATAAACCTAAATGACCCCCATAATACTATTTACTTTAAACTTAGACTAAATTCACTCTTTCCCCATACCTTTCTTTGGTGTTCACAACTTATGCCTTAAACTAGTGAACTATCACCCCCGTGAAAATGCCTTTATGGAGCTTACACATACCAATTACCTAATTCTTGAATGATGACATCCTTTTGACTAATAAGAGTTTCTATTTCAACTCAAGGTTCTCAAAATTGGCCTTCATTTCTTCATATACAAGTTCTTTGACTTATTTAGGAATTACCTCACTAATCAAGACATTGAGTGCATTCAAGCCTAACTTTTACATCGATAGAGGCTCATATATTGCATCACATCCTCCCTTTATAATCCCCTAGGTTTTTACCATCTCCATTTGATATGTTAATTTTGAGTTACACTTCATACCTTGTGCTTGAATCATGTAGGTGCGTCCACATTATTTCCTCTACCCTAAGTTGTCTTATCATTGTTTATAGCCTCCTTTGTATGGGATAATGACTCTATTTATATTTCACCTTGGACCCATGTCAAGGTACCCACACATATAATTTATCCTACCTATCTATCTTCCGGATTAGATAGAATACTTAATCAAAGATCAATCTGAGCTAATTATCCTACATGAGATCTTATTAGACATGTAGGTATTTGTTATAGACCTACACACACCCTGAAACACCTTGTGATGGAGAATTCTTCAAACTCACAAGCTCTATAATCCTTGTTATGTCCACCTCTTAGGTTTGATAGGACCTATAGCTCATTTTCAATCACATATATCAATGTAAAGTATCATTATAATTTCTCAAACTCACCCTATATCATTACTTTTAAGCTCCTTCAATATTATACTAGATTCAACACCAAAATCATAGTTATGCCAACCTTCAAGTGTTGTTGCATGATCTTCATGAATATTTTTCATTATTAGAATCTTCAACCTAATCCTATGTAATATTCCATTGCATGTTGAATGTCCTAAATCTATTAAAATAATTAAGACAAACCTTAAATTGTAACCTATATATATATATATATATATATATATATATATATATATATAACACATCTTTCATACCTTTTTGACCCTATAAATTCTTGTTTGAGGTAGTTCTTCCTGTTTCCATTCTTGGATCATTCCATCTCACTACGATCGATGATATAATAAGATTGTATTAGACCTTCAATATTCTTGGGTTGAAGATGAGAAACTTGATTTAAAATATCATTTACAATACAAAACTTACGAATGGTGAAATATCATCAACATTTCACTTCGCTTGGTATTTATCATGTTTGAATTGTTAAAAAAATGTAGATGTGCTTTAAACTTAGATTTTGAAAGGAGTAGACTTGTGACTCAGACAAACAAATTGAATGTTGAAAAATTATACTCAAGACTTATTGGCGATTAAATTTTTCTAGGAAAAATTGGTGGTTATCTTTCTAACACTTTTGGATTCAAAGTCCCTCTACTTAACCGTGCGGTTGTCATATGTGCATGTGCAAGTAACAATGATTTTTCTCCTATTGACCTTATGGTTGGGGATCCAACAAGGACACTTCACTGACCCTGTAGACAAATTTTCAGATATCTACAAGGGAAGAATTTTCTAGGAGAGTGGGAAAGGGAGTGAGAAAATTAGAAATGATAAACTAATACACCGTAAAGAAACTTTATTCCATGCACTTGAATTTAGAAGAAAACAAATCCGCGTAATAACAACAAGACCAAATAGAGTTTGATGAAAAAAATTACCACTAAAACCCTTAGTCAAAAAGGATAAAATTCCTTCTTCCTTATCGAAGCTCACGCAGAAATGGTATATATCATAGAAATGGAAGAAATTTTGAGTAGGGAAAATAGAAGAAATTTGCTATCTCTTTTCTCTCTTCACCAGATATCTATCTCATGAATTCACAAAAACAAATCCAATATCTAATAAGTTTTAGATAATTTTAGAAGTTGTCTAAGAAAAAGATCAAATGAGGAGCTAGTTAAAATTTATAGAATATGATGCAACTCTTCATCTTCTTGGTGACTTTTCAAATACTTTAATTTGACTTTAGATTGTTCATATTCCACTTGAATATTTAAGTTCATTTTATAAACTCAAGGAAACTCAAAGTTTACATTATATTTCTAAAGTCACTTAAAGTAATATTAAAAAGTGCAAGCCTCAATGAAAAATATAACATTGATGAGAGAGAGTGTTGAGTGAGAAGAGAAGAAGAAGAAGAAAGAAGAAGAATTATGCATAAGAATGAACTGTTATGGTGTACTTTCCTCCATTCTCTGACTTCTCTCCACTTCATGTTCTTGAGAAGACTTCTATCTTTCTAATATCCTTGTTGAAACAAGTTGTTGTAGGTTCTACTTTTTTGGCATGAGGGATACAAATGCAGCTCAAGGTTTTGATCCATCCATTGATCACATTGTTGATGTCTTTGCACTTCCCAAACCATGATGAGTGCTTTTCTGTGATAAGTGCAATGGAGGATCGGATCTTTGAGAGGAAGTCAAGAGTATCCTTAGTGAAGGACAATGGGTTTGCCACCCCTTTCTTGACATAATTTTCTAAAGGGACGATCAACTCATCAGCAGTTGTGTGTTCACTCATTGTAGGTACTCCAAGTTTTTAAAATTTCCAATTTGTACTATCTTGCATATTTTATGTTTGTTCTTCTTTTTCCTGTAGTTTTATAAAGGCCTGATTGATTGCCTCAAACCTGATTAACAAGGCCCTTTCACATAAATGTGTTAAGTATTATGTAGGAGTTTCAAAAACCTTCTTTTTGATTAACTCTCGACGATGGGTGTTTCTCATCTCACTCACTGCTGGTCCAAGAGGTTCAACGTACTCTCTTTCTTTCTCCATATCATCTTTGAGTGATCACATTTTTTGGTTGTTGCGCACATGTATGAAAAGATCTCAACTACCTCTTAGAGTGTTGGCTTTCCTTTTTCAAAGATTGAGTCAATCCATTCATTGTTTCCTCACCCCTACATCGTGATCTCATGTGTTCTTCTAATGGATTATAGATCGAAGCTATTGATGGGTGCCACTTTCTTCATAGGAAGTGTTGTAGTGCTTGGTTCCACCAATTTTTGCACATAAGATGAAAGAGTTTGTACTTGTTCCTCTAGTACATAAATATTATGTTTATATTATTTATTCCTTGCCACCATGTGAGAAGAAGATTGTTGATATATGTGTAAATATACCTCATCAGTAGATGGTCCCAATTGGATTGTGTTCAGCTCATAGTCATCTGGTGTCATCTCATCCATTAGATTGATTACCTTTAGCCAAGCTACTTTGATTTAATATTTACCTTTCATCCTACTATAGAATCATGAGGTTGTATGTGTAATCTTTCTTGACCTTTTTTCTTTATATAATGAGATGATCGCTAATAGATCAGTGGTTTTTAGTTTTTGCATAGTACGAGTGTTAGGAATTACTATTTCCGTATCTACGAAACATTTCACTGGATTCAAACTCAATGATGGGTACACAAACCATTCCTTGTTGTGGAGGAGGAGGAGGCCCGAATGTAAGGGGATTTGGTGTCAAAAAGAGGTGATACCTCCTTTAGTATCTTGAAGACTAAATCTCGAACCATGTACTCCTCCTTGGCCTCGTGATTTTGCTACCGTATTTTCTATTTGCATTGCTGAGATCAATTTTTCCTCCTATAGTGATACTAATGAGCCTTCTTCTACCCTAAATTTCTTGGGTGTCTTCTCGTGGGAAGAAGTTTCCAATTCCGTGGCCTTCCTTTTCAAACTCACTCCAAATTGTTTAGAGTTGGAAGTCACCTCCACCACTTTTGAAGATGAATGATGTGAAGCTTGCTTCTATCTTGGAGAAATTACTCATGAAAATATGACCATATTCTTTTTCTTCAAACCAATTCCTTGTTTTCCTCACCACATTTTTGTTCTACTCTAACATATCTCTTGATTCATTAAAATGTCAGTTGATTTTGGGCATTAGGGACATATTGACTACCGTGTACTCACGATCATATATTTTTGTCCCATCATCATGAAAGATGTCTTCATAACAAGATAACTTGAATTTATTCATCTCGTGGATTATCATCCTCATGTGGTTCTTTTCACGTACTTCGAACTCTTCAATATAGTTGGCCCAATAGTCCTCAAATTGTGGCTCGTGATACAATTCTCGGGACATAGAATGATTCGGGATCTTCGCAGATGTCAAAGTTGGGCCTAAAGAAATAGGAATGCAAAGACAAATGTGTGAAAGTGGTCTCGGGTGAGATGCATCATTTGAGATTTTGCACCGAACACCCGTAGAGATATATGGAATTAAATAAAATTCTCTCTCGTTCTTCTAAGATTTTTATTTAGTTGAGTAATCTACCTCTAGACCTCAACAAATATGATTTGGTCACCGAGGTACTTAGGCAGCCTCAAGGGATCTTGGTTGAAGCTAGTGACTCTTATGTAGGAGAAGGTTGAAAATTGTATGGAGTACAAGCCATATTCCTTGATCAAGGATGCCACTTGTGGTGACATCCTAGCTTCATGATCACCTTCTAATATTTCAACCAATTTCATGGTGAATGTGTCATTCACGTGAGAAAAATGTTGGTTTCTCTCTTCATTACCAATTGTGGAGGTTTATCAAATAAAGGAACCTTGGAAGCAACTTCTGTGTGAGATCTAATCCTTTGAATGATCTCAATCTTGCAAGGAGATAAACTACGTAAGAAGTCATGTGGAACTTCCTTTTCATGGGCACTTGGAGTAGTTACAGATGGAGATTTCTGTTGATGATCTTCCCCTAGTCAATCCTCTACATTCCTTCTATCAATGTTAGGATGAAAGGCACATACAATCCTAGAATTCTCTTGTTCTTTCTTCACCCATAACTTTGCTAAGGAGAGTGATGACATCATAATACCCTTCTTAGAACTCACACCTTTGAAGATTCTTGGGCATCCTGGAAGGCTTTCTTCTTGTTTTCAACCATGAGTTGAGTGCTACTCCTTGGACATATGAATCCATTGTTTCCCAATCATGTGAGGCTCTATCCTTTGAGATGACAACCATGTTGGGGGATGTCGGTATCTGTAGAGAGAGTGAAATGGTCCTAGGGCTAATGACCACCATTGTTATACCATTGTCAACTCGGATGGTTTGTGTCTCAAAGTGTCGTAGTGGAAAGAGAAATCTAGGACAAACTTGAGACTCGGATAGACATGGGGTGTCCTGTAATGGAGAACAAGCCACTTATGAATATATGGTCTTTAATCCTCTTTCAGTCCTTGGAGGCCATGTGAGTCTTAAGGTCGTTTAGGTCCATGTACAAGACATCGTTGTCTTCCACATCATACTCATAGGTGAAGGGCTATGTCATCTTCTGACCCATCCACTTCAACTTCATGTTTAGCCCAAAAAGAACAACTTACTATTTTTAGTAAGTGTGAAAAATCAAGTCCCCGATCTTCAACTGGATGTTGTGGCTCTGTTTTCCTCTTTCTCCCTACATTCCTCGTTCCTTCTGGATCAAATTTATATTTTTAGCAAGTGTCTGTGGGACCACTTACTATCGTTAGTAAGTTTCAAAAATGTCCATTTTGGTGAGTTCTTAACTCTTATGCATCTTTAATGTCATTGTCTCCTTCCTGTGTTCTTTTATTGATGACTTTCCTGAAATAGTAATCCTATGTAGTAAACCTAATTTTTTAAGAAAGTGGGCTTCTGAAGGTCAAATTTATGTGGAATGAAGTTTTATGATATGGTTTTTTTCCCAATATCACCCCTCTAAAATTTCAGGCCCACCCACATAATAGTCCAGGAGATTTTAAAGTTTCAAATTTTTGGCCTGACAATGCTTTTGGATGCGGCAGCCATTAATGGACCTCAAAATTGCAAGTTTTTTTTTCTCCTCTGTTTGAGAAAAAACTTATATTTTTTATGTGTTTTTTTCTTCTAATGCTTCATGTGCAATTCTACTTTGTTTTTCCCAACAGTTTAAGGGGAAACTGAGTTGTTTCTTCATTTAGCTAGAAGTGGGATTTCTTCGTTATGAATGCTCTATTAAATGAGAGGATAGTTTGAAGGTGTCTTCTTAATGGCCTTGGGTAGAGGAATTAAAATAAAAATATAGATTTTTTTTTCACACATCTGTTTGGGTGATTCCTTCAACTTCTTGTTTCATGGCCATGGATTTTTCTTTGTTTTCTCCTTCCTCGTTATGTGCCTCTCCTTCTATGTTTGCTCAGCTTTCCTTCTGGGACTGCATGATTTCATGGAGTGGAAGGAAATTACCTCTATGGTAGGTATGGTTTGAAATTTAGAATATTTGGAATGATGGATGAGAATTTATAGAGGAAGAATGGAAATATCTATGCACGGGAGTGGAAGCAGCTAGAAGCACTTGAGGAAGGTGAAGCGACAGTTAGAATTTTAAGTTTTTCAAATCACGAGAGGAGAAGGTTGGACACATTTTTCCTGTCTTGATGTACCTTACCTTATGGATATGAGGGACATAAAATTCCATGGTGGTCAACAGGATGACATGTGGTGGCTATCGACGGACGGTAGGGAACGGATGTGAAAAAAGATGCTTTAAAGCACCTTTGGGAGCTAAAAGTTAGTCACGTGGATGACCAAAAGATTCCCCATAGGGGATGGGTGAATTTTTATATGTATGATATCCCTGACCTTAGGGACATGAAGTACATCAAATTCCATGGTGGTCCTGGAGCTGACATGTGTCCTCAATCCGACGATAGGGAAATTAAGCTCCAAAAATGCACCTGGGGGTTGAACTATCAAGTTTGAAGGTCACATGAGGGTCTCAGAGGTCACATGGGGGCTGGGAACATTTTTAAAAGGTTAGTTTACTTGAACTCAGGGACTTCAGGGACATAAAATCCCACCAATATCCTGGTGTTGACATGTGTCCTAAAAATTGACTAACTCCTAAACTACTTTCGAGAGGGAAACTTGGATTGATGATATCTTGAGCTCCCGGTGGAATTTTTTGGTGAAAGTTTATATGATCCTGACTATAAATTACATTTTGAATCCAATGGTAGGGTTATGATGTCATTATTCATCCATTTGTTTACTGAAAAATCGTATTTTTGATTTGGTACTCCACTTTTGCCTGAGAAAAATTTCTTGCAAACCCTATATACCAAGGTGTTGTGAAAAATATGATTTCACCATCATATAGGTATTTAAATCGTATTTTTGTTGATGTTTTATTTTACATGTAACTCCATTCAGAGCTCTCAGAATCTTCTTTTGAAGCCCATCAGTTATTTTAGGCCTGTGTACCGCTTAGGCTTGTGAACCCTACTTTTCATTAGATCGCTCTAATTCTTTCCTCAAACCTTCCAAAATCATTTCGTGATGTTCTACATGGCTTCAATTCACCTCCATGTTGAATTTTACCATTTTTTTACACTCTAGGGGGTTAATCCCGAGTCCGGGAAGGTCAGCGATAACCCTTCCCAATACTTGGGACTGTTTTGGCTTTTCTAAATCACCTAGGGGACTGATTTGACTTTCTTATATCACCTAGGGGATGAGATGACATTTTCTTAGGGGCAACTAGATTGAATTGGTGGAATTTTTGTTCCTAGGAATGGAAGAACATGAAAATTTTAGCATAGGGGTATAGTTGCCATGCTTGGAAATTATAAATTTCCCTGTTGAAAATTTGCATGACAGTAGCTGGCTCTAGCTTTGGGACATGGCATGGACTAAGTGTAGAAAATACATGACATGGGAATCCAAAATCTTAATTTTAGACCGTATAGTTTTGTGACCAGTGCCTTATCGATTGGGCCTTGTAGATTCATGTACAATTTCGAGAAAGAGGTAATAAAAGAAGGAAACACAAACAAACACAAAATGACAGAAATGAGACATACAACATAAAATAAAATGGTAAAAATAGCTAGAAATCACCTATGATACAAGGTGGGGGACAACCCACTTTCACTGATGATACAATTTTAGGTATTTCCCACTACGAGGCAATTCTAGTGGTGTTCCATCCAAATATGATAGTAGAAAAACATTCTTGCCGCAAGTTTCACAAATCTAGAATGGGCCAAGCCATAATGAATTAAAATTTCCATGGTTTCCTTTTTGTTCCCTTCTCTTGTCTCATAGCAGGACGAAGTCTCCAAATTTGAATTCCCTCACTTTGGCTTTCTTATCAAAAAATTTCTTTACTTTTAATCGGTGTGCTTTGATATGGTTCACCACTCGAAGTCTATTTCTTCTACCTTCTCAACAAAGAGCATCCTCTTGTCAATGGAATCCTTGTACTAACCATCTTCTCTTCCCTGTAGTAGCTTAAGAGATGGAATCTAAATCATGAGGGGAATCTAAGCTTTGACTCCATAAAATAGTTTGAATAACAACATACATATTACCTTCTTGGGAATGACCCTATTTTCCCATAATGCATTATACAATTTTTTGTGCCAATTCCTTTGGTTCTCATGTACAAAGCTTATGGACAAATAGTCACAATGTTCTTGTTGCTTGATTCATTGTATCCATTTCCCTTTGGGTATTAGTCGATGAATGTGATAAAGAGATTTTTAGCCATACCAAAAATTGGTGAACTCCTTTAAAGAGAAATAGTTAGCATTATCTGCTACAATATTCTATGGTACTTGGAAACATGCTATGATATTGTCCTTGATGAATATGCATATTGTTTCGGTCTTGGCCTACTTTGCTAGAATGATCTACACCCATTTTTGAAGTAGTTTGTTGTCGTGAGCACATAGGTGTGCCCCACGCTTAAGTGAGGATTCGAACACCAATGAAGTCTATCCCCCACTATATAAATGGTTCTATTTCACCCGATTCTAGAGCATTTCTTTAAATGTTGACAAAGCAGATAAGGGTAATGGGTTAGGAGGAATACCTATTAAGATGTTGGTTGTAAGCTGTTGTGCACATATGAATTTTGATTCCATAGCTGATCGTGAGAGCTTCATTTTTACTTAGAGGAACTACCCGAAATGGAAAACAAGACCACCAAATAAAAGTTAAATAGTATATGTAGTGGACTGCGTAGCGTGTGCTAGATCCAGGAAGTGTGATACTTCCTAGATGGTTGTTAACCCACTATTTTAAAACAAATTAATGCTATCAATAAATGAAATCCTACTATAGTTAAAATGATTTAGGTATCTCATTTGTCTACAATAAGAAAATTCATTAACAACAGGATAAGCTATGACTTAATCTGAAGGTCAAGGTCTTGGTTAGGGTAAGCTTCTTGGCAGTTTTGGGTATTTGGTGGAGGTTTAGAAACTTGGTTCTTGGTTTTTGGTAAAAGACATAGAGATCGATGTCGGTCTAGTATGACCAATGTCAGTTTACGTTAACTAGTGACGGTTGTGGGTAGCCGGCATCGGTATGGTCATGGTATAGGAAACTTAGTAAAATGGGATGGGGTGATAGATCTGAGGCTAGATGAGCATGAAAGGGCAATATCAGGGTTCATGTGGGTTTCAGCTATGCACAGGAATGATTAAAATCTAGATATGGGCAGTTCAGGGTATGGGAAAAGGATGGTCAAGTTTTCATGGAGGTAAAATGGTGGTGGAATGAAATGAGGGCATAAACTAGTAACAACAACAAAAGAATCTACCAAATGATAAATGGACAAATGTTGGTTAACAAAGCACTTACTGCTTGTATGAGCTTGACGTCTAGTTGGCAATGGTGGGTGATCAAATGGAATGAACTTGATGTAGTTATGGAATTTCCTCGAGATGCTCCAGTGAAGGCAAAATGACTCTGTGGTTGCTTTAGGTATTGGCTATGGATGCTCTGATACACATGCTAATGCTAGTTCTTCTTGCATGCAGCTCTGGTTTTGTCACTCATTCTCCAAAGATGTGTTTTTTTCTCTCAACAATGTGCCAACCTTGAAATAAGGTTATTTTGGAGGTTAAATGGTAACCGACGGTGGTTCTAGGTTGACCAACGATGGTTTAGGATGACCAACGTCTATTAGGGTGGGATTTCCTAGGTTTTCTAAAATGGGCAGATCCTTTTGATTTTCTTAAATCTCACCCATTTTTGCTCTATGGAATAGAATGGAAGCTTCCTTCTAACGAACAAGAATGTGGTTAGAGGGAATATATGCTTTGCTTTCTAAGGTTTGGGTAGGTCTTAGTTAGTTATGGCAACATACTAAGAATAGGTCTTAGGGTGAGGTGGCTAAGTGAGGTGGATGTGTGGGTATTATCCAATTAGGATATTTAAATAACAAAATTAGGGAGGATAATGAATTAATTTAATTTAATTAATTAAACTAATATTAGAGTGGGGTGAAGAGGGCCATGGTTAGGTAAATTTGTTCAAGGTGTTTATTTGATGAGGGACCAAAGAGAATGTGACCCAATTTTGGTGTCTATATTTTGCCCGTTTTTCATGTAGCTTGTATTGGTAAGTGATCTTTGATAGAAAAAAATGATGTGGTTGCCCCATGTGTGGGTGAAGGTGATCCCCCTCAAACCAGGAATTGATGAGGTAGAAGTTAGATCAATGAGTGGTTTGATAAAACGTGAATATGATGAAGAGGAAGGTGGGTAACGAGGGTAAAAAAGGGAGAAAGGTCCACTCGGGTAATCTAGGTAATGGGTTAGGGTCAAAGGTAGTAATAGTCAAATGCACGCACACATATAAACTGCAACATGGTACCAGGTTGAAGAGAAGACAAACTTTACATTATCTAAGGTCGATAGGTTTATCTAAACAAGGTTGAGGTGATTTTGGTATCCAAGGTATAGGATATGGTAAGGAAACATGATGCAAGGTTAGGTGCAGGAACATTTGGGTGTGTTTTGCACACCAAAGGTTGGGTCAGGATAAATGGTCATAGTAAGACGTAAGGTAAGGTCATTAGATCAACAACATCAATAAAAGTGCCACAAGTTATAGTGGGCACATTAGGTCATAGGTCACTAGAATTGTTCCGGGTTCAAATATCCAGGTCACGACATAGGTAGGGCTGAGGTATGGGTAAAATAATGAGTCCCTGAATGAGGACAAGGTGAGGGGATAAAGGGAGAGGTCAAGAATGTCAAGGGGTGTGGCCAAGTGAGGTGAGTGTAGGATGAATAAAAATGATTCAGTCAAAAATTGGGGGTAGGGGGTAGGAAAAAGGCTAAGCGAGAGAAACCGATGATGATTTGAGGTAACCGATTATGGTCAAGCTAGACTAACAATGGTAAGCTATGGCATAGGACTAATGTTGGTTATGGTTAACCGACAATGATTAGATCGGGGTTGTTATAAACAAATAAAAACAACGTTTTTCAATTAATTTATATTTTGCAAAAGAGGAGAAAATGACAGAAGAGATAGGAAAAGGTGAAAAGGGACAAGGTGAGATTGAAGGCTGAGTTGGTGAGCATCATGGTAGAGGATAGTTGGGTGATAGGTGGATCCATGAGCTGAGTTGGATTGATTAGAGTGGATTGATTGGTTGGAGTGCGAGAGGTCATTTGGTCAGAGGCAGGAGAGGGATTGGGGGGACCATCAGTGTAGCGACCAAAGGTTCCAACACTAAGATGGCAGTGAGATGAGGTAAGGCTTAAAATCCCTTTCATGTTTGTTTTAAAGAAATTGATAGAAATTTGGGTTGGGGGGAAAGATGGGTTTGGGGGAAATTAAATTTGAATGTGAGGGGGGAAAATTGGGTAAAAGAGGGACAAGGTAGGGTGGGAATAGGTAGTATGCTAGGTGGGAAGGATTGTAGGTTAGAATGGGGGGTGGGGAGGTGAGGAATGAGGAAGAAATGGGAAAGCTAGGGCATGCTTTGCCATGGGGTGTCGCCACGACAGTGATTGACGTCGGTCAAATGTTGACTGACGTCGATGGTTTATAATGAGGATCGGTCATAGATGCGGTGACCGATGCCGGTTATGGGTAAACCGTGGTCAGTCTTGGAGGACCAGTGTTATTTTGGGGAATAAAAACTCACATAAAAATGTGAAATAGGAAAGGGTTGGGCGGTTGGGATCAAGTGTTGAGACTTGTGGGCAAGTGGGTAAGATCGGGGAGTGGGTCAAAATGGAAGTAGGTGAGGGATGGGTGTAAAATAGGTAAAGTGATCTTTGGGTTGGGTAGGGCGAGTGTAGGTTATGGGTGGATTGGGTAAGTAGGAAGGTGATATTCGGTTGGGTAGGGTTAGGTTGAGTAGGTGCGGGTTGGGTTGGGTGGGTAGTTATGCCATGAGATAAATGGGTAAGTAACGAGGTAAAATAGGTAGGATAATGGGTGTGGGTGATTGTGGGTATAGTTTATGCTTAAATAATGTCATTATTTTGTTGAATATAGGTGAGAGATTAGCTAAGGATGTAAGACAAGGTGCCACCCATGCTCATGACGATGTGAGGCGCAGTGATAGCCGAGGAGTTGCAGCATGTTGAGGAGGTGGGCCTGAGTGGGGTCCAACACTACTGGCATGTAGTCTGGCAGCCAAGTCTGATGATCTCCCTCATTGATAGATGGGATTCGGTGACCAACACATTCAACCTATCGACATGTGAGATGATAGTCATCTTGGAGGATGTGTTCAGGATCCTACGGTTAACTATATTGGGTACACAGCTATATTCAATCTCCTTAGAGACATTAGAGGAGTTGATACTGACTGTATTTGGTGAGGGGATGGCAGAGCTAACATTTCCCAACATGAGCATGAGCTACGGAGAGATGTACCTAGCCCATCTAGAGGAGAAAATGCTAGTAGTGTTACTAATGGAGGTAGTCTGTTGCTTTTCACTACCGGATGCAGAGGGTGGGAGATTCCCGTGATCTCTGATGGGATTATTACATGACATGATGATGGAGAGGACTTGATTTTCCTAGACACCAGCATTCCTGGAGCAGTTATATAGAGAGTTATGGGCTTATGGGCGATTGTTGTAGTTTATCGTATGTTGTACTGTCATCACCAATCTAGCACTATGATAATTCTTCACTAGGAACTCCTCATGCTATGATTATTTACTAATACACAACTTTATTTTGGTGGATGGAACCTGGAAACAAAAAATAAAATATAACACAAGAATACCATATACTATGATAAGAAGGAATGATGATAAATCTGAAATATCAGTGTAAATTATAATATCAACATGAAATTGTTACAATCTCACCCATGAGGTACTTCAAGTGTTACTAACTTCACTTGCCTTCCAACAATAACTATGGGAGAAACTTCACAATTACACCTCTTAATGGCTTCTTTGACACACCTTCAAAATGATGGCTCCCTTTACACACTTACTCATACAATATTTCTCACTACTTCCTTATATGCTAAATGAGGGGGTGGCCTCTTTATTTATAGAACTTCTAGGCTTATCCATCTTATCTCTAAGATAGGATAAGAAATCCACTCTGACAAATCATATTCCATACCTTAACTCTTATCTATACATGTAAGCTTATCTTTTAAGATAAGATAAACCTTATCATTTCACATGGGTTCCACATTTTTAGACTTTTTACAAATAAAATACACAAAATATTTATGATCTCACTCCTTGTCCTTATTACCAATATAATACTTCTAATTCCTAATCATGTAGACCCTACTTCTCTACTTACCCCAACTTTGACATTTTAACATTATGGACCACTTACGACAAATATTACTTTTCAACATAACATTCCTATTGTACTTTTGACTATTACCGTACTATACATTATTGGTGGCGCGTCTTGATGCGGGTGGCGTTATCTTCTATTACATGTTACTACTAATTATATTTAACATCCTATTCCTAATACATACATTAATGAAATAGAAATTACGGAGGAAAATTTTAGTGTCGACATCTTCCCCCTTCCTAGCTTCTACTCCATCCTCGAAGTAGACTATTCTGGTGCTTGGAAAATCTTCAACTTGTCGTGGTTGAACCATTTCACAATGGAAGTGCCATCCAATTCCTCTAGTCGGTACGTACCATTTTCATGCACATGCTCTGCTATTTTATAGGGCCCCATCCATTTTGGAAGAAATTTTCTCTGTCTTCTTTTTTTGTATACGGAATCATACACTAGAACCATGTCATTCACATGAAATGGAGACCAATGGAACATTTGATCAAAGTATTCCTTCGCTTCATTTTCTTCTTATAACTTGTATCCTTCGATATTTCTGTCATTTCCTCTAGCAAATGAAGATGTACTAGCCTTTCTTTTCTTGAATCACTTTCATCTATCCTTTCATTTTCATAACTCTCATAATGGGAATATCAAACTGAATATGAAGAAGCTGGATCAATGCCATAAGCCAACTGAAATGGGGAGTATCTTGTTGTTGACTTTGATGTTTCCCTATATGCCCACAATGTTGCATGAATCCTTTTATCCCACTTATGTACTGCAAGGCTACATCTTTGCTAGAATTTGACACAACACACAATTTGTTCATTCCACTTGTCCATTTGTGCTTGGCTTGTATGTTGTTGCCTTCCTGTGCTTAATAGAAAACTTATTTACTAGGGCTTCTACCACCTCATTAATGAAGTGGCTTCCTTGATCTTTTACAATTTCTAATGGGAAACCAAATCTAGTGACAATGCATTCATATATGAACCTTACCACTTTATCCATGGAAGTTGTTTTCAATAGCATAGTTTCAACCCACTTGGTTAAATAATATGTGGAAACTACAATATACTTATTTTGGCGTGGGGTAGTTGGAAGTGGACCTATAATGACTATTCCCCACTTTTCAAAGGGACCAAGTGAAAGAATAGGGCATAATGGAGCTGATGAAGTCTTACGGTTACCATGTGTTTGATAGATATCACATGTCTTACAATAATTATAACAATCTCTAAAAAGAGTGGGCCAGTGATAACCTGCATCCAAGATCCTTCTTGCTATAAGTTGTCCAGAGAAGTGCCCTCCACATGTACCATTATGGAATTCTTCTATCAGCTCCTTCCCTTGATCATGTCCAACTGCCCTCTCAGACTTTGTCCATCGGTACTTTTTGAAATAATACTCCATGCATAATAGAATATGGAGGACTTGCTTGAGTAATCTTCCTCTTAGTATTTGCATTGGCACCATTAGAAAACTTGAATTCATTCAAATAATTCCAAATATCTATATATTCACTAGGGATTGTGTCAAGGGATAACAATGCTGCATCTGGGAAATCATCATCATCACAAGATGAACCTAAACCATCATAGGCTCGAGAGATTGCATCTATATTGACATGCTTCTTTCCTGGCCTATCTATAATATCAAATTCAAATTCTTGTAGCAAAATTATCCATCTTGCTATTCTCCCGATGGGTTAGGCTTATTGACAATATATTTTAGAGCCTGATGATCTGTTACAACTATAAACTTATGCCCTAACAAGTAATTTCTAAACTTTTTTAGAGAAAAAATGATAGCTAGAGCCTCTTTTTCAAATACAGTATAATTTAACTCAGCACTACTCATTTGTCTGCTCCCAAAGTAAACTAGATGTTCATTCCCATTTTCATCCTTTTGGCTCAGAGTACTTCCTAGTGCTACATCTGAGGCATTAGTGTACACAATGAATGGCTTTCTCTAATCTAGATTCTTTAAAACAAGTGAAGACACCAGGGCTTCCTTCAGTTGTCCAAAAGCTTCATGCGCCTTATTTCCTGGTTCATAAGCAACATCCTTCTTCAAGA
This sequence comes from Taxus wallichiana var. yunnanensis, assembly GCA_018340775.1. Lineage (NCBI taxonomy): Eukaryota > Viridiplantae > Streptophyta > Pinopsida > Cupressales > Taxaceae > Taxus > Taxus wallichiana. The sequence goes on along the minus strand of CM031240.1, from coordinate 726,552,745 downwards.
ACTGGGTTAGTGGCTATGAAATCTTTGAGAAATTCTTGATGAACCTTCTATAGTAACCCACATGGCCTAAAAATGATCTCAACTTACTTCTATTCATAGGAAATGGTAATTCTTTGATTTTTGAAACGTTATTAGGATCAGTACCAATACCATCTCTGGATACAACATTCCCTAACAAAATACTTTTAAAACATCCAAAGACACACTTTGTAGCATTTAGTGAGGCTTGTGCTTCATCTAACCTTTGAAATGTTGTCTCCATCTAGTGGAGGTGGTCCATCTTGCTCCCATAGATGCAAAAATCATCCAAAAATACTCTGATGAAGTTCCCAATGTAGGACTCGAACACCCTATTCATCAAATGTTGGAGCGTTGCGAGTATTACATAACCCAAAAGGCATAACTCTATAAGCAAGCGATCACCAAGGAGTGGTGAACGTGGTCTTCAAGCGATCTTTCTCTTCTATACGAACTTTGTTGTATCTGCTATATCCATCAAAGCAAAACTATAACACTCTGGCCAGCTACTTCATCCAAGATCTGATCTGAGAATGGAAGAGGGTAATGATCCTTCTTTGTTGCATTATTGAGCTTCTTATAATCAACAAAAATGTGTAGCTTCCCATTATTTTTTATTGAGATCATAATGGGAGAAACCCATTCTGAATTCTCCATAACAAATATGAATCATGCATTAAGTAACTTATCTATTTCTTCTTTTACAGTCTTGGAAAAATTAGGATTCATTCTATATGGAATTTACTTTATGGGCTTAGCACCATCTACTAGCTCAATAGAATGTTTTACCCAACTTACTTGATGGAGTTCCTTGTAATCAAAAGTGAATATGTGTATGTACCTTCGAAAGAGCTAGAGATAGGATTCCTTCTCACTCTCCATCACAACATCACCAAGCTTTATTTTTGGAGATGAACATCAAATTCTTATTCGAGATAATTTTATGGGGTCATGAGTCGATGTGACTAGAAGGATATCCATGACCGAAACATCAACCTCACTTTCTTCATCTTCGATGTCCACTTCACTAGTATTCGAGTAATCAGAGGATGTCCAATCATCAGTTTCATCACTTGAATCCAGAGGTTCTACCTTATGATGCCAAGGATCATGTTTATCTTCACCGTCTCTCTACCATGTCCGAGTGTCATGAAGCCTTCATTCCAGTAGTTTCTTGCATGAACTCTCCTTAGCCATGGTCTTCCCAACAACATTAGGTGCGTGACAGTACCATTTTCATCACTGAAAGTCTACCACACATACAACACCCATAACAGATATTGCCACATTTGAAACAACACCTTCTAGTTTAGTTTTTCTCTTATTTAATGACATTAACATAAGTGTAGAACGGAGATCAATTTTTAAACCCAACATATCCATTGCTGACTCAGTCATTACATTAGCTGCAATAGCTCCATCAACTAAGACATCATGAATTAAAATACCATTACATAATACCTCAGCTTATGGAGCGTAGGGATCCACCTCTGCCTCCAAAACAAGGACCTCAACCTCCTTCCTTTTTCGAGCATTGATTCCACTTCACAGCTCCCGCCTCTTCTCGAGAAGACATAGCCAAGAGTTGACCATATGTAATATTTACAATCCTTTTGGATAGATCTTCTAAGATGGAGTATGGTCCTTGTCCTGTGAAATTAGAAAATCTTGCACACCCAACTTTCTTCTCCTATGTTTCTTACTAGTTTCTCCTTTCATCTTATTAGGATCATTTCCATCTTGATTATCTTTTTCTTTCTTTCTTTTTGTTACAAACACGTCTACTTCATTATTTATGCTCTTATCTACTACATCAAAAGAATTCATAGGTGCTTTTCCTTTATCGGTATCTCTTGTAATAGATGTAGAAGCTCTATCTGAACAATTATACTTATAATGACCCTTTTTATAGCAACCATAACATAAAAATTCAGAAATATTTCTTTTTAGACCTCTATCTCCTCCCTGAGAACTAAATTCTTTTCCTTGAAGAAGATTAATAGTTAACTGACCCATCTTCTTGAGAAGATCTTCATACTCAGTAGATGTACTAGGAGAAAGATTTGTGCTCACCGAGAGTGGTTGTGGATTTTGAACCAAAGGTGCTGGTGTAGGCTCTACTTTAGCAACAATTTCTTTGGGCTCCTCTTCCATGCTTTCTTCTTGCCTTCTTGCAATCTCCTTTTCTTGTTCAATGGTAGATGGGTGGTCATACTTCACTCGTTTTCTGATCTCTAGCTTCATCCCAAGAATGAAGTGCTTACAGAGGAGATTATCCACGCCATTCATCAACCCATCCACTAATCCTTCCTTACGGATGCGGGCATCAACCTTCCTCCTTAGCTCTAGAACAAGAGCATGATAATCCATTATCTTCTCTTTCTCTCCTTGGGATAGCTTTGTGATATCGATCATCGAGATCTGCATATTTCTATTGTTCACCAAATTGTTCAAGAAAAATTTCAGTCAATAAATCCCATGAGTTTTTCACATTATCACCTAGTGTTTCAAACCACCTAAGGGTTGAACCATTCAAAAAGGTAGGAAAAAATTCAGTCCATTGTTCCCTTCTTATAAGGCCATTACAAATACAAGATTGTTTAAACTCTTGAATGAAAGAGGAAGCATATTCATTAGATTGGGCTGAAAAAATAGGAATCTTCTCCATTTCCAAAAGTAAACACAGTGAAATACCAACCCACAAGTATAATCAACAAGAATTATGTGCACAAATAATTGGAATCACTATAATAGAAAGTAGAAATGACCATGGTAAACTATGGTAAAACTTGACTTACTGCGGAAAAAAGTGACTTTATTGTGGTAAACACTATTCATAGTAAAAAGTGAAGTTATTGCGGTAAATACTGTTCACGGTAAAAAATGACTTTAGTGCGGTAAATACTCTTCACGGTAAAAAGTGACTTTACCATTGTAACTACTATGCACGGTAAAAACAAGGTTACCCTCCAAATGTTTTTGACTAAGTGGGAATATCTCTCCGAGAAAATCCACCAACGAAAAATGATCCCAAGAACGGAACCAAAATGTCATCACCAATCCAAAGACTATGATAATTCTTCACTAGGAACTCCTCGTCTTATGATTATTTACTAATGCACAACTTTAGTTTGGTGGATGGAATCTGGAAACACAACAAAAAATATAACACAAGAATACCATAGACTATGATAAGAAGGAATGATGATAAATATAAAATATCATTGTAAATTATAATAGCAACATGAAATTGTTACAATCTCACCCATGAGGTACTTCAAGTGTTATTGACTTCACTTGCCTTCCAACAATAACTATGGGAGAAACTTCACAATTACACCTCTTAATGGCTTCTTTGACACACCTTCAAAATGATGGCTTCCTTTACACACTTACTCATACAATATTTCTCACTACTTCCTTATATGCTAAATGAGGGGGGGTGGCCTCTTTATTTATAGAACTTCTAGGCTTATCCATCTTATCTCTAAGATAGGATAAGAAATCCACTCTAACGAATCATATTCCATACCTTAACTCTTATATGTACATGTAAGCTTATCTTTTAAGATAAGATAAACCTTATCATTTCACATGGGTTCCACATTTTTAGACTTTTTACAAATAAAATACACAAAATATTTATGACCTCACTCCTTGTCCTTATTACCAATATAATATTTCTAATTCCTAATCATATAGAACCTACTTCTCTACTTACCCCAACTTTGACATTTTAACATTACGGACCACTTACGATGAATATTTACTATTTACCACAACATTCCTATTGTACTTTTGACTATTACTGTACTATACATTATTGGCGGCATTATACTGGCAGCGTCGTTATCTTCTATCAGACGCTACTACTAATTATACTTAACAACATCTTATTCCTAATACATACATTAATGAAATAGAAATTACGGAGGAAAATTTTAGTGTTGACAGTACATTCATTCTTGATCTTGGGCCTATGAGCACATTGTATGTGTGTGTCCAGTAAGTATGCCCCAAGAAGATGCCTTTCAACTAGGTTTTGTACAAGTGGGGTACAAGAAATGGGTTCCTGTTATTAGAGAGTGACGATCAAATAGGGCTACACATGATGTAGCATACTACCGGAGGCTATTGGAGGGATTGTCTAGAGTAGATATTATATGGAGACTATATGTGGGTTATCCCTCATATAGACAGATGGCTAAGGAGTTAGCTGGTCTTCAACTACTCAGATGGATAGAGGGCATTGTGTAGGAGAGCATGAGATGATCCCCGTAGATAGGGTCTAATGATAGTTTGGACTATTACAGGATATACCACCACCCTTCCCATAGTACCAGAGGGATGATGTGGAAAGACGAGCAGTAACTTCCATAGCGAAAATACCTATTGGGGGGCAGGAGGAGCATGTTATAGACCAGCGGATTGATGATGCCAAAGTGGAAAACAAGTATAGACAGTGGTGGGCAGCCCAGCTATGGGCAGTACCTCCCAAGCCCAGGAAACCAGATTTAGCCACCATCACTATGTAGAGAGACACCATACAGGGGTAAGTGGTAACCTTGATTACCTAGTTGGGGATGGTACAGGGGTAGTTAGTAGCATTGGATGTAGAGGTGGTTATATTGCATGCACAAGTGGCCATTCTACAGGTAAAGTTGGCCCAAGGTGGAGATGGGGATGGTGATGATGGGTAAGTGGCCACCCTATAGGTGCAGGTTATAAGATTACGGGGGTAGCTAGCCACTGCTCGGGTATAGGTCATAAGGTTGCATGTCCATAGCCACCACTACATAGGTGCAGATCTAGACCTTTGAGGCCCGTGACATAGGCATAGGGTCGAGGCCGATAGCTCCTCCACATGTACCGGGATAGGGCCCCAATTCGGAGGCAAGGGTGGGATAGGGTCCCACAAGATAGGTACATGGGTTAAGGTTGATGAGGCCACTAGAGATAGTACCCCTATCTAGGTTACGAGATGCCTTAGGTGAGGCCAGATACTATCAAGATTAGTTGATAGCAGCTGGGATAGATTTTCTATCCTATGGAGAGTACAGAGCACAATAAGCCTTTAGTGAGAGGACGAGATCCCATACTCACATCATGGAGAGAACAGAGGGTCAGTGATCCCGAGACATGATCAGGGTGAGGCCACCAGCTCATGAAGGCCGGCTTCAAGTGATGTACCAACAAGGGCTGACCATGACCTATGGTGGGTGGTGAGATGATATCGAGACCATTAAACAGAGCGAGGAGGAGACAGAAGAAGAGACGATATGGAAGATGTCCGGAAGGATGAGGCCTAATGTGCATCCCTATATTTTGGCGTATTTGAGTCATCATTTTTTTATATATATGCTGCATCGCATTTGAAGAAAAGTGAGGATGTATGACAGATTTTGTATATTTTAGAGCATATACCAGCTGCGCATGCCGAAGATGGTGAGGCTGTATATGAGATTTTTGAGAGATTTGTTTATCTGTACCGGCCTACGTGTTGAAGATATTTATGTATATGGATACACATGATTGGATATTTGTATTTATAGAGATGATGATGATTATGGGCATTATGTGTTTGTGTTGATAACATTTTATTATTATGCATAGATGGATTTTAGGATAGGTATGTTAGGCATGGATTGAGTCAGGTTATAGGCATGGATCGAGTTAGGTTGTGGTTTAGGCATGGATTGAGTCGGTGTTTTAGGCATGGATGAAGTTAGGTTTTTAGGAATGGTTGATTTTAAATTGGTTGAGGTTGTAATTCATTAATTTTTACAATGAATGAAAATATGGGTCATGTTTAAGATGTTTTATAATACATGCATGATGATGGTAAAGAAATGGTAGTCATAATAAATGTATGTTTTGATGATGATAAAAATGTGAAGCAACTTGTTGTTTGTGTGGTTTAATTTCCAATTTTTGATATAAAAAGGAAACTAAGGAGGGTAGAATGTGATTTAGGAAAATGAAAGATGAATTGGTTAGGGTAGAGAGTGTTCGAGCTAACCTCCAAGGGCCCCATGCCCTCGGAGTGTTGCCTACATAGTCCCAACTAAAAGGGACCTCAGGCCAATGTAGTTCCCCCATAGTCTAGGGAAGAATATGTGGATGTAATAGTATGGGTGGGTGTGTTATAGGCATGATTGAGTCTAGGTCTGTTAGGTATGGGTGAATTGTGGGCTCATTGGTAGAAGTGATGTTGAGTGTGGTGGAAGAAGAAGATGACCCAAAGGTAAGCATCGAGGACCAAGTCTTGTATAAGGTAATTAATACATAATAAGGAAGGTTAAAAGATAAGAGGAGGCAAGAAAGCCACTTGATTGGTTAGGATCATAACGAGTAAGTCATACCTGAGATAGGCTGATGAACATAAGACCCTAAAGACATTGTATGATTGATTATTCTAAAGGTGTAAAGTAGTCGCATGACCACCAAATGTCACGGTTCCATGAGGTCCCTTGAGGTGGTAGGAAATGAGAGTGTGAATGGTGAGAGGGTGAAAAGTGGTATTTTATATGGTAGTAGGTATCATGCCTTGTGGCAAGAGATCCGAGGTCACAATGGGCAAGTCCATGATGAAAAATATTTTATTTGTTTTGACTTATATTTGAGATAGACTGATCAATATGGGAAGTCTATATGGGATGAGAAAATTAACTCCTTGAGGTCTTCATGAAGCTGATCGATGTGGGAAGCTTTAGATTCTTGTCTCTCTCTTTTTCAAGAGCTTTATATAGCTTTCCTTCAAGGAGTAGTCTTATAGCAGTGATTATAGAGATAAAGATGTCCTTTTGAGGGAGTAATATTTTTATTGGAAGTTAGAGTCAAGGAGTTAGATCCCATGTGAGGGATTGTAAGTCATGGACAAGACTAAGGTGAAGAATATGGTTCTTGTTCAAAAATTAGGGTGAAAAAACCATGGGATCTCATCTAGAAGAAGACAAAAAGTATCCATGAGAATCATGTTATGTGCAGCACCATGGTACACATATTCAAGAGAAGATAAAAAGTGACGGGTACGCACATGATTCTTGTTTAATCATTGGTGAGGTGTAAGAAGTGGATAGCGCTTAAGGGATGAGCATGGAAAGAGATAAAAGATGAGGTATGACTAAAATTCAATAGTAGAATGGTCAAAGATGCAAGGCATTAAGGGGCTCAGGTTCGGGTTTACCATCGAGTGAAGATAAACGATAAGCACCTGATCCGTAAGTATGAGTCATGATGTATGGTCCTAGCTAATTAGGAGAAAATTTTCCCCATTTAATTTTTTCTACTTTGGTTACATGTTGATTTTCTTTTAGGATAAGGTCACCAACTTAGAAGGTTTGTTCATGGACACATTTTCATAGTGACATTTGATACGTTTTTGGTAAACTTGAAGGTGGTCAAGAGCATTAAGACGATGTTCATCTAATAACTCAAGTTGTGCTAAATGGTCTTGATGAAAGTCATCATCATTGAGCATGTCATGGAGATAAATGTGAAGTGAGGTAATCTGGACCTTGAGAGGTAGAATAGCCTCTGTACCATAGACTAGAGAAAAGGGTGTGGTAATAGTGGAAGTATGGATGCTAGTGCGGTATGCCCACAGGGCGAAAGAAATGTGTGTATGCCAATCCTTCCCAATATTGTTAACCACTTTCATGAGAGTTTTGTTCAGGGTTTTGTTGGTGGATTTAGATTGGCCATTAATCTATGGATAATAAGGTGATGAGAAACACAATTGAATGTCGAAGGCATCGCAAAGTTTTTGCAAGGTTTTATTTTTGAATTATTTTTCATTATCAGTGATGAGGCGATGTTGGACACTGAAGCGACAAATGATGTGATGATTGATGAACTTACATATTTTCTCAGCTTTTGTGGAAATGAGAGGTATGGCTTCCACCCATTTTGTGTACTATTCGATAGTGGTGATGATCCATTGATATCGTTGGGAAAAATATGGATTGATCTCTCTAATAAGATCCAAAACCCATTGAGAGAAGGGTCAAAGGTCACGTGCAACCTACAGGGCATGAGTGGGTGTACGATGAATTTTTGCATGCTATTAGAATTTTACATAACTCTTGATGTAGTTCAAAAATCATGGTTGACGGTCAACCAGTAATATCCTAGGTAAAGAATATGCTTACAATAGCGAGGCCACCGAAGTGACCTCCACATATTCCATCATGAACTTCCTTAATGGTATAAGGAATTTCATAACTTGTAAGAACCGTAAGAGAATGCCATCAAAGCCATGTTTATAGAGGAGGCCACCCATGAGGACATAACAAGAGACCCTTTTGATAAAGGCTCATTTTCCATTATGAGGGAGGTTGGGAGGCAAGGTTGAGCGGGAAAGGTAGTCTAAGTATTTTTATACCAAAGGTCACTCGAGGTTAGGGGTAGCGGTTCCAATGGAGTAAACCTCATAAGGAAAAATAAGAGGGTGATTGGAGTATTTGTACAGTGATAAATATTTTAGAATTGACAGGTGAAGTGGGGATTTGAGAAGCCAAACAAGCCATGGTATCTACAAATTTGTTTGTTGAACGTGGGATGGTTTGAAGGGCGTAGCAGTCGAAGATGGTCAAAAGTATGTCTACGTGATGTTTATACTTTTGAAGTGTCTCATTACGACATTGGTATATACCATTAACCTAGTTTATGACCAATTGGGAATCAACAAAGACATTGATGGATTTTACATCCAAGGCATAGTCAACCTAGAGACCTAATACAAGTGCTTAATCGGCAATATTGTTTGTACAATCAAAATCTTGTTTAAAAGACAAAGGCATGGGTTCACCATCAAGTGGAAATAGGATAACTCCTGCCCCCGCCCCACACCGACACTTGGAGCCATCAAAGAATATTTTCATTTGTTAAGCGGGCTCGTGCCAGGAGCAGGTGGCAGATGACTCATCTGGAATGTCAAAATTAGGGGTTCATCCCTGAAAATAGGTGCGTCGGCCAATTGGTTGGTTATAGCTTGGCCCTTGATGGACTTTTGATGGATGAATTTGAGGTCGAGGTCAACTAGAAGCATAAGCCAGTGTTTGGTACATTGATTTTGGTAAGGTTTGTCATACATGAAGTGTAGGGGGTCAGTGTTGGTCATAACATAAGTTTTGTGATTAAATAGGTAATGGTAGAGTTTCATGGCAATGAAAACTAAGGCTAAAAAGATTTTTTCAGCATGGGTGTATTGGGTTTCTTAGTCTAAAAGAGTATGGCTTATGTAATAAACCACATGCTCCCTATGTTGTTTGTCACGATGAGCGAGCATGGCCCTGAAGGAGTGATCGAGTAGGCTGAGATGTATAGGTAGAAGGGTTGATCATCTTTAGGTGGAATGAGTACGGGTGGTTGGAGAAGGTATTGTTTTAAGGCCTCAACTTTGTGGTAGTCCCATTTGAAGGAGACATCCTTCTTGAGAAGATGATGAAATGGTTAACACCAATCGAGAAAATTGTGAGATGAAACGGTGAATAGACTACAACTTACCTTGTAGGTTACAGAGTTACCTAAGATTAGTGGGTGGAGGCATTTCAAGAATGACCTTGACTTTAGCAGGGTCAAATTTTATACCACATAAGGAACTGATAAATCCCAGGAGCTTTCTTGAGAGAACCATGAACACATGCTTCTTGGGTTAAAGGAAAACATAATATTTAATAAGGCGAGTCAAAGATGGTTTTTAGGATGGTGAGGTGCTTGGATTGGTGTTTAGATTTGGCTATGAGATCATCCATGTAATATTCCAATATACGATGCATGATGTCATTGAAGATATAAGTCATAGCCTGCTGATATTTGACACTAGCATTTTTAATGCCAAAAGGCATGATTCGATATCAGAAGGTCCCCCAAGGGGTGATGAAGGTATTTTTTTGTTGATCTTAAGGGTAAGAAATATTTGGTTATAACCTGAGAAACCATCCATGAGTGATAGCATCTCATGACCAATGGTAAGGTTAACCAGTTGGTAAATACCAGGTAGAGGGAAGTCATCTTTTGGGCAGGCTAGGTTGAGGTCATAGAAATCCATGAAAATATGAATTCCCCCTATCGCATTAGTGATAGGGACAATGTTAGAAATCCAATGAGGATAATCAATGGGTAAGATGAAGGAAATGAAAAGAAGTTGTTGAAGTTCTTCTTTGACAAGAAGGGAAATGCGAGGTGCAATGTCTTTAGCTTTTGTTTTATGGGATTAGCATTGAGAATGGTTACAATATTGTGGACCACTATGGTGGGGTCAATACTGCGCATATCTACATAAGACCAAGTGAAAATGTGGTTATGGTTTCTAAGAAGAGAAGTGATGGCTTCTGTTTTCAGTAGCATCTAAATATTGTCCTATATTTAGAATGTGTGGGTCATCCTGAGTATGAATGTTGATCTCGATTGTCAATTCATTCAACATGGTTTGCATCTCAGAGGGGAATGACCGATGAATATATGAGTCTTCTACACCAAGGTAGGTGAGTATAGATTCATCATCCTAGCATTGAATGACGTTAATCGAAGGTGTGTCATCATCAATCATTTCATGGTACAAGAAGGGAAGAGAAGAGGGAGCCTCACCCTCGTATTAATAAGTTATAGGCCCCAAAGAAATGGTGTTTATGAAAAAAATTTAGGAGAAATGGATTTTGGATCCATTGACTCTGTCGATGAAGGTGGTGATGGTGGTGACAAAGGTGGAGAAGGGTTGATGTCTTCAATGACTTCAATGTTGGCCTTCTTGGTAGGTGGTTTAGCAAAGCCGATACCACTACGGTCCTTATGTTTGTAGGTAGTACATGGAATAACAAAGTATGGCAGCCTTACTTGTAAAATCCAAAACCAAAACCCTTGCATACACATTAGTGCAGGAAGGTATGCAAGAAATGGCGATTGGTGAGTGACTAGAAGTCTGCGGAAAATGGGCGGGTTTGTGACGGTGGTTCAGGTGTGTAAGTGGTAGTATCAAGTCCCCTATAGGTGAGATTGGTATGAAGGTGGGGAGGACCATAAAGGAGGTGCTTTCCTATATGGTGATCATAGCGAGGGTGATATTGAAGACTTCCATACTCTTGTGGAGTAAGGAATATGTTGACACTATATAGATGATACTCCCCCAGAGTGAGGCATTGAAAAATTCCCTCCAAGGGATCGGTTGTTGGTATGTGGGTAGCTAGAATAGACGATGTGTCAAAGGTCAGATTGAAGGTGGAGCTAACGAATTGGGAGGCCGATGGTTCGGCTGTGGAGGTTGTGGCAGCGGTAGGAATGGAGGATGTAGGTGTGGTTAAGGTAGCAGTTGCACTAGTGAGGGGAGGTGTAGGTGACATGGTAGTGTTTGTGGAGGTAGATGCTTTGATGGGTATGAGCACGTCATTGGGTCGGTAAAGCATGTTGTAAGTTTTGAAAGGTGATGGGTCAGTTGGAATGGTATAGGTGTGTCCTTCATGCTTGAATTTCACACAATGATGCAAATTGGAAGGAACACAACCCATGACATGAATCCAGGGTCTACCAAGAAACAAATTATATTGAAATTACCCCTCCAAGACGTAAAATAACTCTAGAATAGTGCAGGAGTGCACACGAACATGGAGGATGATGGTGCCAAGTGTAGAGGTGATAGTGTCATTAAATGAACACAACATGATAGGATGTTTATGCATGTAATTATCAGGTATGCGCATTTGAGAAAATGCATGGTATGAGATGATATTAATGCTAGTGCTCCCATCAATCATAACATGTCGTAAACATATATCATCGATGTGGACAAAGATGAAGAGGGATAGATCGGGGTCATCGGTTTGGTGCGGTGCGATGTCTTCATCGAGAAGCTAAGGAGGCTACTTGATTTGTAGTTAGAGGTGTAGATGACAAGGGTAATTTAGTGAAAGAGGCTACGTGATGGGGTGTGATAATGGAGGCCACGGTGTAGGATCATTGGGTAAAACTTCAATAAATTGAATAACCTCCATGATAGCTTGAAGATGGGATTCGAGGTTTGGATGAGGTCATACAAGGACATTTTGAGAGGGGATTGGTGTAGTTGTTTGAGCATTACACGGTGTGTGACCCCATTAGAAATAAGATATGTGGGGCGCGAGATAGTGATTTTAGGTGTGGGTGCAGATGGTATGTTGGGTATAGGGTTAGTCACTAGGTTAGTTGCCTTTTCTTTTCCTTTGTCTTTCGAGCACGGTAGCAACATGGATCATGTTGATCTAAGGTGGGGAGGTAGTCGAGGTAGGTGATCCATGAAAGGTAGAGTAACATGAAGGGAAAAAGCCCAATGGCGGGAAGGAACCTTGTGAGATGAGCTAGGCACATGAAAATTTGGGTGGAGGTTTGGTGAGGTTTTCATGCAAACCGTGTTAATTTCAAACCTTGGAGGTGGTTATAGGAGCTGTGGAGGTAAAGGTATGGGTCATTTAGTAGGCGGTGAGGGAAGAGATTTGGGGATGGGTGTTGGTGAAGGGGTCCTCATTAAGAAGGTCATCATCTTCAAAGTTTTCTTTGGGAGGACAGAACTGGATAAGAACAGTTTTTATAGATTTACAGTTCTCTACATCGTGCCCTAGAACATGATGGTAGGAAAAAATTTGGTGCCATCAAACCCCTTTCATTTGGGTTCAAGTGGGTCATAAGGTCTGAGAGGTGGTAATGTGATGACATAAGTTAAAAGGAGGTTTGTTAACATTTTGGAATAGGACCCCACTAGTGGATCGTAATGGGAAGTGAAAGTGGGCTTGGGTGTAGGCGTGGCTGACTATAGAGGAACAATCCTTGCATGAGGTAAAGTGGATTGAGCCATGGTTTTAGGTGCTGGTGTGATCTTGGGTGTTGGTCATGTTTTCTTGGGTAGGGGTATGGTAGATGAACTGACAAGAGAGTATGTGGATGGTTTGACCACCTTATCAGAGGGTAGAAAATATTTTCCCTAGGTTGTACCTTCTTGGGTAAGGGTTATATGGGCACGCGAGATCTAGAGGGAAAGGCAGATGGTGGAAGAGGGCATGTTACCCATGAGGATAACACATGTGCTATGAAGGTAGATGGTGCAAGTCATACCAGAGGTGTGACGGAAAGAAACTGGAGCATCATAAGTAGTGAAGGAGTGATCAATGGTATTAGAGGTATAGGTGGTAAAGATGATGTAGATGTGGGTGGAAGTCGTGGTGGGTGCTTAGGTATGTTTTAGGTTTGCGATGGAGGAATGGGCTGCTATGTTTTTAGTTGACCGGTGGGTGGAGGTTTCTTAATCGTGCTAGAAGGGCGATGTTCTAAGACAGATGAAAAGGGTGAAGGTGATGAAGGTGTGATCGGTGAAGTTGGAGTATGAGATTTATGGGATTGGTTCTTTTGTTTAGGTTTCAAAGTAGGTTCGGTACTGGTTTTTGAGGATGTAACTAAATTTAATTTCATGGGTGGATGAGTAAGGTGGTGGTTGGGATGACCCCTAAGGAAATAATAGGTTTAGGCAAGGAAGATGATGTAGGTGTGGGTTGGGAGTTGAATGCATGTTGGGTTATGGGTAGAGGTGTAAGTTGAGTCATGAGTGGTATCATGGTGGAATTTTTTGTAGTTGTGGTTGTGTTTGGTTCAATTAGCCGAAATAATTTTGGGTAGATAGTTGAAGTGTCAGCAAGTGACATCTACATTTGTGTTAAGATAGGAAGCAGAAGATGCCCCCAAAGTAAGGCTCTATCCACATAATCTAGGTGATTGGCTAGGCATGAAAAAGGAACTATTGTAGGTGAGTTTGATGAGGATCTAATGGCAATTCCCGTAAAATGTGTCTTAGAGATGGGGAATTTTCTAGCTTCAGCTTCCATGGTTAAGAGAGCGAAAGTAAGTCCACAGGATCTTGGGAAGCTAATGGATAATTGTCACCTAGAGACAAAGGTATCTTTCTTTGGATCCTTAATAGGTGGAGGAGATGATGGGTGCTCCTCTATGAGTGGAGGAGATGGAAAAGTATCTTCCATGGACTGGAGAAGTACTGTGGGTGACAAATCTCTAGGTGGAGAAGTCAAAGGTGAAGTAGTTTTGATGTTAATAGGATTCTCCTTCATGGGTGAGAGAGGAAACGAAGGGTGTCCCTTTGTGGGTGGAGGAGTAGGTGAAGTGGTTCAAGTGTAAGTGGATGACTTTGGGCTAAAATTTCCTCTATGGAAGGAATATGAGGTAATTGGGTAGCAACAGATGTATCGCTAAAAATAGCATGGACCTCGTGGGTATGGCTATCATGAGTTGAGGACTCTCCAGTTTGATTGGAAGAAGGGGCATGATTATGAAAGGGTTTCTTGAAGATGTGTAGGTTTTGATTGGCAAGTATGTTGAGATTATCCAAGGTTAACTCACTTCTCTTGAGCATTTCTTGGATAATGTTTTTAAAGTGATGTAATTCCGTCACTCGACCCTTTACTCGATGATAGTTATAGAAGTCATTATCTTTATACCATATGGGTGTGGGGCGAGCATGGTGAAAACCACCGTGTGGTTTTATGAGAGGAAGGTTGATGGCACCAACTTTAATGAGCTTCTCTAAGAAAGAAGAATAAGGTTCCCTAATTGGGGTATATTTCCGTTGTTCCCATCTAAATTGAAAAGTTTGGATAAGAGAAAGATTAGATGAGGGGCTAGCCTGATTTGATAGATTAGATGGGCCGGCCTTAAGTACCACTATGTTAGCGGTTTCCTTGGCTTTTGAATAATTATTCTATGGTTTTGAAGAAAATGAGGCATCATTTGATTTGAAGGCCGAATTCTTATTGCGTAGTTGGATTTTCTTCTCTTCGATGGCCCGAGTCTCTAACTTTCATGCCATGGTGCATGCATCATCGAAGGTTCATAAATTTTGGACTTACAAGGTTGAAGAAATATGTCTAGCACAAGCCCGCATGAAGAGCTCTATGAGTTTAGCTTGTGGTAGTTGGAATGTGAGTTGATTGATCAGGCTATGCCAACAAGCAACAAAATCTATGATAGATTTGTCGTCATACTGATGGATAGAGTAGAGGTTAGTCATGGTAACCTTCTTAATAACGTTAATGGAGAAGTGATCCAAAAAGGTTTGGGCTACCTGATTAAATGAGAAGATATAGTGTCTAGGTAACCCACTATACCAATCTAATGTAGGCCCAGTCAGAGATATGGGAAAGGTCCTCAAAAGTAGAGTGTCATCATGGGAAATCAAATAACACCCATGTTTGAAAGACCACAAATGTTGTTGTGGGTCTTCTATGCTATTGAAGTGGTTAAATTTAGGAATTTATCGATGCATGGGATATGGGCAGATAGGAATGGATGGGTGGATAGGATCATTACAAATGTCATCATAGGTGAGAGTGTTACGGGATCCAAAAACTGATGCTTCTAATGTTTTCATCTTGTCCATCATTAACTTGATTAGGTCGTTGGTAGCTTTTGATGGTTGGGTGACTCATGTAGTGTAAGAGGGTTGGTGTTGGGCATATGATGAGGGTGGCATTCCAGTATATGGTGCTACCATATAGGTAGATAGAGGAGGGAATGAAATAGGGGTACGTATCCATAATGAATGATACATGAAACAAGAGGTTGTTGATAGCACGTATATGTAGGTGGAAGGGTCATGGTGACCCTAGTTGTAATGGGGGCTAAGGACTATGGGATATAAAGGACAACATTTTGGAAAAGGGTAGTGGTCACCAACATTGGGGGTGGTTGTGTAGCTACAGGCATATATGAAATAATAGGTGTGGATGAGGTTATGTTTTAGGTGATTGGTGAAGGTATAGTGGATGTGGCAGGTATAACAGATGTGGTAGACGTGGTGGTTATAGTAGGTATGGGGCCAAGCGAGAAATGACTAGGGCAAGGCGGATATAGGTAGCATAAGGCTAGTAGAGGCTGGGGTAGAAGTAGGATCGAGTGTCGAGGGGATAGATACGGTCATGCCGTATATCAACCGACACGAGGCATCTCAAGTGGATGAGTGGGAAAGATAAAAATGTAGGGTGGTAGGGTTGGTCAAGGAGTTGTGTGAACTCCTCATCTCCTGTGATGATAGTGATAGGTTGGGTAAGATCTATCGGTGATAAAATAGAAGGTGATGAAGGACTAAGGGGAGTGGTTGACAAATGGCATGTAATATGAGGGCATTTTCTTGGCTTCAAGTCAGCACCATGTGAACAAGCACTGACGAGGCAAGACTTCTTCCTGTAAATGACACAAAAATACAACAGAGATGGGATAAATAGGTGGTGGTAGGTGAATTTGGGTTAAAATGTTAGCTATAAAATTACACATGCTAACTAGTGCCAGTTAGGGTAAATTGATCGGTCGGTCTGATTAACATTGTTGGTCATTATAGAGAATGAACCATTTTCAAAACAAGGAAAAAGGCCAATACTTTGCCAAGTATGCAAGAAGCTGATGGAATTACCAGGTTAGTGAATATGATAAGAGTGATAGAGAATCTAAACAGTCAAAGAATGTGAATAGGTGTCCTTTTGGGTAGGTTAACCAAAAGAATAGTGAACCTACACCGGTTGATTGAAACCGATAGGTTAGAAGGTAACCAATGGAGGTCACCTTTGGGTGACATCGGTCACTTTGAAATTGAAATAGAGATGAATAAAATGTGGTTGTGAGTTAAAATTAAATGTGGAATCAAACCCAGAATTCTTAGAATGATGAGAATAATGTTCGAGCACACTCGATGAAGCTAGAATACACCAACTGTGTGATGAGGAGTGTGTAAGAGGAAATAAGAAAAATTAAGAACGTGATCTCTCACCTCAAAATGTAAGCCAAAGAAACGCTAAGAAAAATACAATCCGAAGAGTACTTTTTCTATTATGTTTGTTTAGCTTATGTTGTTTAAGGACCGACTCATGAACTTTAGAATAGAATTTTCTATGAGGATGGCTTATTATGAAGAAGGAAATCTATAAGGAGAGGTTTCAAGTATGTTATGGTGGCGGTAGGTCATCCTATGATGGGGTCTTGGAAAGAGATAACCAACGGGGTTCCCACTTTGTCTTTGTGATAGTGTGATAACCTACAACTTCTTCCGGTGAGATGTTGTTTAAGAATGTGTATATATTTTACATTTTATGTTTGGGTAAGACTTAGAGAGAGAAAAAGAAAGTGCTTTTATATGATTAATTTGTCAACCATCGATTGGGCATGACTTCTAGCATACAAGTTGGTCTTAATTAATGTGAGCTAATGTAGAGAAATAAAATGAAATGAAATGAGTTTTAAACCCAAATTGAATTATTGCATTCAATGACAAAATGATGAACAAGAGAAGGGATGCTCTTTCACTAATTTGATACTAATGAAAGGGAAGAAATGTTATTTTTAAAGCACCAAAATATGATTTCTTTTAGAAAATAGATGAAGAGAAGGTTCTAGGGGATAAAATTTAATGTAAGAACTTTTAGAAAATAAATAAATATACGGGGCTTTTCACCTAGAAAATGAAAGAATGCAAAGAACCTTGAATGGGTCCCACCAAAGCGTGTCAAAATGTATCACCTGATTCTAGATCGTTTCTTCAAATTTTGTGAAACATATAAGGGTAATGGGTGAGGAGGAATACCTGTTAAGATGTTTGTCATAGGTTGTTGTGTGCGTATGACTTTTGAATCCTTAGCTGATTGTGAGAGCTTCATTTTTTCTTGGAGGGACTACCTAAAATGGAAAACAAGAACACCAAATAATAGTTAAACATTATATGCAGTGGACTACCTAGGGTGTGTTGGATCCGGGAAGTGTGATATTTCTTAGATGGCTGTCAACCCACTATTTTAAAATAACTTAATGCTATCAATATAGGAAATCATACTATTGTTAAAATGATTTAGGTATCTCATTCATATACGATAAAAAAATTCTTTAACAACAGGCTAAGCTATGAATGAATCTAAAGGTCAAGGTTTTGGTCAGTGGTCTTGGTATGGGTATTAGTACGGGTAAGGGTAAGATTCTGGGAAGTTTTTGGGTAGGTGGAGGTTTAGAAACTCTATTCTTGGTTTCTTGTAAAAGACATAAAGACCGATGTCGATCTAGTATTACTAGTGTTAGTTTAGGTTAATCGGCAATAGTTGTGGGTAACCGGCGTCGGTATGGTCATGGTAGAAGAAACTTAGTAAATTAGGGTGGGATGACAAATCTAAGGCTAGATGGGCATGAAAGGGAAATGATAGGGTTCGTGTGGGTCTCAGGTATGCACAGGAATGATTAAAATCTGGATATGGGAAGTTCAAGGGTATGGGAAAAGGATGGTCAAGTTTGCATGGAGGTAAAATGGTGGTGGAATGAAATGAGGGCAAAAACTAGTAACAAAAAAAAGAATCTACCAAATGATAAATGGAAAAATGCTAGTTAACAAAGCACTTACTACTTGTACGAGCTTGATGTCTGGTTAGTAATGGTGGGTGATCAAATGGGATGAACTTGATGTAGTGTTGGTGCTTCCCCAAATGCTCCAGTGAAGGAAAAATAACTCTGTGATTGCTTCAAGTATTGGCTATGGTTTCTACGATACATGTGCTAATGTTGGTTTTGCTTGCATACAACTCTAGTTTCGTCACTTGTTCTCCAAAGATGTGTTTTTTTCTCTCAACAATGTGCCAACCTTGAAATAAGGATTTTTTGGAGGTTAAATGGTAACCGACGGTGGTTCCAAGTTGACCGGAGCTGTTTAGGGTGACCGGCTTCCGTTAGGGTGGAATTTCCTAGGTTTTATAAAATGGGCAGATCCTTTTGATTTTCTTGGATCTCGCCCATTTTTTCTCTGTAGAATAGAATGGAAGCTTCCTTCTAATAGATGGGAATGTGGTTAGAGGGAATATAGGCTTTTTTTTTTTAGGGTGCAGGTAGGTATTAGTTAGTTATGGTAGCATATTAAGAACAGGTCTTAGGGTGAGGTGGCTAAGTGAGGTGGATAGGTGAGGTGGATGTGTGGGTATTATCCAATAAGGATATTTAAATAATAAATTTTGGGAGGATAATGAGTTAATTTAATTTAATTAACTAAATTAATATTTGAGTGGGGTGAAGGGGGACATGGCTAGGTAAATATTCTCAAGGTGTTTATTTCACGAGGGACCAAGGAGAATGTAACCCAATTTTGGTGTCTAGAGGTTCATCAATAATAAATGACCTTAGTAGTAGTGTAGCAAGTTGTAGTCTCCCAATGAAGTTTTGGTATGGTTAACATTTGGAAACCCAATATTGCGTGTATGCAAAGATGGTGGGCCAATAATACCTTCCTCGGAGCATCTCATGCGTAGTGATAATCACATAAAAATGTCCACAACATGCTTGGTCATGGTGCGCTTTAAGAAACTTTTCTTTTTGTGCTTTATCTACGTACCTAAGGAAACATCTATCTAGAACTCTCTTGTAAAGCGCGTGATTCAAGATTAAAAAATTTGTCACCTTCATCTTCATTTTTTTCCTTTCCTTGGAATCAAGGTGAGGAGGAATTATCCATAATT
This sequence comes from Taxus wallichiana var. yunnanensis, assembly GCA_018340775.1. Lineage (NCBI taxonomy): Eukaryota > Viridiplantae > Streptophyta > Pinopsida > Cupressales > Taxaceae > Taxus > Taxus wallichiana. The sequence goes on along the minus strand of CM031240.1, from coordinate 726,533,222 downwards.
TAAGTAATACGTAATATCAACATAGCATTGATTTATAGTGGTTACAAAGAAAACATGTGGGTTGTTTTTAGAACGAGTTGAGGAAGCAAAATTTTCTTCACTGTGTTGAGCTTTGAGTGTTTAATCTTCAGTAATCAACCTACAAAAACCAATACCCCTTACCAGATTGGAGGGTAGAATCTCCAATTCATATTCTTGATTCTCTGTAATCCAATTTCATCTTTTAGCTCTAGGATCCTGCTTGTGTCAAGACGAAATTGATTCCACTACCGAGGACCATCACCACCATATGAGAATTAAGGATATAAAACCTGAAATTTTTTATAGCCTTGACCACTTTGTATAGGCATGCTTCTCATATTATCTATAGTTTAGTTCATTATTTTTCACGGGACAACTCATGAAAGCAATAGGTACTTCCACGCCTTCATCATTCTTCTGAGCAAGGATGATCGAGAGGGTATGTTTTGATGCATAACAATACATGATGAATTGTTTATTAAAATCTGGAGACACAAGAGTCAGAGCCTCCTCATTGGATTTTTTGATATCTTCAAACACTTCCTTCCCTTAATTATTCCATTTGAATTTTTCATGGTGGTGATGTGCTTTTTCAATTCATCAAACTTAGGAACAAAACTATGAAGAAAATTCACCTTTTCAAGGAATGAATGAACTCCTTTCTTACTTATGGGTAGAGATAATGCTTGAATGGCTCATACTCTCTCAGGATCAATGTGTGCTCCATGTTTTTTAACAATTTTCCCTAGTAACTTGCCTTCTCTGACTCCAAAAATTCACTTGTTTGGATTTAGTGATATACCATGTTTCCTACACCATGCAAGTACTTGTTGTAAGTGATGGATATGATCTACCATCTTATTTGAAAAAATTGTGATATCATCAAAATATATGACAATGTAATTTTTTAAATATTTTAATGTCAAATCCATCACCCTTTTAAATGTAGCTCCTGCATTGATTAGGACGAAAGGAATTTTGATGTAGGAAAAAGTGTCCCATTGTGTTCTGAAGGTTGTCTTGGTGTAATCCTCCTCTACCACTTTGATTTGATTATACCCTGAGAATCTATCAAGAAATGAAAGAATTTTAGATATGGTAATTACTTGTAAAATTTTGTCACTGATAGGGAGAGGATAATTTTATTTCAGTGATGCTTGGTTCAAGTTGTGGAAATCTACACATTATTATTTCATCAATCTTCTTTTACACTGGTACAATGTTAGCTACCCACGTTGAATGGTGGCTGGGACAGAAGATTATTGCATTGAGTGTATTCATTACCTTCTCCTTGATGGTATCAAAAATCTTTGAGTTGTATGGCCTTTTTTTTTCCTGAATGGCTTGGCATCTTGCTTCAAAGGAATCGTGTGATGCATTTCCTTTGGATGGAAGGATTTGAGTTCACTATAAGAGTAGGGCAATACATCCAAATATTTCTTGAGTAGTTCAACCAATATTATTTTCTCCTCGAGTGAGAAACATTTTTCAATGTTGACCATCCTTGGCTCCTCCACACATGCCAATGTTTTTCTTATCAAAAAGAATATTTTTTTATTTCTCTTGAATGAATTTCTCGTGTCTCACAACATATTAAGAATTAGTTAGTTATGGCAACATATTAAGAACATGTCTTAGGGTGAGGTGGCCAAGTGAGGTGGATAGGTGAGGTGGATGTGTGGGTATTATCCAATTAGGATATTTAAATAACAAATTTTGGGAGGATAATGAATTAATTTAATTTAATTAATGAAATTAATATTAGAGTGGGGTGAAGGGGGACATGGCTAGGTAAATATTCTCAAGGTGTTTATTTGATGAGGGACCAAGGAGAATGTAACCCAATTTTGGTGTCTAGAGGTTTATCAATAATAAATGACCTCAGCGGTATTGTAGCAAGTTATAGTCTGCCAACGAATTTTTGGCATGCTTAGCATTTGGAAACCCTATATTGAGTGTCTTCAAAGATGGTGGGCCAATAATACCTTCCTTAGAGCATCTTGTGCACAGTGATAATCACAGAAAAATTTCCACCACATGCTTGGTCATGGTATGCTTTAAGAAACTTTTCTTTTTGTTCTTTATCTACGTATCTAAGGAAACATCCATCTAGAACTCTCTTGTAAAGCGCATGATTCAAGATTAAAAAATTTGTCACCTTCATCTTCAGTTTTCTCCTTTGCTTGGAATCAAGGTGAGGAGGGAATTATCCATAATTTAAGTAATAAGTAATATCAACTTATCACCTGATTTATAGTGGTTTACAAAGAAAACATGTGGGTTGTTTTGAGAATGAGTTAAGGAAGCACAATTTTCTTCACCGTGTGTTGAGCTTTGAGTGTTTCATCTTCAGTAATCAACCTACAAAAACCATTCCCCCTTACCAGATTGGAGGGTAGAATATACAATTCATATTCTTGATTCTCGGCAATCTAATTTCATCTTTTAGCTCTAGGATCCTACTGTGTCAAGATGGAATTGATTGCACTACCGGGGACCATCACCACCATATGAGAATTAAGGATATAAAACCTGAAATTTTTTATAGCCTTGACCACTTTATAGGCATGCTTCTCATAATAGCTATAGTTTAGTTCATTATTTTTCAAGGGACAACTCATGAAAGCAATAGGTGCTTCCACGCCTTCATCATTCTTCTGAGCAAGGATGACCGAGAGGGTATGTTTTGATGCATAACAATACATGATGAATTGTTTATCAAAAATCTAGAGACACAAGATTCAGAGCCTTCTCATTGGATTTTTTGATATCTTCAAACACTTCCTTCCCTTAATTATTCCATTTGAAGTTTTCATGTGACTTCATCATGGTGGTGATGTGCTTTTTCAATTCATCAAACTCAGGAACAAAACTATGAAGAAAATTCACCTTTTCGAGGAATGAATGAACTCCTTTCTTACTTATGGGTAGAGATAATGCTTGAATGGCTCATACTCTCTTTGGATCAATGTGTGCTCCATGTTTTTTCACAATTTTCCCCAGTAACTTGCCTTCTCTGACTCCAAAAATTCACTTGTTTGGATTTAGTGATATACTATGTTTACTACACCATGTAAGTACTTGTTGTAAGTGATGGATATGATCTACCCTATTCTTTGAAAACATTGTGATATCATCAAAATATATGACAAGTGTAATTTTTTAAATATTTTAATTTCAAATCCATCACCCTTTTAAATGTAGCTCCTGCATTGATTAGGACGAAAAGAATTTTGATGTAAGAAAAAGTGTGCTGTGGTGTTCGAAGGTTGTCTTGGTGTAATCCTCCTCCACCTCTTTGATTTTTTTATGCCCTGAGAATATGTCAACATATGAAAGAATTTTAGATATGGTGATTACTTGTAAAATTTGGTCCATGATAGGGAGAGCATAATTTTCTTTCAGTAATGCCTGGTTCAAGTTATGGAGATCTACACATTATTATTTCATCAATCTTCTTTTACACTGGTACAATGTTAGCTACCCACGTTGAATGGTGGCTGGGACAGAGATTTCTTGCATTGAGCATATTCATTACCTTATCCTTGATGGTATCAAAAATCTTTGAGTTGTATGGCCTTTTTTTTTCCTGAATGGCTTGGCATCTTGCTTCAAAGGAATCGTGTGATGCATTTCCTTTGGTTGGAAGGATTTGAGTTCACTATAAGAGTAGGGCAACACATCCAAATATTTCTTGAGTAGTTCAACCAATATTATTTTCTCCTCGAGTGAGAAACATTTTTCAATGTTGACCATCCTTGGCTACTCCACACATACTAATGTTTTTCTTATAAAAATCAGCTCGGCACCAAGAATATTTTTTTATTTCTCTTGAATGAATTTGTCGTGTCTTTCAACATATTAAGAACAGGTCTTAGGGTGAGGTGGCTAAGTGAGGTGGATAGGTGAGGTGGATGTGTGGGTATTATCCAATTAGGATATTTAAATAACAAATTTTGGTAGGATAATGAATTAATTTAATTTAATTACATAAATTAATATTAGAGTGGAGTGAAGGGGGACATGGCTAGGTAAATATTCTCAAGGTGTTTGATGAGGGACCAAGGAGAATGTAACCCAATTTTTTGTCTAGAGGTTTATCAATAATAAATGACCTCAAAGCGGGATTGTAGCAAGTTGTAGTCTCCAACGAATTTTGGCATGCTTAACATTTGGAAACCTTATATTGAGTGTCCGCAAAGATGGTGGGCCAATAATACCTTCATTAGAGCATCTTGTGTGCAGTGATAATCACATAAAAATGTCCACCACATGCTTGGTCATGGTATGCTTTAAGAAACTTTTCTTTTTGTTCTTTATCTACGTACCTAAGGAAACATCCATCTAGAACTCTCTTGTAAAGCGCATGATTCAAGTTTAAAAAATTTGTCACCTTCATGTTGAGTTTTCTCCTTTGCTTGGAATCAAGGTAAGGAGGGAATTATCCATAATTTAAGTAATAGGTAATATCAACATAGCACTTTGATTTATAGTGGTTACAAAGAAAACATTTGGGTTGTTTTCAGAACGAGTTGAGGAAGCACAATTTTCTTCACTATGTTGAGCTTTGAGTGTTTAATCTTCAGTAATCAACCTACAAAACCATTCCCCCTTACCAGATTGGAGGGTAGAATATCCAATTTCATCTTTTAGCTCTAGGATCCTGCTGTGTCAAGATAGAATTGATTGCACTACAGGGGACCATCACCACCATATGAGAATTAAGGATATAAAACCTGAAATGTTTTATAGCCTTGACCATTGTATAGGCATGCTTGTCATATTAGCTATAGTTTTGTTCATTATTTTTCAAGGGACAACTCATGAAAGCAATAGGTGCTTCCACACCTTCATTCTTCTGAGCAAGGATGACCGAGAGGGTATGTTTTGATGCATAATAATACATGATGAATTGTTTATTAAAATCTGGAGACACAAGAGTCGAGCCTTCTCATTGGATTTTTGATATCTTCAAACACTTCCTTCCCTTAATTATTCCATTTGAATTTTCATGGTGGTGATGTGCTTTTTCAATTCATCAAACTCGGGAACAAAACTATGAAGAAAATTCACCTTTTCGAGGAATGAATGAACTCCTCTCTTACTTATGGGTAGAGATAATGCTTGAATGGCTCATACTCTCTCAAGATCAATGTGTGCTCCATGTTTTTTCACAATTTTCCCCAACAACTTACCTTCTTTGACTCCAAAAATTTACTTGTTTGGATTTAGTGATATACCATGTTTCCTACACCATGCAAGTACTTGTTGTAAGTGATGGATATGATCTACCCTCTTCTTTGAAAAAATTGTGATATCATCAAAATATATGACAATGTAATTTTTAAAATATTTTAATGTCAAATCCATCACCCTTTTAAATGTAGCTCCTGCATTGATTAGGACAAAAGGAATTTTGTTGTAGGAAAAAGTGCCCCAAGGTGTTCTGAAGGTTGTCTTGGTGTAATCCTCCTCTACCACTTTGATTTGATTATACCACGAGAATATGTCAAGAAATGAAAGAATTTTACATATGGTGATTACTTGTAAAATGTGGTCCATGATAGGGAGAGGATAATTTTATTTCAGTGATGCCTGGTTCAAGTTGTGGAGATCTACACATTATTATTTCATCAATCTTCTTTTACACTGGTACAATGTTAGATACCCACGTTGAATGGTGGCTGGGATAGAAGATTCTTGCATTGAGCATATTCATTACCTTCTCCTTGATGGTATCAACAATATTTGAGTTGTATGGCCTTTTTTTTCCTTAATGGCTTGGCATCTTGCTTCAAAGGAATCGTGTGATGCATTTCCTTTGGTTGGAAGGATTTGAGTTCACTATAAGAGTAGGGCAATACATCCAAATATTTCTTGAGTAGTTCAACCAATATTATTTTCTCCTCAAGTGAGAAACATTTTTCAATTTGACCATCCTTGGCTCCTCCACACATGCCAATGTTTTTCTTATCAAAATCAGCTCGGCACCAAGAATATTTTTTTATTTCTCTTGAATGAATTTATCGTGTCTCATCAACATATTAAGAATTAGTTAGTTATGGCAACATATTAAGAACAGGTCTTAGGGTGAGGTGGCTAAGTGAGGTGGATAGGTGAGGTGGATGTGTGGGTATTATCCAATTAGGATATTTAAATAACAATTTTGGGAGGATAATGAATTAATTTAATTTAATTAATTAAATTAATATTAGAGTGGGGTGAAGGGGACATGGCTAGGTAAATATTCTCAAGGTGTTTATTTGATGAGGGACCAAGGAGAATGTAACCCAATTTTGGTGTCTAGAGGTTCATCAAAAATAAATGACCTTAGCGGTAGTGTAGCAAGTTGTAGTCTCCCAACAAATTTTTGGCATGCTTAACATTTGGAAACCCAATATTGAGTGTCTGCAAAGATGGTGGGCCAATAATGCATTCCTCATAGCATCTTGTGCATAGTAATAATCACAGAAAAATTTCCACCACATGCTTGGTCATGGTATGCTTTAAGAAACTTTTCTTTTTGTTCTTTATCTACGTACCTAAGGAAACATCCATCTAGAACTCTCTTGTAAAGTGTGTGATTCAAGATTAAAAAATTTGTCACATTCATCTTGAGTTTTCTCCTTTTCTTGGAATCAAGGTGAGGAGGGAATTATCCATAATTTAAGTAATAGGTAATATCAACTTAGCACTAATTTATAGAGGTTATAAAGAAAACATGTGGGTTGTTTTTAACGAGTTGAGGAAGCACAATTTTCTTCACTGTGTTGAGCTTTGAGTGTTTCATCTTCAGTAATCAACCTACAAAAACCATTCCCCCTTACCATATTAGAGGTTAGAATATCCAATTCATATTCTTGATTACGTGCAATCCAATTTCATCTTTTATCTCTAGGATCCCTGTTGTGTCAAGATGTAATTGATTGCACTACCGGGACCATCACCACCATATGAGAATTAAGGATATAAAACCTTAAATTTTTTATAGCCTTGACCACTTTATAGGCATGCTTCTCATAATAGCTATAGTTTAGTTCATTATTTTTCAAGGGACAACTCATGAAAGCAATAGGTGCTTCCATGCCTTCATCATTCTTCTGAGCAAGGATGACAGAGAGGGTATGTTTTGATGCATAACAATACATGATGAATTGTTTATTAAAATCTGGAGACACAAGATTCAGAGCCTTCTCATTGGATTTTTTGATATCTTCAAACACTTCCTTCCCTTAATTTTTCCATTTGAAGATTTCATGTGGCTTCATCATGGTGGTGATGTGCTTTTTCAATTCATCAAACTCGGGAAAAAATCTATGAAGACAATTCACCTTTTCGAGGAATGAATGAAATCCTTTCTTACTTATGGGTAGAGATAATGCTTGAATGGCTCATACTTTCTCAGGATCAATGTCTGCTCCATGTTTTTTCACAATTTTCCCAGTTTCTTGCCTTCTTTGACTCCAAAAATTCACTTGTTTGGATTTAGTGATATACCATGTTTCCTACACCATGCAAGTACTTGTTGTAAGTGATGGATATGATCTACCCTCTTCTTTGAAAACATTGTGATATCATCAAAATATATGACAATGTAATTTTTATAATGTTTTAATGTCAAATCCATCACCCTTTTAAATGTATCTCCCTGCATTGATTAGGAAGAAAGGAATTTTGATGTAGGAAAAAGTTCCCAAGGTGTTGTGAAGGTTGTCTTGGTGTAAGCCTCCTCTACCACTTTGATTTGATTATACCCCGAAAATCTGTCAAGAAATGAAAGAATTTTATATATGGTGATTACTTGTAAAATGTGGTCCATGATAGGGAGAGGATAATTATCTTTCAGTGATTCCTAGTTCAAGTTGTGGAGATCTACACATTATTATTTCATCAATCTTCTTTTACACTGTACAGTGTGTTAGCTACCCATGTTGAATGGTGGTGACAGAAGATTATTACATTGAGCATATTCATTACCTTCTCCTTGATGGTATCAACAATCTTTGAGTTGTATGGCCTTTTTTTTTCCTTAATGGCTTGACATCTTGCTTCAAAGGAATCGTGTGATGCATTTCCTTTGGTTGGAAGGATTTGAGTTCACTATAAGAGTAGGGCAACACATCCAAATATTTCTTGAGTAGTTCAACCAATATTATTTTCTCCTCGAGTGAGAAACATTTTTCAATGTTGACCATCCTTGGCTCCTCCACACATGCCAATGTTTTTCTTATCAAAATCAGCTCGGCACCAAGAATATTTTTTTATTTCTCTTGAATGAATTTGTCGTGTCTGTCAAAGAGGTCTTCCAGAGAAACTAGGCCATTTGGAATATTGTTTCCTTTCAATTTGATCACTCCTTCTTCATCAACCCCTTCAATTCCTTATTTCTCTTCTCCAACTACCACTTATCATCATGGATTCTCACTTCCCTTGAAGAATATATTGTTGAAATTATCTCTTTGTTCCATGAATGCTAAAATCTAGTTATCTTCATTAAATACTTACCAATTATTTGAATTATTTGGTACGCTAGGCTTGAATACGATTTCAATGGTCACCTTGTCTTTACCAAAATAAGGATGAGTGTCACTAAGGAATATGTCACCACAAGTGAATCAAACTTTTCATTCTGCTCTCTTGGGATAACTTCAATGGAAAATGCATCGAAAGATTTAATGCAGTCCCATACTCTATTTCTATAATGGCAGAGTCTTGGATTCTTAACCTGATATTGTTTATGGACTTGCTTTACTATCACCTCTACATCACCTCGACATATCAATTTCTTAATTCCCATGTCTTCTGCCACACCTATTCCTAAGAGGAGAGTTTCATACTCCACCATATTATTTGTATTATGAAATTGCAGCTTGTAGGAAAATAGGTACAATTAACAAGAAGGAGAGTAAAACACTACACTTGCTCCCGAACCTACACTGGAATGACTACCATAAAATTCCATTGTCCAAACTTGATCTTCTTCCTCTTCCATAAGAAGTGGAAAGTTCTCATCTTTTTCGATGTGAGGAAGTAGTTTCCTATCCTGCTATCTTGAAAGAGAATGTTTTCCTTTGGATCATTGGACTTTCATACTATGAACTTCATCTTCCTTATTGGTAGAAAATTCTTCATCTTTCCTTTCACTAGAATAGTTACAGATGACCAATCCATTTTTATTTCTCCACCCAAGTCTCTATAGAAGCTTTAGATCAATAGCATGCCAAAGGATGTTGGGATGTCCACCACTAGGATGGTTAGGAGCACCTTCTTGTCTGAAAAATCAGCTAGTGCTACCTGTGCATCTTTGATTATTCCTACCAATAGCACTTGTTTGGATTCCATTGGATAGCAAGTGCCATTCACTTGGGTTAAGGTGAGGCCTAGAGATTTCATAACTTTGATAGGAAACACATTATCTGAGGCTCTAGAATCTATGATACAATTATTTAGCTGGAAGCCTTTAATGAGGAGTGACAGGTAGAAAGGTTCAACCTGGTTGGTTTTGGAGGCACTGAGACCTAACATGTTTTGAGAAGGTGGTGTGGATGGTGTGTGGAGTAATCCTTTGTAAGTTAGACCTGAGGTTATTGGATTATTGCCACAAACGATATAAATGAACCTATCAAATTGGGAGGGATGTATTTGTAGGTATTATATTTATGAGAGATCGAATTTAGTTTTTTTTGCATGTTCCACAAAGTCAAATGGGGTTATGGTGGGCGAGGAAGAGGTTCTGGGAACGATGAAATATTTACATTGTGAAATATTTGCTATTTTAGGTGTTGATAGGCTTCAAGGAGATGAGGATGTAGGATTTGATGAAACCTTAGATTTTTTTCTAGGAACAATATTTGAAGGAAAATTATTCTTAGGAACCTTTGAGATAAGAGAAGGATTAGATGACTTACTTAGTATGATAACATGATCCTTGCTAACTAGTGGGTCTTCTTTTCTCTACCCGACTCCATATAAGGTGGTAATGGTGATTCTCTGATCATGATTTTATTTTGTGGGACCTCCGTAGGAGAATATTATTTCTTCTTATTTTCCTTCACTGCATAGTCACCAAGGATGGAGCACCTTTCTTGGACTTTTCATGAGTGAAAAGTACACATGAGAAACTTTGAGCTTCTTCATCATCATCAACATACTCAATTAGGCCATTGTGTGTATCACCATAGACTTCCTCGACCTCAAGATAGTTTTCATAGTACTCCATAATTTCTTCTTTAGATTCTTCAATTTTCACTTCCTCCTCTAGTTCTTCGATGTCACAAGCGACATTAACTAGTGGTGCTTCAAGAGCTAGCTAGTGAGGAGGTTGGGAAATCCTTGTTTGATTGGGAGGATTTTCCTTCCTGGAGTGTTCCACATTGTGATCGGGGCATCTGTTTCTCCAAGGAAACCAATTCATTCGCCATTTTTTGGAACATTGGGTCTATGGTGACTGAGCCTAAACTCTTACCCTTTTACTTTCCATTTGGTCCTTTCACTTTTCTGGATAGGATTACTATGTACATGGTTTTGTGTAGCTAAGTTAGATGAATAAGAACTATTACCTAAATCATTCTATAACAAAGCTAAATAAAAATCTAAAACACCATCAAGATGAGATATAAACAAGATCAAATACTAAGCATAATGCATTAACTTTGAACTAAGATCAAATTTACATGCTAAAGTATTCAAAACCTCTACTTCTCTAGATTACCAACAAAAGAAAATGGACCTATGTAGACTCCATGGCAATCAAATTGATTGTTTTGATCTTAAATAAGCTAGGAATGGGAGCTCATCAAAGCTTGGCTATAAGACCCCTTTGACTATTCCCATATGACCTAAGGACTTAGCTAGAAAATGAAAGAAAGGAGGCTTAGCTCTTCAAATGGTGAATTTATCAAGAATAACCAAAAAAGCTTATAGTTTATTTGCTATGTGCTTTTCTTTTGTCTTCTCAAGGAATTAGATGTAAATGTAAAGGTTGGAGGAGGGCTCTTTATATAGCCAAATGGATAAAGCAATCTCTACATCCCTTTACATGTGGGATAATAGAGATGTTGAATTAGTTGTGGATAAGGGGGGTTTAGATAGGTTTAAGTTAACTTTGGAAGAGTTTAGCTTGTCCTTTAGTGACTCATGTGGATAAAGGGGGTTTATTAATTGATCAAGATGATTAATTAATAGATGTGCAAGCTTATAAAATATTTTTAGAGGAATATTAGCATGATTTAGACTATAGAAGGGGATTAAATCAATTAAATATTGATTTATTGGTTTAATGAAAGGGAAGTTAATTAATTAATAATAATTAATTAGTCTAGATAGAAGGAAGGATTAATTAACGAAGGTCGTTAATTAGGGTATTTGTTGGATAGGTGACTTAATTAATTAGCGTAGTGTAATTAATTAACAATGATAGGAGAGAAGATGAGTGCTTTTGATGATATGTCACCAATTTGTAGGAAAGGAGATAATTAGCACAATTTAACTATTTAAATTTCTCGGGTGTAATTATAGGTGTCTACATTTCGCTCTTTGGGGTAGCGTAAGTGACGCCACTTCAAAGATAATAGATGAATGAAATTTTGAAGGGGTATAAGAAAAATTAGTAGAAGTGAGAAATTACCCCTGAGTGTTGATGGGGTGATGAAGGAAGACGATCGAAGATCAAAAAGGTGAGAAGTAGATAGAAGAAAGGATAGGGAAGGATGTCCCAAGTGAAGCGGAGGAATAGTGTTGACAATAGGGTGATGTAGAAGAAACATGGAGAAGTGGAGAGAAGAACCAACTTCTAGCCTTTGCATTGGAACAACTTCAATGTCATCATATTACCAAAATATCTAAGTCATCCGTCCTTATGAAAAATATAAGCATACAACAAAAGTAGAGTGACATGAAAATCCATACTATGAATAATTGTCCATTGTTGAAAACACAAACTCCATGTAACATAAAAATGCAATGCAATACGTGAAAGTAAAAGATTCCTAACTCCATGCAACATACATAATGCAATGCAATATGAGAAAGTAAACAAGATAACCTAACAAAGAAACAAGTACCATGTTTTTGTTATCAAACTTGATTCAACCTGGGTGAATTAACGCTAAGGGTTGATGATGGTGCCCCAAGTAAGGATACATGTGAGGATAAAATGGAGGACACTTCGGTCCTATGAAAAATCAATGTGCACTATGAAACAGTACTAGGCAACTCGTTGTGCCCTAGAGTACAGATGAAGTAAGCATCCTAGCATTTATTGGTGGAGGTAGATCAAGATGATTCGTGAGTTGCACACATGAACAGGTGAGAACCAAAGAGTGATGTTTTGTAGGAAGATTTACAATTTTTAGAAGTTTTCTTAAACATATTTAAATGTTTTTATTTTGAAATTTTTCTGAAGCTATGTACATGAAGATGAAGAATTTTGGATGCCCCTAGCAATATATGAGATATACAAGGGCATAAGTCCACTTGCGTATGAGAAAGGTGAAGATGTAGAAATGCCCCAGTGATTAGGTGGGAATATTTAAAGGTAAAATCTTCACAAGTAGAAGCGGGACCCAAGGCCATTATGGAGAGGCTCAACATAATGATGATTGTAAACCAATGAAGTGTTGGGAAGGAGCAAGGATGCCCCCATTGTAACTTGGCCTAAAAGCACATGATAGAAAGGAAGTGAGAAGATTGTTTTTTGTGAAAGGGGACAAGGGTGTCCAGAAACATGGAAAAAAATTAATCTTATACACATAGATGTTCGAACAAAGTAGAAGAATGATGTGAATGATATGAATGTAGATTAGAAGCCTCACGATGTAGAAGTGATTAGCCAAAGGCACAAATTGTGAGACAAGATATGGACTAGAGTAAGAGTCTAAAAAAGGTCCAGAAATGACACTTGGTAACATACTAATACTGCCTACTCATAGAGATCCAATGTGTGCACATGGAATTTAATTACCTCTTAAGGGAATATTTAATAGATAACAAGTGAATACACCCTAGCCAATGTGTAGAAATGATTGATTATGAAAGGTAATTTTGTGAATGAAGGGTGGAAGGATAGTCGTACATTGCTCCGCTGCTAGCCAAGCATCCATAGCCCTAATGGAGATGTATTTGATTCTAATAACAACATTTCTCTACTATCAGTCAGGTGTCCATAGCCCCTATAAATATTATTTGAAATAACCCAAGAGAGAGTTATATATCAATTTAATTTTGCTTTTATCTTTTAGCTTTTGATTTTTTGATTGATTTTGATTCCTTTTCTTTCGAAAACTTATTTCAGATCTATTGTTTGACAAGGGTTAAGAACCACCGACGGCTTGATGGAAGGATATGCAAGTGATTGTGATGATGACACTTGTTAGTGTCAACAAATATGTCCAAAAGTTCTTCACAACCAGTTTATTAGATGTTAAACGTGATAGGATCTCTAAGAGGTCAGTCATTCTTTAATTTTCCAAGGTGATAAAAGACCAGGGTCAAATAGATACCATAGAGATAAATGTCACAAAATGTGTGTGAATAGGCTAACCAAAATATCACCGAAGGGATGAAAATGGAAGGAAGACTTGTAAAAGAATAGTAAGGAAGGGAAGAAAGAAACATCCATGTGTATGCAATACCTAATTGTAATGTTTGATCTTTGTACCTTTGATTTTTGTTGTGTTTTCTCAATATTTTTGTATTTTTGCATTTTTTTTTATTTTTAGATTTTTAATAGTTTTGTAAAGGTTGAGACTAACAAATTCACTCGAATGATAGGATCCAACAACTATGTGTGTAACTTTTTTATCAAGAGTGATATTATCCCGATCTTGATGATTGAGGTGAGCTCACACTCAATAAATGATCATGTGATTTTTTTGAAACATGGGTTTCGTAGGTGGTAGTTTGATTTCCTATCCATAACTTTTTGTAATTTGCACCATACTTGATGTGTACATTGGTGTACATTCTGGAATCACATTTGATTTTGGATTTTATGATCATTGGATTCGTTGGTAGCTTTGGATATCTTTGGATTTTGTATATTGGTTTGATAAAGAACCCGTATGGGTTTCTTCTAAGATAATGCTAACTTGTTTAATCCCGAGAAGTGAGAGAAGAACGTGGACATTTAGAATTGATGAGAGGAATGGCAGTGTGCTTGCCACAATATTTGGTAGAATAATAATGTGATGGATGAAAAGGATACATACCCAAGGATTAAGGAATATGTGATACCGGGAGGTGAGCCATAGATAGAAAATGAAGGGCTACTAGGTTGTGACCCAATAATTGAAGAAGGGATACTAGGACACAACCAATAGATAGAAGAAAAATGGCTACTAGGATGTGGCCCAATAAAAGAAGAAGAAGGAATACTAGGACGTTACCCTAGATGTAAGATGATGGACTACTAGGATGTGGCCTAGAATAGAAGATGATGGACTCCTAGGGGTGACCATACATACAATACAAGGGGTTGGTTAGACATGCCTCAAGAATAGAAGATAGTGGACTACTTGAAAATGTCCCACATGTAGTAGAGGGAGGGATACTATAAGGTGAATGACACCTAGATGAAGATGAAGGGATACTTTGTGTTTACCCCATAAGAGATTGTGGTTCAAGAATTGTGATAGAGAAAGAGTGATTGGGTGATGAGAAGATAGGCCATAGATCAATGAAAGACAAAGGAGTTTCATCACATAATGAAGAATCTGAAGATGGAAGAATAAGAGGAGGACCAAGTTGCATGATCCGAGGCTCTTCCTCCATTTCTTGATAAAAGGAATCAAAATTTTCCTCACAATACGCAAACACATCAAAGTCTAAAGAGAATCAATTCTCATAATTTTCTACAGGAATATATTCATATGCCCCCATTAATGCCCCGATTGTTTCTTCATTCTCAAAGAGATCAATCAAGATGAGTTGTTGATCAACCTGTTAGGGGTTGATTGGAAGAAAGAGGTTCACTTGGTGTGGAAGACTTAGAAGATGTTTGATGATGATTGATAGAAGAAGATGACATGAGAGACAAACAAGATATGTAGCTAGATGTCTTAGGAGTAGAAGAAGGTGGTTTAGACCTACATATACGATGATATATCATCTATAAACTAGTACGATTAAGTCCAAAGTCTATCGATTATGATGCATGGGTCGATTAAAATGTTTGACTTGAAGGACTTTGAGTCACACAAATCTTCAAAGAAGGAAGAATTATTGGGGGTGATTGATGAAGAAATTCCTACGAAGAAGGGGAGGACCGTGATTCAAGAATCACTTTGGATGAATAATAACAAGGTTCCTACAAAGAAAGAGAGGACCAAGATTCAAGAATTGTATTATAAGTTTGATTGGAGGGATTTGGATTCACACGTATCTTCAAAGGAAGAATACGTCGTTGAGGCAATTGATAAAAGGGGTCCTACAAAGAAAGGGAGGACCATGACATAGGAGTTATATTAAATGTATGATGAATAGGTTCCGTGAAGATAGGGAGGATGATGACACAGAGTCACATTAGATGACTTAGGAGTCAAATTAGATGAATCGAATAGTAGTTTGGATATGAATCATCACAAGAGTCGAGGAAATATTTGGATTGGAATCCTCAAGAAGAGGAGATGTTTGGATTATAATTAGAATAAGAATGGGGGAATTTGAATAATAATTTGGATCGAAGCATCCAAATCATACCACCGAATATGAGATGAAGGTGGAGAACGAGTTACCCATATGGGCTCTCTAGCACAAAGAACCAAATGTGGTTTAGTTGTAATGGGAATATTCTGATTTTAATTCCTAAACCTAGGTTCCATATTGTTGTAAATGTGAGAAACCACGTGATAGTCATTCATTTTTGGGGTTGTTTTATACACAAATTCCTAGACCTAGATAGTGTGATCAAACTTCTTCAAAGTGAAGAAGACTCTATGTCGATTCGGGGAGCATAACGGTAACCAACTAGACATTATGTAAGTAAGAAGATGTGTGCGTGATTTTTCAAAGAAGGTCTAAGGAAAATAGACACCATGATGATGTAATATTGATGAGATCAAAAGGCATTGTCCTAGAAAATATGTTTTCGAATGAATAATCACAAGGAACAATCATGCAAGTGTGGAACACAAAGGCAATCAACAAGGAAATACACCATATGAAAATGTGTGTGAAAAGTGATAGTTTGATACAAAGGTAATCAACATAATGTCAATATTTACGCCAAGATTGAAATGAACAAGGCGTAAATATTAACAAAGGGTAGATGTGACTCCAAATCAAAGGATACCATGAAAAATTTCAACAACCAACAAGGCCTAAATGTTAAAGGGAAAAGATTAGAAATGTATGCCATGTAACCACACCAATTGGACACGTTAATCAAAATTTACAAATAAGTGAGATATTAGTGCCAAAGTTGTATTGAAATGATGTAAACAAAGTAAGTGACACCTTTAATTATTTGGGACGATGTTTGAAATCAAACTAAGTCAAAGCATACTAAGGATGTGTTAAAATGTGGGCAGCGTAACGCCACAATGTGGACACTTAGATCATGTTTACGAGAAACATGACATAAGTATCTTTAATTATGTTGACACAATGCAACCAAGGTAACATTTCAAAGGGAGATAAAATGAAGAATCAATCCTAACTATGATGACGATCCTGATGTGGGTATCAAGATCACAAAGGCTACCAATGATATAAATATGTCTCCACACACTTTAGACATTTAACTAACCTAGCCGCAAACATGGATGGGCGTAAATGGACAAAAAAGTGGTGAAACAATCAATTGATAACACAAAGGTAGTCACTCCTCTTCTAATAAACAAAGTGTTAAAAGAAAGTGAAGGAAGTAGATCAAATGGGGGTAAAAAATGTTGGCCTCACTTCGGCAGAGTTTCACCTTACCTTAGGGTAAGTGAAAAACTAAGTGAAAGTAACACGTCACATGTTTTGTGGTGAATAATGGCTCACAACATCAACACCGTTTTGAACTGGTCAAAGTGGGATCCTAGCCAAAGTATATTTTCCTAGGTGGTTCTCTCTGCCTTAGGTGTTATAAAGCCATATAAGAGTCGGCATGATTTACCTAAAAATTCGAAATGAATAATTTGGGAGTATCTCGGCTTTTCCCCTTCAAGTATAGTGGACACTAATTGCATCCACCGTGTACTCTTGTCAGTTTGCGATACGGAAAACTTTGTAACCCTAACTCACAAGGAATGACTAGTCAAGTAGGTTGTGTGAATCACTTCTGTTTCATCCACAAGGTTCCCTCTTGCATGGAATACTTTGGGGTTCCATGTACCACCCCCATTGTTGTAGGTCAAGGCGTTATGCCAAAAAGGGTTATGTTCCAGTTGAGCAGAGAGGGATGTACCCTTTTCTGAAACCTGCAATACAATGTTTTAAATATGGTGTGTTTTTTTAATCTTTTTAACTTAAATGTGGTTTTATGTGGCACACCATTTGGTAAGATGTAAGAAACACATGTATTAGAGGGTTTTGTGTTTTTTTTTGATGTCTCCTTAATTTAACAAGCAATTTTGGTCCTACATACCAACATTAGTAATTTTCCAAAATGTCATATAAAGGAGATAAGATGTTGTTTTTAATTTCCCATATTGTTCTAGGACACAAGGAAAGAGAATACGCAACAAGGTATTGTCATCACCAATCTAGCACTATGATAATTCTTTACCGGGAACTCCTCATGCTATGATTATTTACTAATGCACAGACTTTAGTTTGGTGGATGAAATCTGGAACCACAACAACAAACATAACACAAGAACACCATAGACTATGATATGAAGGAATGATGAAAAATCTGAAAATATAGGTGTAAATTATAATATCAACATGAAATTGTTACAATCTCACCCATGAGGTACTTCAAGTGTTACATCGAATTCACTTGCCTTCCAACAATAACTATGGGAGAAACCTCACAATTACACCTCTAAGTGGCTTCTTTAACACACATTCAAAATGATGGATTCCTTTACACACTTACTCATACAATATTTCTCATTACTTCATTCTATGCTAAATGAGGGGGGTGGCCTCTTTATTTATAGGAATTCAGCTTATCCACCCTATCTCTAAGATAGGATAGAAAATCTTTTCCGGCCAATCATATTCCATGCCTAAACTTTTGCCTTTACATGTAGGCTTATCTTCTACGATAAGATAAACTTTATCATCTCACATGGGTTCCACCTTTTTAGACTTTTCTACAAATAAAATACACAATATATTTATGACATCACTCTTTGTCCTTATTACAAATATAATATTTTTAATTCCTAATCATGTAGACCCTAATTCTCTACTTACCCAAACTTTGACATTTTAACATTACTGGACCACTTACGACAAATATTTACTTTTTACAACATTCCTATTGTACTTTGACTATTACCGTACTCTACTTTATTTGCAGCACCGTACTGAAAGTGTCGTTATCTTCTATTGGACACCACTACTAATTATACTTAACAACATCCTATTCCTAATACATACATTAATAAAATAGAAATTACGGAGAAAAATTTTAATGTCGACATTTTCCCCCTTCCTAACTTCTACTCTATCCTCGGAGTAGACTCTTATGGACATTTTGAAGCTGGTGCCTAGAAAATCTTTAACTTGTCATGGTTGACCCATTTCATAATGGGAGTACCGTTCAATTCCTCTAGTCGATATGTACAATTTTCATGCACAACTGCTATTTTGTAGGGCCCCATCCATTTTGGAAGAAATTTTCTCTATCTTCTTTTTTTTGTATTTGGAATCATATACTAGAACCAAGTCATTCACATGAAATGGAGACCAACGGATCTTTTGATCAAAGTATTCCTTCTGCTTCATTTTCTTCTTATAGCTTGTATCCTTCACTATTTCCCTCATTTCCTCTAGCAAATGAAGATGTACCAACCTTTCTTTTACTAAATCACTTTCATCCATCCTTTCATTTTTCATAACTCTCACAGTGGGAATATCAAACTCAATAGGAAGAACTAGATCAATGCCATAAGCCAACTGAAATGGGGAGTATCTTGTTGCTGACTTTGATGTTGCCCTATATGCCCACAATGCTACATGAATCCTTTTATCCCACTTATGTACCGGAAGGCTGCATCTTTTGCTATAATTTGACATAATACAAAAAAATTCATTTGCCTATCTATTTGTGCTTGGCTTATATGTTGTTACCTTCCTTTGCTTAATAGAAAACTTGTTGACTAGGGCTTCTACCACCTCATTAATGAAGTGGCTTCCTTGATCTGTTATAATTTCTAATGGGTAACCAAATCTAGTGACAATGCATTCATATATGAACCTTGTCACTTCATCCATGGAAGCTATTTTAAATGGCCTAGCTTCAACCCACTTGGTTAAATAATCTGTGGCAACTACAATATACTTATTTTGGCATGTGGTAGTTGGAAGTGGACCTAAAATATCTATTCCCCACTTTTCAAAGGGACCAAGTGGAAGAATAGGGCATAATGGAGCTGATGAAGTCTTATGGTTACCATGTGTTTGAAAAATATCACATGTCTTACAATAATTATAATAATCTCTAGAAAGAGTGGGCGGTGATAACCTGCATCCAAGATCCTTCTTGCTATAAGTTGTCTAAATAAGTGTCCTCCACATGTACCATTGTGGAATTCTTCTATCATCTCCTTTCCTTGATCACATCTAATTTCTCTCTTGTATTATCCATCAGGTCCTATTTGAAATAATACTCCATGCAGAATAAAATATGGATGACTCGACTTGAGTAATCTTCCTCTTAGTCTTTACATTGGCACCATAAGGAAACTTGAATTCATTCAGATAATTCCAAATATCTATATATTCACTAGGGATTGTGTCAAGGGATACAATGCTACATCTGGGAAATCATCATCATCACAAGTTGAACCTAAACCATCATAGGCTTGAGAGAGTGCATCTCCATTGACATGCTTCTTTCCTGGCCTATGTATAATATCAAATTCAAATTCTTGTAGCAAAATTATCCATCTTGCTATCCTCCCTGATGGGTTAGGCTTATTTACAATATATTTTAGAGCCTGATGATCTATTACAACTATAAATTTCTTCCCTGGCAAGTAATTTCTAAACTTCTTTACAACAAAAATGATAGCTAGAGCCTCTTTTTCAGTTATAGTATAATTTACCTCAGCACTACTCATTTTTTTGCTCCCAAAGTAAACTAGATGTTCATTCTCATTTTCATCCTTTTGGCTCAGAGTACTTCCTAGTGCTGCATCTGAGGCATTAGTGTACACAATGAATGGCTTGCTCCAATCTAGATTCTTTAAAACAGGTGAAGACACTAGGGCTTTCTTCAGTTGTCCAAAAGCTTCATGCGCCTTATTTCCTGGTTCATAAGTAACATCCTTCTTCAAGAACTGGGTTAGTGGCTATGCAATCTTTGAGAAATTCTTGATGAACCTTCTATAGTAACCCACATGGCCTAAAAATGATCTCAACTTACTTCTATTCATATAAAATGGTAACTCTTTGATTTTTGAAACTTTATCGGGATCGCACCAATACCATCTCTAGATATAACATGCCCTAACAAAATGCCTTTAGAACATCCAGAGACACACTTAGCAGGGTTTAGTGAGGATTTTTCTTCATCTAACCTTTGAAATTTTATCTCCATCTCAAAGTGCAGGTGGTCCATCTTGCTCCCATAGATGCAAAAATCATCTAGAAATACTCGATGAATTTCCCAATCTAGGGTTCAAACACCCTATTCATCAAGCACCTGGAATGTTTCCTGAGCATTACACAACCCAAAAAGCATAACTTTAAGAAAACATTCCCCAAAGAGTGGTGAACGTAGTCTTCAACTGATATTTCTCTCGCTATACAAACTTGGTTGTATCCGATATATCCATCAACAAAACTATAGCACTCATGGCTAGCTACTTCGTCCAAAATCTGATCTCGAGAATGGAATAGGGTAATGATACTTCCTTGTTGCCTTATTGAGCTTCCTATAATAAACACAAATACATAGCTTCCCATTGTTTTTTATTGAGATCACAATGGGAGAAACCCATTCTGAATTCTCCACAGCAAATATTAATCCTGCATCAAGCAACTTATTTATTTATTCTTTTACAGTCTTGGAAAAATTAGGATTCATTCTATATGGAATTTTCTTTATGGGCTTACCACCATCTACCATCTCAACAGAATGTTCTACCCAACTTACTTGATGGAGTTCCTTGTAATCAAAAGTGAATATGTGTATGTACCTTTGAAAGAGATGGAGGTAGGATTCCTTCTCACTCTCCATCACAACATCACCAATCTTTATTTGTTGGAGAAAATAATCAATTTCTTCTTTAGATAACTTTATAGGGTCATGAGTTGGTGTGTGACTGGAAGGATATCCATGACCAAAACATCAACCTAACTTTCTTCATCTTTGGTGTCCACTTCACTAGTACTAGAGTAATCATAGGATGTCCAATCATCAGTTTCATCACTTGAATCCACAGGTTCTTCCTTATGATGCTGAGGGATCATGTTTATCTTCACCCTCTCTCTACCATGTCCAAGTTTCATGAAGTCTTCACTCTAGTAGTTTCTTGCATGAACTATCCTTAGTCATGGTCTTTCCAATAACATCGGGTACGCAATAGTACCATTTTTCATCACCTAAAATTCTATCATAGATACAACACCCATAGCAGATATTGCCACATTTGAAACCGCACCTTCTAGTTCAGTTTTTCCCTTATTTAATGACCTTAACATAAGTGTTGAGGGGTGATCAATTTTAAACCCAACATAATCATTACAGACTTGGTCATTACATTAATCGCAACACCTCCATCAACTAAGACATCATGAATTGAAATACCATTACATAATACCTCAGCCATGGAGCATAGGATCCGCCTCTGCGCTCCAAAACAGGGACCTCAACCTCCTTCCTTCGTCGAGCATTGAGTCCACTTCGCAGCTCCCACCTCTTCTCGAAGACATAGCCAAGAGTTGACTATATGTAATATTTGCAGGCCTTTTGGATAGATCTTCTAAGATGGAGTATGGTCCTTGTCCCTATGAAATCAAAAAATCTTGCACACCCAACTTTATTCTCCTATGTTTGTTACTAGTTTCTCCTTTCATCTTCTTAGGATCATTTCCATCTTGATTATCTTTTTCTTTCTTTCTTTGTTTTACAAACAAATTTACTTCATTATTTATCCTCTTATCTACTACATCAAAAGAATTCACAAGTGTTTTTCCTTTATCATTATGTCTTGTACCAGACGTAGAAGCGCTATCTGGACAATTATACTTATAATGACCCTTTTTATAACAACTATAACATACAACTTCAGAAATATTTCTTTTTAAACCTCTATCTCCTCCCTGAGAACTAAATTACTTTCCTTGAAGAAGATTAATAGTTAACTAGCCCATCTTCTTGAGCAGATCTTCATACTCAGTAGATGTACTAGGAGAAAGATTTTTGCTCACTGACAATGGTTGTGGATTCTAGACCAAAGGTGCTGGTGTAAGCTCTACTTTAGCAATAATTTCTCTGGGCTCCTCTTCCATGCTTTCTACTTACCTTCTTGCAATCTCCTTTGCTTGTTCAATGGTAGCTGGGCAGTCATACTTCACTCATTATCTAATCTCTGGCTTCATCCCAAGAATGAAGTACTTACAGAGGAGATTATCCATTCCATTCATCAAGCCATCCGCTAATCCTTCCTTCCAGATCTAGGTATCAAGCTTCCTCCTTAGCTCTAGAACATGATCATGATAATCTCTTATCTTCTCCTTCTCTCCTTGGGCTAGCTTTGTGATCTTGATCATGAGATCTACATATTTCTGTTGTTCACCAAATTCTTCAAGAAAACTTTTAGTTAATAAATCCCATGAGTTTTTCACATTATCACCTAGTGTTTCAAACCACCTAAGTGTTGAACTATCCAAAAAGGTAAGAAAAACTTTAGTCCATTGTTCCCTTCTTATGAGGCCATTACAAATACAAGATCGTTTAAACTCTTGAATGAAAGAGGGAGCATCTTCATTAGATTGGGCTGAAAAAATAGGAATCTTCCCCATTTTTAAATGTAACCATAGTGAAATACCAACTCACAAGTACAATCAGTAAGACTTATGTGCACAAACAATAGAAAGTGACTTTACACCTTTCTACTGTAAAATAGGAATGACCATGGTAAACTATGGTAAAACTTGACTTATTGTGGTAAAAACTGACTTTACTGTGGTAAACACTATTTACGATAAAAATGAAGTTACTGGGGTAAACACTATTCACGGTAAAAAATGAAGTTACTGTGGTAAATACTATTCATAGTAAAAGTGACTTTACCATGGTAACTCCTATGCACATTAAAAAAAAGGTTACCCTCTAAATGATTTCTAAGTGAGAATATCTCTCTAAAAATCCACTAATGAGGAATGGTCCCAGAACGGAACCAAAATGTCATCACCAACTGCACCGTGATAATTATTTACTGGGAACTCCTTATGCTATGATTATTTACTAATGCACATCCTTTAGTTTGGTGGATGAAATATGGAACCACAACAACAAACATAACACAAGAATACCATAGACTATGATACGAAGGAATGATGAAAAATCTGAAAATATAGGTGTAAATTATAATATCAACATGAAATTGTTACAATCTCACCCATGAGGTACTTCAAGTGTTACTGACTTCACTTTCCTTTCAAAAATAACTATGAGAGAAACTTCACAATTACACCTCTTAATGGCTTCTTTAACACACCTTCAAAATGATGGCTTCCTTTACACACTTACTCATACAATATTTCTCATTACTTCCTTCTATGATAAATGAGGGGGGTGGCCTCTTCATTTATAGGAATTCAGGCTTATCCACCTTATCTCTAAGATAGGATAGATAATCTCTTCCGACCAATCATATTCCATGCCTAAATTGTTGCCTTTACATGTAGGCTTATCTTCTAAGATAAGATAAACCTTATCATCTCACATGGGTTCCACCTTTTTAGAATTTTGTACAAATAAAATACAAAAAATATTTATGACATCACTCTTTGTCCTTATTACAAATATAATATTTCTAATTCCTAATCATGTAGACCCTACTTATCTACTTACCCAAACTTTGACATTTTAACATTACCAAACCACTTATGACAAATATTTACTTTTTACAACATTCCTATTGTACTTTTACTGTTACCGTACTCTACTTTATTGGTGACACCATACTAACAACGTCGTTATCTTCTATTGGATGCCACTACTAATTATACTTAACAACATCCTATTCCTAATACATACATTAATAAAATAGAAATTATAGAGGAAAATTTTAATGTTGATGATGATCTCACTCAAATTTGTAATAAATGGAAAATTCCTAAGTACAATGTGAAAATAAGTTCCTTTTAACAAAATTTGAAAGCTAATTAAACCATTTTGCAAGTATGAAGAAAGAGGTGAAATGTTTCTAATTCCCAAGATCACCTAGAAATGTGTGAGGGAAGAGCATACGCGTTCCCAACCTTCACAAATAAAGATGCAAATGTTTTTTATTAAGTTAGTATTAAAAAAAATTAATGCCAAGGAAACTTGTAAACCACTATTAGAACCTTGCAAGAGTTAGAAAACCAAGAAAATTGAAAAATTCTAGAAATCCAATTTTTGCACTTTTTTAACAAGTTTTAGTAATTTGCATATTTGGAGGTCTTCAAGGCATTTTTGGGAGTTTTGTATTAGAAGTAACTATACAGAATGTATATTACTTTAGGAATTTCCTCGCAAATTAAACTTCATTATCTTTTTTACGCCTATTCAAACTCTGAAAATGGGTTAATAAGTCAAAAGTTATGATCAAAACAAGGAGCACTAAAAAGTTGTAACCAAAACCAGATTAAACAAATATACCTGCGCCCCCTTTTATGCATGTGCACCCCTATAGAGACACCTGCATCTAGGTTTAGGCATGTGCACATGGGTTAGGGCTGATGTGCCCCTCTATGTTTTTCAGACTTATAGTGCACCTATGTCACCAGAAAGGTGTGTGTGTGAGGACCAAGGCGTGTGTGTTAGGGTAGATAAAAAGTAGTAACAAATGCCGAAAAAGTGCCTACGTCACCAGCGAGGTGCATTTTCCAAGGTTATGGTGTATGTGCCAAAGTAGTATCAAGTGCTAATAGAGCACCTACGCCACTAGAGATGTGCCTCGCGCCGTGGCTAAGGATTATGCGCCAAAGCAATATCAAGTGTCGACAGAGCACATGCGCCACCAGAGAGGTGCCTACGCAAGGGTTAGGGAATATGCACCAAAGTAGTATCAAGTTCGACAGAGCTCTATGACACCGAAAAGTGCCTAGACCACCAGAGAGATGTTTGCACCGGATTAGTGTGTATATGCCGACCGACTAGTTTTCCATCATGCGGTGAAGGTATAGTAAAAAAGAGTGTCTACACCTAGGTTAGTGCATCTACGCCCTAGTTAAGGTATGTGTGTTGGGGTTAGTGCATGTGCGCCAGGGTTAGAAAATAGAGATTCAAGCTCGACAATGTGCTTGTGCCACCCGAGAGGTTCCTGCACTAGAATAAGTGTGCATGCGCCTGGGCTTACTATGCCTCGCACCACTCCTATAACCAAAGTACGAAGAAAAACACAAAAAGCTCACAATACTTCAAATTTTAGCAAGTTAGCTTGAAATTGGCAACAACCCATTAAAATGATAGCTATAAATGAGAACCTACACATATAATACTAGCAAAAATCCCAATAAATTGAACATTATTTACTATATGTGCATATCAAAGGTTAGCCAAAAATAATAGAATTCAAGCTAAAAATGCTAAGGGACTAAGTATCGGTCCCACCGGGCGTGCCAAATGTGTGCATGGTTTTGTTTAGCTAAGTTAGATGAATGATAACTAACACCTAAATAGTTCTATAACAAAGCTAAATCAAAATCTAAAACACCATCAAGATGAGAGATAAACAAGATCAAATATTAAGCATAATGCATTGACTTTGAACTAAGAATCAAATTAACATGCTAATTTATTCAAAACCTCTACTTCTCTAGATTACCAACAAAATAAAATGGACCTATGTAGATTTCATGGCAATAAAATTGATTGTTTGGATCTTCAAGAACCTAGGAATGAGAGCTCATCAAAGCTTGTCTAGAAGACCCCTTTGACTATTCCCATATGACCCAAGCACTTGGCTAGAAAATGCAAGAAATGAGGCTTAGCTCTACAAATGGTGAATTTCTCAAGAATAGCAAAAGAATCTTATAGTCTCCGCTTCGCTATGTGCTTTGATTTTGTCTTCACAAGGAATTAGGTATAATTTTAAAGGTAGGAGGAGAGATCTTTATATATCCTAATGGATAAAGCAATCTCTACATCCATTTTCATGTGGGATAATAGAGATGTTGAGTTAGTTATGGATAAGGGGGTTTAGATAGGGTTGATTTTACTTGAGGAGAGTTTATGTTGTCCTTTAGTGACTCATGTGGATAAAGGGGGTTTATTAATTGATCAAGATGATTAATTAAAAGATGTGCAAACTTATAAAATATTTTTAGAGGAATATTAACATGATTTAGACTATAGAAGGGGATTAAATCAATTAAATATTGATTTATTGGTTTAATGAAAGAGGAAGCTAATTAATTAATAATAATTAATTAGTCTAGATAGAAGGAAGGATTAATTAATGAAAGGTCGTTAATAATGGTAATTATTGGTAATGAAACTTAATTAATTAGAGTATTGTAATTAATTAACGACAATAAGAGAGAAGATGAGCACTTTTGATGATATGTTGCCAATTTACAGGAAAGGAGATAATTAGAAAAATTCAAGTATTTAAATTGCTCGGGCGTAATTATAGGTGTCTACAATTACATCATCATCAGTTTCTATCACATGGTCTTGAGCTTCCCTCAATGTTCTTGGTTGAGTTCTTCTAAGGAAGAAACCTACTTCTGATGGCAAGAAACTGATGAAGAATCTCTACAAATTATTTTCAGGAGGCACCACATCTTCAGGGATTATTTTTACCACTCTATTATATATTTCTATGAAGTATCTCATTGATTCAGATGTTTCTTTCTTAATTTGCACCAATTGGACCAAGAGAGCCTGACAATATTATGTGGTCTAAAACCTATATTCAAGTGCACTTCTTATATCTTCCCAACAGGTTACGAACCTCGGGGGTAGCATGTAGAACCATTCGGTAGATTTTTCTTGGAGTGACTCCATAAAGAGCATAACTAACTCATCTTCATCCTCAATGCCCAATACACCACAAGTGGTGATAAATTTTCTTCAGAGAATTAAGAACCATACCCTCTGAATTTAGGAAAGTTTTTTCTTGAGCCTCTTAGTAGCTCATAGAGTGGTTGAGCAAGGGAAAATGGGCTAGTGTTTCACCCCTGTGGTACTTTAGGCATACATACCTCACAATCATAATCACGATCCCCCATTCTATTTCTATTTCTAGCTTCGAACATGTCTAAGGCTGCACATTTTGCTACTACTCTTTCGTCCACCTCTGGCTTGAAGTATTTCAATTTATTTGAGTTGAGCTCTTATTTCCTTTTCCACTCTTACTTCTCTTTCCCTAGATTCTTCTTCGGTCTCTACATCATTTAAATATTCAAGGTTCTCGTTGATGTATGGAAATTCACTGTCCAAAGGTTTGACAACACTCAAGTTCCCAACCTAACCAGTTTCTTGACGAAAAAGGGACCTCATAATTTTGAGTAGCTCTTGTCTTCTTTTAAGATTTTCAAAAATAGGGTTGGTTTTTCCTCCTTGTCTCTATTCACAATTGTATCTTGTATCCGCGAGATGGAAATTTATGCTCTTCTTTGTGGAGCTAGAATTTTTCATTTCCTCTCAAATTCAGCAGTGCGCTCTTCTTCAAGGTCAAGAATTCTCGTGGCAATGAAGTAGTGATTGACACTTTCCCTGTTGTGCCAGATAGCTTCTCTCAAATCTAAAGCAATATCCTCTTGGATGTGGAAGACAAATTTAGGTCTTTCAATAGAAGGATTTACTGAAATAGCCATTATTTGTAGACAGGTGGCTCCTATAGCTATTCAAATTCTAGAAAATTTCTATTTTTTTTTATTTTTAATTTTCTAATTTTTTTTGTATTTTTAGAGCTTCTAGTTGTATTCGGTGTAGATGCTACTATGTTTTCCCCACGGTGGGTGCCAAAAACTATTGGCAAGAAACTTTGTTGGGAAAAAATTGGTGGTTATGTTTCCAAATTTCAGGGAGTCTAAGTCCTTCTACTTAAATGATGAAGCTTTCATATGTGCATGCGCAAGTAAAAATGAGTTTTCTCCTGGCGGCCTTACATCTGCGGATTCAATAGGGACACTCCACTGACCCTACGGAAAACGCTTGTAGATATATGCAAGGGAATAATTTTCTATGAGAGTAGGAAAGTGAGTGATAAAATTAGAAAAGATAAACTAATGCTACAAGTAGAAAATAAAAGACTTGCATACACAAGCCAAAAAATTTATTGCATGCACTTGAATTTAGAAGAAAACAAATCTATGTAACAACAACAATACCAAATAGAGTTTGATGAAGAAAGTACCACTAAACCCCTCGGTCAAAAAGTCTAATATTCCTTCTTCCTTTATTGAAGCTCAAGCGAAATTACAAATATCATAAAAATGGAAGGTATTTTCAGTAGGGAAAATAGAAGAAATTTTCTATCTCTTTGCTCTCTTCACAAGGATATCTCTCTCATGAATCAACAAAATACAACTCCAATATCTAATAAGTTTTAGAAGATTTTAGAATTTTTATAAGAAGAAGATAAAATGAGGAGATAGTTACAATTTATAGAAGAGGATGCAAGTCTTCATCTTCCCGATGACTTTTCAAATACTTTAATTTGACTTTAGACTATTCATATTCCACTTAAATATTTAAGTCCCTTTTATAAAATCAAGGAAACTTAAAGTTTACATTATGTTTCTAAATTCACTTAAAGTAATATTAAAAAGTGCAAACCTCAATGCAAAAATATAACATTGATGAGAGAGAGCATTGAGTGAGAAGAGAAGAAGAATTATGTAAAGGAATGAGCTATTGTGGTGGAATTGAATCCATTATCTAACTTCTCTCCACTTCATGTTCCTAAGAATACTTATGTATTTATAAGATCCTTGTTGAAACGAGCTACTGTAGGTTCTACTTTTTTGGCATGAGTGATGCGAATGCATCTCAAGTTTTCTATCCATCCATTGATCACATTGTTGATGTCTTTTCACTTCCCAAACCATGATGAGTGCTTTTCTACGATAAGTGTAATGGAGGCTCTGATCTCCGAGAGGAATTTGAGAGTATCCTTAGTGAAGGATAGTGGGTTTCCCATCCCTTTATTGAAATATTCTTCGAAGGGGCCAATCAACTCATCATCAGTTGTGTGTTTGCTCATTGTAGGTAGTCCATGTTTTTGAACTTTATAATTTATACTATCCTCGTAGATTGTATTGTTGTTATTATTTCTCCTCTAACTCGTGAATGACCATATGATTTCCTTAAACTTGATTGCTAAGGCCCTCACCCATACACGTGTCAAGTATTTTGTAGAAGTTTCAAAAACCTTCTTTTTGATCAACTCTTTATGATGGTAGTTGTTCATCTCACTCACTACTAGTCCAAGAGGTTCCCATTACTCTCTTTCTTTCTCCACATCCTCTTTGAGTGCTCATGTTTTGTTGGATGTTGCACACATGTACGCAAAGATCTTGATTGCATCTTGGAGTGTTGGCTTTCCTTTTTCATAGATTGAGTCTATCTGTTTATTATTTGCTCTCCCCTACATCCGTAGCTCATGCATTCTTCTAATGGATTCTGGATCGAAGATACTAATGGGCACCACTTTCTCAATAGGAAGTTTTAGAGTGCTTAGTTCCACTAGGTGTTGAACATAAGATGAAATAATTTGTTCTTGTTCCTCTAGTATCTCAATATTCTCTTTATATTATTTATTCCTTACCACCATGTGAGTAGAAGATTGTTGATATATTTGTAAATATCCCTCATCGAGTGTATGGTCCCAATTGGATCATTCTCATCTCATAGTCATCCGGTGTCATCTCATCTAATGGCTTGATTACCTTTGGTCATGCTACTTCAATGTACTGATTACATGTCTTCCCACTTTAGAATTGTGGATTTTTATGTGCAACTGTCTTGACCTTATTTCTTTAGCCAATGAGATTATCGGTGATAGATCGGGCTGCTACTTTTTGCATAGTGCGAGTGTCGATATGACCATTTCTCGCATCCACGAAACATTTCCACCGATTCGAGCTCTATGATTTTTGCATTAACCATTCCTTGTTCTAGAGGAGGAGGTAAGTCCTAAATGAGAGGGGCATTGGTGTCAAAAAGAAGAGATACCTCATGTGGTAGCTCGAAGACTCAATCGTTAACCATGTACTCCTCATTCTCCTCTACTTCTGCTACTGGATTTTTTATTTGCATTATTGAGATCAAGTTTTCCTCCTACAACGAAGCCAACAAGCCTTCTTCTACCCTAGCTTTCTTGGGTCTCCTCTCATGGGAAGAAGTTTCCCATTCCATACCCTTACTTTTTGAACTTGCTTGAGAGTGTTTAGAGCTGGATATCACCTCCACCACTTTTGAATATGATGTGAAACTTGCTTTTGGTTTGGAGAAATTCCTTATGACTGAATGACCATAGTTATTTTCATCTAAAACTAGTTCCTCATTCTCCTCACTACCTTTTCATTCCATTCCAATATATCTCTTGATTCACGAATATGTTAGTTGATTAGGGACATTGGGGACATCTTTACTACTGCGTACTCATGATCATTAATTTTTTCCGATCATCATGAAAGATGTCTTCATACCAAGATAACTTGAATTTATTGATCTCACTAATTTTCATCCTCATGTGATCCTTTTCACGTACTTCAAACTCTTCAATACAGTTGGCCCGGTAGTCCTTGACTTGTAGCTCATGTTGTAATTCTAGGACATAGAATGAGTCGATATCTTCTTGGATGTCAAACTTGGGCCTTAGGAAATAGTAATCCAAAGACAGATGTGTGAAAGCAGCCTCCAGGTGAGATGCATCATTTAAGCTTTGGCATATGAACACCCATAGAGATAAAGGGAATGATAGAAACTTCTTTCTCCTATTTTTGAGCTTGTTATTCACTTGATTGATCTACCTGCATAGCTCAAACAATATGATTTGGTCCCTGAGGTACTTAGGTAGTCTCAACGGATCTTGCTTGAGTCTAGCAACTTGTATATAGGAGAAGGTTGATAATTGTATGAAGTAGAAGCCATATTCCTTGATCAGGGATGCCTCTTGTGGTGACATATTAGCTTCAAGATCCCATTCTAAGCTCTAAAAAATCCTTTACATGGTGAATGCATCATTCACATGAGTGAAATGCCTATTTCTCTCCTCCATTACCAAATGTGGAAGTTTCTTGAATGCAGGCACCTTGGAAGTAATGTTCTGCATGAGATCCAATCCTTTGAATGATCTTAAGCTTGCAAGGAGATAAACTAGGTAAGAAGTCATGTGGAACTTCCTTTTCATGGGAACTTGGAGCAGTTGTAGATGGAGATTGTCATTGATGATCTGCCCCCAATCAATTCTTTGCTTTCCTTTTGTCATTATCAGGATGAAAAGGCCCATCCAATCCTAGAAGTCTCTCCTACTTGCTTCACCCATAACTCTGCTGAGGAGAGTGATGACATGAAAATATCCTTCTCAGAACTCACACATTGGAATATTCTTGGGCATCCTTGAAGTCTCTCTTTATATTTTTAACCATGAATCGAGTGTTACTCCTTTGATATATGAATTCATTGTTTCCCAATCATGTGAGGATCTATCCTTTGAGATGATGACCATTGCCATATAAGATGGTTTGTGTCTTGAGCTCTTAGTGTAAATAGTAGGCAAGGACTAACTTGAGACTCTACATAGACATTGGGTGTCTTGTCAGAGTTGAGAGAAAATCCACTTGTGAATATCTGGTCTACAATCCTCTTTTGGTCCTCAAAGGCCATGTGAGTCTTAAGGTCATTCTAGTCCATGTATAAGACATCATTGTCTCCACATCATACTCATAGCCAAAGGGCTATGCCAATTTCTGACCTATCCACTTCGACTTATGTTTACCCCACAAAGAACAACTTACTATTTTTAGTAAGTGTGAAAAATCAAGTCCCTGATCTTAAACTAGATGTTGCGGCTCTGTTTTCCTCTTTCTACATCTGTTCCTCGTTCCTTCTGGATCAAATTTATATTTTTAGCAGGTGTCTATGGAAAAACCTAGTATTTTTAGTTAGTTTCAAAAATGTCCATTATGGTGAGTTCTCAACTACTATGCATCTTCAATGTCACAGTCTCCTTTGCAAGTTCTTCTGTTGATTACTTTCCCAAAATAATAGTTCCTATGTAGTAGACCTTCTATTTTTATGAAGTGGGCTTCTAGAGGTCGAATTGAGGTGGAATGAAGTTTATTGATATGGGTTTTTCCCAATATCACCCCTCTTAAATTTCAGGCCCGTCCACTTAATAGTCTAGGAGATCTTAAAGTTTCAAAATTTACGCCTTATAATGCTTTTGGATGTGGCAACCATTAATGGACCTCAAAATTACATGTCTAGTTTTCTCCTCCATTTGCAAAAAAACTTATATTTTTGATGTGGGTTTTTCTTCTGATGCTTCACATGCAATTCTACTTCGTTTCACCCAACGGTTTGACAGAAATTGGATTTTTTCTTTGTTGAGCTAGAAGTGGGATTTCTTCACTGTGGATGATATGTTGCATGAGAAGAGAGTTTTAATGTTTCTTCTTGATGGATTTGGGTAGAAGAATTAATAGAAAAATACATCTTGTTCTTTCAAGTTTATCTTTTTGGGATATTTCTTCAACTTCTCATTTCATGGCCATGGAGTTTTCTCTTTTTCTCCTTCTTTGTTATATTCCTATCCTTCTATGTTTGCTCAAATTTCCTTCAGGATGTGCATGATTTCATGGAGTGGAAACAAATTACCTTTTGGCAGGTCTAGTTTGAGGTTCAAAAATTTTAGAAAGATGGATGAGAAGTTATAGAGGAAGAATGGAAATATCTATGCACGGGAGTGGAAGTAGCTAGAAGCACTGGAAGTAGGTGAAACGGAAGTTAGAATTTTAAATTTTTGAAATCATAGAGGGAGAAGGTTGGGAAAATTTTTCATTTCTTGATGTCCCTAACCTTAGGGATGTGAGGGACATCAAATTCCACAGGGTCAAGAGGACAACACATGGCGGAGATCAGATGACAAGGAATGGATGTGAAAAAAGATGCTTTAAAGAACTGGGAGCTAAAAGTCGGTCACATGGATGAAAAAAAGACTCTCGATAGGGGTTGGGTGCATTTTTCCATGTCTTCTATCCCTGACCTTAGGGATGAGAGGGAAATCGAATTCCACAACGGTCTTTGAGCTGAAATGTGTCCTTGATCTGACGACAGGGAATTTGAGCTCCAAAATGCACACCTGGGGCTAAACTCTCATGTCCGGAGGTCACGTGAGGGTCCCATAGTTCACATAGGGGCTAGGCACATTTTTCCAAGGTTGGTGTACCGAACTTAAGGATGTTAGGGACATAAAATCTTGCCAAGCTTCTGGTGTTGAGGCGTTTCCTCCCAAAAATTGACTAACTCTTGAACTACCATCAAGAGGGTAACTTGGAATGATGATATCTTGAGCTCCTAGTGGAATTTATTGGTTAAAGTTTGTATGACCTTGACTTAAAGTTTCCACATTCTCTTCTTGTATGATCCTAACTTAATGTGGAATTTATTGGTTATTGGTTAAATTTTGGTTAAATTTGGTTAAATTTTATCGGTGGAATATAATTATGGGGGTATCATGTCTTGATTCATCCATTTGATCCCTGAAAAAGTGGATTTTTCAATCAGAATCCACTTGTTCTTGAGAAAAACTACCGTAAACCCTATGTTCCAAGGTGTTGTGAAATATATGATTTCACCATACAATAGGTATTATAATCCTCTTTCTAGTGATGTTTTGTTTTACTTCTAACTCTATCTAGAGCTCCCAAAATCTTCTTCTAAATCCCAGTAGCTATTTTAGGCTTATGTACTACCTAGGCTTCATCAACCCTGCTTTTCATTCAGATCGCTCCAAGTATTTCACAAATTCCCCAAACATTCCAAAATCATTTCCATGATTTTATACAGTTATCAATTCACCTCCATGTTGAATTTGGCCCTTCTCTTATGCTCCATGGGGTTGATCCATTCTTGGGAAGGCAAGTGATAGCTCTTCCCAATACTTCCGTAAGATAACATCTTTTCATAACTTGCTAAAATAACCTAGTGTAGTGATTTGAATTTCCTAAATCACCTATGGGGATGAGATAACATTGTTTGGGGTGTCACTTTGGACTAACCGGGTGGACTTGGTGTGCCTCGAATGATAAAACATGAAACGCTTGGCATAGGTCTATAGTTGTCATACTTTGAAATTGTCAATTTCCCTGTTGCACATTTGCACGAAAACAAGACTCGATCGTGCCTAGCTTGGATTCACATGGGTAGATATTTTTACCTTTCTAATAACTTTAATCAAATTAATGTTTCACTACTTCATGCTTTGATTTTTACTCAGAATTAAAATATATCGATTTCTCCTTTTGAATTGATTTGTGACACTTGATAAAATAAATATGTCTCATGATGAATTAATTTGTCTTGCACAACTTTTAATGGTCTCAACACACATTTAATGACCTCAAAATTTCAAATATTCCTATATGCAAGCCTTTAAAATGTATTATTTTTCCATACTTGCATCTAGAATCTTGACTTGTTGTTATGTAGCTCTTTCTTCTAACATTTGATGTATATTCTTGAGACATATCACAACTTGTATGATTTTGACATTTTACCACATTTTTTTAATAGTAAAAACATCTAATCAAGACTCAAAATTTGAATCATATACATACTTGACATTTTTTGCGCACCTTTATAGAACATGTTACAAACTTAGAGCATCTCTTATTCATTAGTTACTACATTATTTGAAACTTCTTGCATGATTTAGGATTTGAAGACTATCCCCCTCTTTGCGAACTCATGAAAATTTCTATACGATTAAACATACTTGTTACATACTATGTTCACTTACCATGACACAATTTATGACCTAATTACGATAAGCTTTGTACATGGAAATTAGCTCAAGACACTTGATATTTTCCAACAATATTTACATTCTCTTGAAGAAATTTCATTCCTTTGTACAAAATTATAAGGGTTACTCGGTTATGACTCATTATTGAGTAAGGTAGCAAAATCCTTATAACTTATTGTGCACATTATCTTTGCATGAATAATCAAAAATGACATTCAAGTACTCCTATAAGAACTAGGAATTTAATAGGGGCTAAACAAACATTCCTTGAGTAGTACATACCTTTACAATATGATTAAGAATCTTATCAACAAGTACTAATGGAAATTCTCTTCCAAGAACATACCTTTCTTCTTTCACATAACCAATTCATTCTAGAAGCTTAGTGAATACACATCATGCTTGTTATATCAACTTAAAACAACAAGTAGTCATCACATGAGCATGATGAATCTATCCTTTTTGTTCTTTCCCTTGAAACCTTATTAGTTTTCTTAGATGCACTTATAGGTGTGATAATATTATTACCTAAAACTTCATCTTCAGATTGAATTTCTGATAGAAATATATGATGGAACTCATTAACTTCCTTATCTTGACTATGAATGGAGGTTCTTCATGACTAGTACTTGGCTTGCTCTAATCTTTCTCAATCTTAACAACACTTTATGATATCTTACTTGAGCTAGTCTCTTAGCTTTCTATGACACACTCTTAGGATTGGTTTTCACTTTGTATACCTTATTAGTACACACTTTAACTAATTAAGATCTTTTTTGTGCCTAGAAGGTTGATTTTTATAAAAATGCCTTGCAAAGTATCAAATTCTATGACAATTGGAACACATAACTTTCTTCTTTATTATATATGGACTTGACCTGAGATTTCACCCAAAATTTTCATATTTATGAGCATGAAACTTCTTATCAAAGTGTCCAACCTGATTCTAATTGTAGCATACAATATTTTTCATTCCTCTTGAGTCTTCTTCTCTCCAAATATAACTAGATGGTTCATATAAGAAATATTTGTAATTTTTTCATTTTTCTTGACACGGTTGAAACATGTGATGTTCCTCGAGTACTCATCTCTACAATATGTCCATGGATATTCATTCTAGACATGCTATCTACATTACTTAGCTCTATTTCCAAAGCTATGATAAAAATGAAAAAATACTAAAATTTATTTCATACCTAGATGCATTTGGTTGTCTAATTGATTTTGGTCTTCTTAAATTTGTCTTCTTGATCATGCTCATGTTTTTCTATTTGATTGGACCAGATTTGTCATCCACACACTTATTCATAAGACCACCTATAAAGCCTAGTCATGTCTTGTCTCCTGATACACTTTGACTATACATAATTCCATCCAAAGCTTCAGAGCTCTTCTCCAACATTACATACATCTTCATCCTTTCTCTTTCTTCTTCTAGTTCATCTCTCAAGTATATCACTTCTTCTTCATGTCTCATGCAAGTTCCTTTTTAACACTAATAGATTTTGTCACTTTATCAACTTGAGATTTGAATTCTATTGAATTTGAGATACTCTTCCTCTTTGTATTTGAGAGATGATGAGATTTATACCTATTGAGCTTCAAGTTCTTTGAGTCCATATTCATGTTCTTCATATTTTTTCTTTTTCCTTTCCTCAATAATATTGATTTTATCTTCATATTCTTTCATGATTGGCTTCAATTTACAATTCTTTCTTATTTGGTGTTTGAATTCCTCCAATATAATTCTAAAGTCCAATTCAAGATTTACCTCAACATCATCATCATCTGTGATTTCATCATCAATGACATACTTATCTCTTAATATGCTTCCATATATTATCTCCATAACTATGCTTGTGTTTCAAAAGGACCTCCTTCAAGTTATTATACCTCTATCAAGAGTACCATGCTTTGATACCAATTATTGGAAATTCTAGGCACTGAGATGGTGGGTGAATCAATTCTTATTCAAAATTGAAAGATAATTCAATTTACTTAACTTTGATATGATGAAAACACAACATAATTCACAAGAACTCAATAAGAGAACACAAAAAAAGAGACAAAATTTAATGTGAGAAACCCTTTAAGGGAGAAACACCCCTTGAAAGCAAAAAAATAATTAAAAAAATAATGTCATATAAATGTTACAATGATTTCACTGTTGAGCATCCACTCAACTTGGAGCATCAACTCCAATAATTTATTCAAGCTGCCACTTAACCTTTAGCAAGATTCTACTTGCATGGAAGCTTCAACTCCCAACACTTCAACCAAGATTCAACTTGATATGTTTTAAACAACCACTTATAAGGAATAATAAACTCCTCAATTTCTAAGCATCCACTTAGACTTCCTCATAATATTTTGATCACTTTCCTTGTGTTTTATCTCACAAAATATTGTGATCACATCTTCAGCTCATTCTTCTTCTCTTTTATCCTCATAATTCACCTCTCTTTTGATCACCTAATCAATTGAAAATAACTGTCATATAAATATTCTCCCACAAACACAACCTATTTTTATGTTCCATACATTTAATCACACTAAGAAGCACCTAATTTAGTAATGAAGGAATTTATTTCTCACTTTGATCCACCTATGTTTCATGTTCTTAACCTCCTTCAAAGCATGGTCATCAACAGTTTATTCTCATGCACTATCCCTCCTTTCTTAACTTGCTGTCACATATGACCATAAGCTTTGTATTTATCAACACTCCACTCTTTATTTCTTCAACACAAACCTTTCATGCACAAGGATGAGTTCTTAATACTCAAGGAATAATCTCACAAATGACTTTTAGACTTCATCTTCAAATTATTCTTCACTTAACTACCCTTACAACTCATAGAAGGTGATGGATTGTATTCATAAAATTGCCTATAGGTGTCATAATTGCATAAGACAAGGTTCAATTACAACCTCAGAACATGTAAGATATTTCAATATTCTTTGAATGAAAATTATGAGAAAATAATGCTTCTAAACTCCCCGACATTCTACGTCCAACTGATAAAATTTGTTTTTGACCTTTGCATTCAAACTTGTAACAATTATTTAGATTTTTGGCCTTTTCCTTAATGAGTAACCTTTGTATTGTAGACCTAAAATTTATTTATGACATGCAGGAACATTAATAGGACCTATAACATGTTCTACACTCTCTTTGAAACCTTTATCCCTCACCACTTTACCTTTAAAAATATTTGGATCACTCAATGTGTGTTCTAGGTGCTAAAACAATATTAAATTTGTAGAGTGATATGACTTGAAAAGATAAATATTTCAATGCATTAAAATTCATTAATGTTATAGGGGTCTGAACTACTAATGGGAGTGTGGATTCCATTGCATCAAACCTTGAATGCTTCTTTTCAAGAATTCAACATTCTTGCATGCACACATTAATGAAAAGCTTGAAATAAAATTCATGGATTACTTGATTTATTATAGAGGAAGAGTTCTCATAGATTTTAAGAGTTTTTAAGATGAGGAGAGTGGATTCAAATCCAACTTCAACTCACTAGAGAGGGCATAACATCCTCATTGCCTTCATGAAGCAAGCATTGGAGTAGGGAATTTCAGTTTTGTAAGTACAAATTTACATCTTCACGAGTTTGAGAAAACCACACACACTTTCTCAATTTATCATGACCTCAAAGAAACCTCTAAAATATGGTTAAGAATTTATTTCATCTCGCTAGGCTTTTGTCTTGCTTCATTCCATAAAAATGGATCAAACTTGCGTGATTTTAAAAGCATACTCAGCAGGTTATGAAAACCAGACCTAGTATTCAAGAATGAGTATTTCTACATATGTGAACCAATTTCTATGGTATATAATTCACTTTTAGGAGAAGCTACTATCCTTGTGCCACTTACCATATCAAGTGAAATCACCAACTCGAGAAGTATGGTCATAAGAATAAAACATTTTGGGACTGTGTGTACTAGTTCCTAAGGAATCAAAGGATAGTCTTGACTTGGAGACTCCTTAATAAAATAACTTGAAAAAAATGACCAACCAATGCCACTAATTAATATAATGGGATCCCTATACCATATCCAACTGCTTATGAAGAGAAATCCATAATACCACCTTAGTTTCTAAGTTGTCTTGAAAAGACATAGCACAGATTGAAAAAAATATATTTAGACTTAAAATATCTTCATAAGAGAAGATTATGGATTCCAAAAATTAAAAATTAACCTGTATCAAGTGTTCATATCCATTTCTCACCTCAACATCAGGCTTATACACAAAAACTCTCTTCAATTATCATGACTATTTAGGCTTGACTTTCCTTTAGCAGTAGAAGTGGAAGATGAACTAGGTTCACACCAAATATGCAATTTACTTGCATAAAACACATCATGAGAACTAATACCACATCGCATGAAATATTCTACAATAGGAGATTCATCTTTGAGCCATCCAATTATGAATGTATACTCAAATTCTTTCAAAATAGTGGAGAATCCATGTCGTGTAGTCACACCTATAGGACAAAAGTACACAACATTGGAATAAAGAGAGTCTTATACAACCCTAAGTGGATTCCATGTCATGTGAAAATTATTTGGAGAGAAAAATCCTCTTTTCTTGACCATCACTTCAATATGAGGGTTTGAACAATGCTACAAAAATGAAGAGAACTTTATTTTCCCCAAACATTTTGACCTCAATTTTTTTGAAAAAGTATTATCTTTGATTTATCTTCTAAAAATACTCTTATGATATATCTGAAGAAGGATTTTCAACTTTGATCAGATGCTAAGAGGTCAGGCACCTTCGTTTTGACATACCTTCCTTAGCCCAGCTTTTGGTAAAACTTCAATATATTCAACAAAACTCATTCTTTGGTCCTCAAATTTTCACCACATCTTTAAAAATAAATTTTCCATCAACTAAAATATTGGTTTAATCATATTTAGATCTAAAAATATTTTACCCATCTCATTTACATAGGGTTTTTCTTCTTGTCTTCAAAACCAATCCTAGGAAAGACCAAAAATTTTCCTCTAAGAGATGAAGTATGACCTATAGATAAACGGGTATGCTCTAAATAGTGTTCTTAGACTCATATAATGATTACATAGGCTTATCATGGTCTTATTTTAATCCATACACCTTATTAGGATCTAGAACCAAACCAAAATGGGCTAGTTCCAACCTCGACTGCAATATGTGACCTAATGATAACCCTGAAGCCCTTCCATATCCTTGTAACACCATTTTAGACCTATGGGAAACCTGAGAAGAGTACACCCAACATCTCCATAACTATAAGATAAATTCTAAATATTCCTCTCAAATGTCCTTTAGGGAAACATGCATAATAGTTCATATAAACACCCTCATGAGCATTTCCATAATCTTGAGTATATAGATGAGAAAGAGTGCACTATTTCAATAGAAAATTTACGTATTTATAAAATTGTAGCTATAGAGAATAAAGATGCACAAATAGAAAAATATAAAACCCTAATGAATCCACCTCCTCATCCTCTTGATAAATACTTATGGAATAACCCATGTGTCACTACTCTACATTCAGAACTACTTATGCATCCATGATTACATTCTCACTCGTGACATGTTATTTTTAAATACAATCTTCATCCACATGCACCACTCTATGATACCTTATACAATACTCAATGGCATATCTGGATCTCCCTTCCTTATATTACAAGAATATGTTTCCTTTCATCCCCCTTCATACTTCGGTAAGGATCAAATTTCTAATATGTTTTCCACTCAAATTATGTCATAACTTTTCTATAGCAATAGATTCCACACATCCACCAAAATCAATACCAATAGATTGTAACCTTTTAAAGAAAAAATATTCTACTCACAAACCTCAATTCAAAGACTACTACTATATACACGATACCTAAAGATATTGTTATCCAAATAACTCTTCTAGTTGTTTGGATAACTTGCATACATATTATGTCTCAAAGATCTTCATTACAAGTGGTGCAAACCTCAATTAATCCTCTAGAACATTCTCTTGGTCATTGTTTCCTTGAGCACTCTTGCATGCTTCCCTTTCTTCCTTTCCCACATTACTTTTCCATTGTTGCCTTGCACACATCTTCTACGCATTTGAATTCTTCCTAACAATTATTCATTAGGTGCACACTCCTTTCACTTGCTTCAATCAAATAAGTACAAGGCCCTCTCATGCACCCCACACATTACCTTGTACTAGTTTCTCATTGACCATACGTTATCCACTTATCATTTTGGCACACTTTGACCACGCAACTAGTCAATGTGTGCTAAAAAGGTGTCGAATCCTTGCAACAAATTAATGAGTGACACATGGCAGAAATGAAAAATAACATTTGCACAGTTGGTCATCCTTTCAATCAATACACGCATGTCATGTGTCTTGCATGCACACATAACTTTGAAAAACTTCTCACAAACATATCTATTGTTATAGATCTCTAATTAATATGCGCCTAGTTTCAATCGATAGCAAGTTATGCAGACATGAGCTAAAGTGCTAGACATTAAATATTAAATTCTTTATGGATCTGGTAGGTGAGAAATGGGAAAACATATTTTTGGGAATTAATGAGTATATCTGATTGCTCCAACCACCCTATTTGATCTGATCCACCCTCTTTCCTTCTCCAACATGCAAAACAGACTTGGGGAAGTGCATTTGACATATTTTTAGGTGGATTTATAGGCATTGAATGCTTCTTGTTGGTGGTTGCATTTAAAATTTAGATTTTCCTTCCTTCTCTTCTTCTTCCATGAATTCATATATAAATGTAAGATTTGGTCTCATTGTTAATGTTGGACATTTTGGATCCTTACACATTTTTCTAAGGAATTCATATTATTTTTATTCTGAGTTGCATACCTCTAGATCTTGCTTATGCATATGGAGATCAGCCTCTTTCCCCATTGTAAAATCTCTATGCATTTCTAGAAGTAATGGAAGCATTGTTTTATGACTATTATATGTCCTAATCATGTTTGTATTCTTTCTTCTTGCCTTTTTTTACATTGCGTGTTTGTTGTGTCATTCTACATCCCTTGTAGTCCCCTTTCTAGTTTTGTTCCATAAAACTAATATGGCAAATATGTTTTAGTTGCATTACATGTTCCTACCCTTATTTCATGAATTTCCTTTCTTTTTTCTCGAATAGATAGCATTCATCCCTCTTTTTCAGGTGCTATCACCTTTCAATGTAGTTTCCTTGCATTTTATCCTTTTATCCCTGATCCCTTGGCATTGTTAGATTATTTTTTCCTTTCAGTGTTAGGAGTAGCAGTAGCAGTAGTATTATCAGTTGAAATAGATAGAGGAACCAACATTCTCTAGATATTTATCTCAAGCATGCAAGGTCCCACAACTTGGAGATGGTTCCATTGTTGTCTCAAATGACTCAATCCTTCCAGATCCGAGACATGGGTGCAAGTTTGACAAGCAATAGTTTTTGGCATACCTAGTGGGATCAACAATGAAAGCTTAAATTTCATATTGCTAAGTTCTAGTGTGTGAACTTAGTATTTCTAGCCTTTGGAGGCTTATTTCAACACATATGATGACTCCCAACATTTCTAGAGCTCTTATTTTGTAGTCTTGAGTGCCTTTTATGAGAAGAGTGTATACTAGATAGAGTGTTGCAACTGAAGGATCCTTTAAATACCTAACACTTTTCACTAATAAACACACATAACAGATCAACTGCACGTACATCCCCATCTCTATTACACTGCACACACTCCACTCCTCTTTAAAATAGAAAAGTGTTCCCTACCATGGCACTTCAACCTCCTCATCCCCCAAGGTACTTCACTAGCTTCACTAGTGGAATCCCTCTCAATCTCAATGCTCAACATGATATGTCATCAGTTGTGCTCAAAAGTATTCAATTCTACACGGGAGAAAATCAAGTCACCACTCTTGAACACATTCAAGATGTGGCCAATGAATGCTTTGTCTATTTGATTACACATGATGATATTGTTGTTAAGTTTCTCACAACCTCTTTCAAGAGTAAATCCCTCCAATGGTATTATGGCCTAATACTTGCTATTACTACCTAGGATGAGCTTGTAATAGCTCTTTGTAATTACTTTGAAAATAAATCAGATCATTTATCATTGGTGGAGTAACTAACCACAATGAAACATGCACCTAATGAGCAGATGATTGATTTCAATATTATATTCTATAAGACTTGGGACAAAATTCCTCAAGTGTTAAGACCCAAAGTCGAGCATGCTTTCTTTTACTATTTAAGGGATTTGAATAGTGAAATTTTAGTTATGATCCAATCCATGGGAGGTAGAACCTTAGTTTTTGCATACAAAATTTCAATAAGGGAATAAATCATTCTTATTCAAGTTGGTAAG
This sequence comes from Taxus wallichiana var. yunnanensis, assembly GCA_018340775.1. Lineage (NCBI taxonomy): Eukaryota > Viridiplantae > Streptophyta > Pinopsida > Cupressales > Taxaceae > Taxus > Taxus wallichiana. The sequence continues at coordinate 726,489,506 of CM031240.1, read as the reverse complement.
TTGGTGCTTAGGCCTCCCGCGCCCTTTTTCACAAAGATGTCTTGATGTCTCAAACCTTCTATTTCTCCATTTCTAGTACAGAGTGTGCAATCATATGAATCTTCACCTTACTCCCCTACATAGGTAAAATAATATGATTAGTTAAAGGCCTTGATTAGAAATTTATCCAACAAAGTTATATTATTAGAGAAGTAGTTGATGCAAGCCTACGGGAGCAACTCCAATCATGTGAACGCTAGAGAAATCAACCTTCGCATAATAATTATGGGAATCAAAGGTATGGAAAAACCAATAGAATGATAGATGGCATGCTAATGTGCACTTACCTTTGCAATTTATTCCTCTTGCACAACCTCTTCTAGTGCTTATCACAAGTCAGAACTTATCCCTGTCCAAAAAAAATTAGCACAAAGTCTGAATGGTGCTTTCCTTGTAATATGCCTCATATCTAGTATCACTGCACTAATGTTGTGTGCATGCAAGACTACATGATTTAGAACATTTACAACTATGAGTATTTCATAAGCTCACTTGAAGTAGATAACTAAGAAAGGCTAAGCTCCTCCAGAGGAAAATTTGATGTTCTTTGGCGTTGAGGACTTCGTGCAATTAACAAAACTATAGAAGACACAAGTAGATCATGTGTGTAAGTTGTGGACAACTCAAGATACAAGAAGATAATTATCGATTCTAGCACACATGTCATAATTCCAACAACAAAAGTAGGCCATCAAAAGAAAAGGGAAGCAACTAATACATCCAATAGTAAAAGCACTCAAGTTCCTACGCCCGAGGCACTACACAAAGCTCCTCCATAAATGGCATGTGCCCCTCCTTTAGTAGGTCAAGCCTTTGCACCAACTAAGGTTCTTTCCTATGTACTTGAGAAACCAAGCAAGGATGTTGATGTTCCTCAAATGCACAAGTCAATGGGTTTTCCATTTAGCATTTTGGACCAGATGAAAAAGACAAACATAAATGTTACAATGTGGGATACCCTAGCCATTCCGTCTTAGCATGACTTGTTGCATGAAAATATAGAACACCTCGTGTGCATTGATCAAACTATTCACAAGCCACATGCTTCTATCAACATCCACCAAGAAAAGGAGAAAAAGTAAGTTTTACAACCCCACCATTCTATATTTATTTAATCATAGGCAAACATCTTATCCATAATTGTATGATTGACTTAGGTGCTATTAATTTTGTCATGCCCAAGAAGATTGCTGATGTATTAGATCTTACGTATAGCTCCTTGATAAAAGGAGTCCTGCAACTCGATGGTTCAACCGCCACTAACCTAGGTATCATCAAAGATATTGAGCTAACCCTTCATGCATGCCCAAATCAAAAATATCTCAATATGTGTCAATCATTGATCCACCCCCTCTATTTTCCTTATGTTTGTCAAGATATTGTCTGCTAAAGTGGGTGGTTACTTGTCTTCGATTCAACCCATATGTTACTCAAGACAAGGTATGGTACCTTGTTTACCACACAATTTGAGCCAATATTTTCCTATCATGTAGAGTCATATATCACATCCACTCTCCAAGCCAATTGCTTAATCTAAGAGGAAAAAACTTCAATTTCTGAAGAACAACCTCTTTCACCTTATATTCCTAATCTAGTACTTGATGAGTGGGCAAATAGGCACCATAAATTTTGCCAAAAAGTGCCAGGAAAAGACTAATCTTCTCAAATCTTATAAACACATATTTTGGGACCTCCTTAAGAGATTTTATGCTCTAAATATGTAGGTGGTGCCACATAAAATGTATAGGGAAGTTGATCAAATGGTTACGCTTGGTTTGCAATTATCTGCTTTGAGGAATTTGTCAAAGGAAATACTCAACACATTAAGATGGTTATCAGACCATCCATTCCAGAAAACAAAACCACCTAGAAAGTGTTTAACAATGACACACAAATCATCCAGTTCATTCAAAATGAAGTTAAATTCTCATCAAGTATGCAAGCTGACTTGCACGCAAACTATTATGACCAATTGATTTAACTAAATTCAAATAAGCTTCCTAATGTTCTCATCACTTTAGAAAAAATGTTTAGCCCCGATGATGAGTTAAAGGGTGAAGAAAATTCTATGCGCAACACATACGAATACTACTTCCTAGTCACTATTTCATGTAGAAAGGAATTATTTCTCAAGTAAATCTTGTGCACATAATGAAAATCATTCCTTAATATCTCTCTCACAAACATAGAGTGATATATTCTCATGGGATTATGAATATCTCAAAGGTTTTGATCTTAGTGTTGCTCAACACTCCATTTACCTTGATATCGGTATCAAGCCTATCGTACATAAGAAACGATCAGTCAATCCAAAGATAGAGCCCCTCATCAGAAAGGAATTATAAAAAATCATTGAGGTGAATATTATTTTTCCCTTCAAGTACTCAATCTAGTTCCAGCAGTGCAATAAGAATGGTGAAATCAAAGTCCTGTGTTGATTTCAGAGATTTGAAAAAGGCATCTCTAAAGGATCATTATCCTTTTCCTTCAATGGAGAAGATTCTGCAGACTGTGGTTAGTGCGTAAATATTCTCAATGATGAATGGGTATTCAAGTTTCAATCAGATCCACGGTTAAGGAGGAGGATCAATTCAAAAGGGCAATTACAACCAAGTGGGGAACATATGCATACCAGAAGATTCCCTTTAGTTTGGAAAATGCAGAACAACGCGTTTCAACATTCCGTGGACATTTCCTTCAAAGGTTAAATCAATGAGTTCATTATAGTTTAGATTGATGACATTATAGTCTTCTCAAAGCAGAGCGTGGATCATATGGTGCACCTAGAGAAATTATTTGAGAGATGTAGAAAATTTGGCGTATCCCTTGACCCAAAGAAGTGTAATTTGATTGTGGCACAAGGAAATCTTTTGAGCCATGTGTTTTCAAAGGATGGCATAAAAATTAATCCCGAGCACATTTCAACCATCCAGATCTTTCCCTGTTGGCACACAAAAATGCCTTGCAGTCCTTCCTCAGTAATATTAATTTTGTTAGCGTTTATTCCTAACTTTGTAGAACTAGTAAGGCCAATCAGCCTGATGCTCAAGAAGGACATATATTTTAGATGGAAAGTATAAGGAAAAGAGAACATCAACAAAATAAAGAAAGATATTTCTTGCATGCTTTCACTCATCAACCAAAATTAATCAAATTATTTTATCCTTTATGATTATAGCACTAATGCGAGTGTGATTGCTTTCTTAACACAAGAAAATGAACAAGGGATAAAATAGCCGTGGCTTTCTTCAAGCAAACACTGAAGGATTATGAATTAAAATACAATCACATAAAGAAGTTGGTCTTTTCCATCATGTGTACACTCAAGAAATTCAAGAGTATGCTCACCAAAAATCATATTAAGGTGTTTTTCTCCCACTCTTATGTTAGAGACTTCATCATGGGAGAATAAATCAGTGAAAAGAGAACACGATGGGTGAGGCAAAATCATGGAATATGATGTGACTATCAAAACCAAAAAGATGGTAACATGTAGTGCACTCTACAAACAAATTTTTGAGGATGCACACAATGAACTTGATACTTCATTATTTCTTTATGGAACTCTAACGTGCAAAAACTTGAGTAAAAACAAATCCTAATGCTTATGAATGGATGAAGGAAATTATCTCATTCCTTTCCGAGGATGCATACCTTCTTGGCTTAAATAAGGAAAAGAGAAGACATATAAGGTTATAATCTATCCCTTATGTTTTGATTGATGGACTTCTCTTCAAAAATAATCTTGATGGTGTGTTGTGAAGGTAAATCACTGACACACAAACTAAAAAAGTGTTATAATAATTTTCACAATGGATTCTTGGGTGTAAACTTCTCTCGCCAAGACTACAACAATAAAAATCATAGTGACAGTTATCTCTTGGCATAATCTATTTAGAGATACAAATAAGTGGGTCAAAAAAATCATGGAACGCACTTTCTTTATAGGAAAGAATATATTGACAACACTTCCCCTCCAACCAATCCAAGAAAATCATGCTTTTGTGTAATGGGTTCTTGAATTCACAAGCATGATCAATCCTCTTTCAAACAGTTGACATAAATGGGTATTGACAGCTATAGACTACTTTACCAGATGGAGAGAAGCTTTCACGCTCAAGTAATTGACTGATTTAGTCATCCTTGACTTTCTCAAAGGTATAGTCACAAGGTTTGGCATTCCTCAAACCAGTATCTCTGATAATGAAAAAGCTTTCCTTGACACTAAAATAACTGATTTTTCTCTAAATCTAGGCATCTATCTGAAGACTTCTTCAAACTATTACCCTTAAGGAAATGGTATGGAAGATTCAATGCATAGGAATCTAACTGGATCATGAAACACATGATGAACATCATCCAAAGACAATGGCATAAATAGGTCACACCCACACTTTGGGTAGATAGAAACATAGTTAAAAAGTAATAGGAACTTTGCCTTACAAGCTTGTCTCGTGGTAGAGAGGCTACCCTTCCTTTGATGCTACAATTGAACTCATTAGTGATTTCCCAAGAGTTGGAGTTTGAAGGCACGAACCAAAGAGAAATTAGAATAATAGAGCCGGTTAATCTTGAAGAATCAAGAAAATCTGTCATGATTTTTCTAGATCAACATCAACAAGCAATAAAAAAATGGTTTGACAGTAATGTCAGGCCTCAGGATTTCAAAATTGGGGACTTAGTTTTAAAATAGGATGATGAAAGAGCTAAACCAGGTTCCATTCAAAGTTTGATGCACTTTAGAGTGACCCATACACCATAAATTTGTATAAAGAGGACAACTCTTTCAAGTTGACTCATCTTGATGGAGGCGCACTACAAATTCTAGTAAATGGGATCTATCTCAAACTCTTCCATTAAGCTTGTTGCATTGTTTTGTATATATTAGAGTACTTTTACTTCCTCCAAGTGCATTGTGTGTATATTGTTTTTGTGTATACATTATTTCTTCTCGTGTGCTTCTTGCTCTTGCTCTTCTTTTTCTTCCGGAGTGTCAATCTTCTTTCAGTAGTTTGCAGAATCCAAAGTAAATTCAAGAAATGATCCTTTAGGAGACTTTAGGGTTCTTCAAAGATATAAATAAAAATTTCATGATTACATTTTAGACTCCATGCCCAATGGACACTCCAAGCTACTGATCTCCTTTATCTAGTAGGAAGATGGGTCCAAAATTCACCAAAATCATGTTATCCAAATAACTCTTCTTTTTTTATACAACTTTCATACATGTTATGGCTCATAGATCTTCATTACAAGTTGTGCATACCTTAATTGTTCCCTTGGCACATTCTCTTGGTCATTGTTTCCTTGTGCATCCTTGCATTCTTCTCTTTATTCATTTTCGTATTTTTTCCACTCTTTCCTTATGCACATCTTTTGCACATTCACCTTCTTCCTAGGAACTATTCATCCTGCGCACACGCCTTGCACTTGCTTCAATCAGCTATGTCCCTAGATCTTTTGTGTGCCCCACACATTACCTTGAAATAGTTACACCTTGACCATACATTCTACTTTCATCAATTTTCCCCATTTCCCCCCCACATGTAAAGATTATGTACACCTTCATTCTACCTTTGTCCTTCGACTCATCCTTTTCGTGCGCATGTATTTTCACCCTCCTCTTTTCCATTTTATGTGTGCTAACAAGGCACAAAATATTTGCAACATATCAATGAGTGACACATGGAAGAAATGATAAAGAACATTTTCATGATCAGTCATCCTTTAAGCCAGTCCATGTGCACCACGTGTCTTCTGTGTGAAAAAAAATCTAAAAAACTATTGATAGTCATATCTATTTTTATAGAGCTCTAATTAGCACACACCTTGTCTCAATTGATAGATGATAACGTGAGCTACAATAATAGACATTAAAATTCAAATTCTTGATGGATCTGGTAGGTGATAAATGGGAAAACTTCTGTATGGGAATTAATGACTAGATCTAATTTCTCTAACCACTAGATTTGAACTGATCTGCCCTCTTTCCTTATCCAACATGCCAAACAAACTTGGGGAAACACATTTGAAAAATTTTAAAGTTGATTTGCAGGTATTAAATGCTTCTTTTTGTTGGTTACATTTAAAATTTTAATTTTCCTTCCTTTTCTTCTTCTTCCATGAATTCATCTATAAATGTAAGATCTAGGCTCATTGTTAATGTTGGACATTTTGGATCCTTACACATTTTTCTAAGGACTTCATATTTTCTGTATTTTGAGTCGCAGACCTCTAGATCTAGCTCGTGCATGTGGATATCAACCTCTTTCACCATTGTACTATGGAAGAATCATTTTGTGACTATTCTCTATCCTAAGTGTGTTTGTATTCTTTCTTCTTGCCTTTATTTTACATTACATGCTTGTTGTGTCATTCTATGTCCCTTGTCATTCCCTTTCTAGTTGTGTTCCATGAAATTGATATGGTAAATATGTTTTAGTTGTGCTACACATGCCTATCCTTCTTTCACACATTTCCCTCTATTTTAACTCAGAACATCTAGTTTTCATCCGTATTTTTCTAGTGCTATTTCCTTTTAGTGTTGTTTCCTTTCATGTTATCCATCTATCCTTGGTCGCTTGGCATTGTTAGCTTAGTTTTCCCTTTCAACAATAGGAGTAGCAGTAGTAGTAGAAATAGATAGAGGAACCTGCGTTATGTAGAGATCCGTCTCAAGTGCGTAAGGTCCCACAACTTGAAAATGGTTCCATTATTGTATCAAATGACTCGATCCTTCCAGATTTAAGACACGGGTATAATTTTGATGACCAACAAATACTTCACCTATTTTTCTTCTCTTAGGCCCTCTTTGGCACATATTACTACATCTTTTCCATTAGCGGTTGAGTCACATTTATTTGGCACATATGTAGCCTAGGACTCCATCATATGCGGTGTTTGATTCACCTCCTTATGAGGTTTTCATTAGATTTCATTTCATCCCCTTTATTATACATAGTTATGCACTAGAAAATATAAATAACAATGATATAATCATAATAACAAAAACATACATATATTTTTAGAAAATGTAAAAATCGGGACTTGTTTCTCTAAAATACAAAAGTATTAACACTTTACATTATACATGTTTTAATCCTTCAAGTTTTATACATAATTTTTATTCTTTACACACATACGTTCATGGGGTATATTGAACATGATGTAGGACATAGATAACAACACATGAATATGGTATCTATTGTGATTCCTTACATACCTCTTCTCCGAGGATCCCTCCATACAAAATGGGTACTATTATTTCATTATAGTACAATTTCACTTCTCATTACACTTAATTAAATACATCGTGTAGTAGTTATATTTTTAGGTATTGTTACTAACACATGTCTCTTATGTTTTGTTGACATTTTTTTTTCATATATTTGTATATATCACTTTCTATGTGATTTACACACTTTATGATGCTCTTATTTTTTATACATGCTTGCTAGTTATGTGTAGAGTTACTTTTTAACTACTCGATTATAGCCTATTGACCTTATTTGTCTTGCAACATCATGGGTGTCCCACATTTTTTCATCATGCCTTTGTTTTGTGAAATTTTATTTCTTGTGTACATGCTCGAGGGAATTGATTATCTTGTGACATTGTGTTCCATGTTTGCAGGAACTAATACTTTTGCATGACACTACTTTCATTGGTATCTTTACACTTGTTTTGTAATTTACATAGGCACTAATTTTTTTACTACTTCGCTTGTTGAAATTTTTCTATTGTTATTGTTTCTCTTATTGCATTCCCTTGTCTACATCTTGCACATCCCCTTTCTGGATACACATTCTTCTTCATGGCCACCACATTAACCCTTCATGTGTTTTCTACTTCAATTATCGAATTATCGACATGCTTACACATCTATGATTTTTTTTTCCGTACATTATAAATCTTTATCACAAACACCTCAAAAGAGAGGGAACTCAATCGTGTATATTTTATACTTACAACAAACCTAGATGAAATTTTATGTTCGAAATAGGAAGAAATATGTAAAAATTACCTAGAAACAACATCAAATATAGAAACTATGAAAAATAAACACCAAGTCATAAATGTACATTGTGGTTAGGACTCTACAAATGTTCTTAGACCTTTTCTATAGTTCTCCCCGGGATGAGATACTAAAATTTTCTCAATGATTTGATATTTTCACCTATAAGAACATATTTTTGGCATAGTTTCAAACTTAGATGACTTGTTTTAGATAAGTTTTAGTGGCATGAAAATTTTCCCTCCTTTACAACACCTAGTTTCAGTTTCGGGGACATTAGGGCCATGGTTCTCCTTTCTCTAACTATATTTTTAATGATTTGAGTTTTGTTCGGTTTGTACTTAGTTGTGCAAAGCACATAGGGAGAGTGAGGGTAAATTAATTCTCTTTTATATTATGTGTCCTAATTAACAAAATTTTGCATAGATCCATCTACAAAAATGTGTTCCACTCCTCTTACACCTAAATGGGAAGATATAGAGTTATTGAATGAATTTGATACATGATCTTCTTAATTCACTGGGTGCTTCTTCTCCTCATTCTTCTTCTCTCCACTCAATATTTTTTTGGGTTTTATACACCCAATAATCCAACATATCCTTGGTATGATTAGAGAATGATAACCCCAATTATTTAGAAAAGTTTAAAAATCCAATTTCGAGTATAAGAAAATAATGAAAACTTTTTCCCTCCACAAAATAAATAGGTGTATTCTTTCCATATTTTTAATCTCTTTATTTTAATCTATAAAGTTTCAAATTTCTATCAAATTACATTTTTTATTTAAGTTAAATTTGAATTCTTTATCATGGAAATTGACTACACTCTATGTTGCATATTTCATCATGGAGAATGCTAACACTAGTACGAAGAGATCTTACAAAATACACATCTAACAAAGAAAAATCATCTCTACACACTCAAGTATATTTTCCGTAAACAAAAAATTACACACGTATTAATATCTTTATATGCCGTAATTATGTTGTTATATGCATGAATATTAAGCAAGAAAATTATTCACTCTTGAAACTATCTCTTGTCCATCTATGTCTTTTATTGATTTTTACCTTAACTATTTTAAATATTTTTCATTTCTATATCTCGCTTCTAGTCAGTCAGGATCCATGTATGTCTATGTTTTCACATTTGTCCTCATTTATCCCAGACACTAGCACCCACTCTAGACACCAAAGACCTAGGCATTTGTGCTCATTTTGGGCACTATTGTCATATTTATTCTTTTAACATTTTTTGACATTTGTGGTTGACATTTTAACTTTTTTATCCTTATCTCATGTTCATAGTCAATCGTTTGTATCACTAGTGTCAAAAGTAAAACAAGAGAATAATATATACATAATATACACACTATTATTATGGATGGAAATTCTAAGAGACGATCTCATCTACATACTACCAAAGTCTTATCGGAAGGGACTGAATTTTTGGGTTGTATACATTTCATAGTATCACACATTTGTATTGAAGCTAGCTAAAGCCATCTATCTTGGTGTTATCTACATGAGGGAAACCTAAGGACACCATTTCACACATAATAACATAGAACTACATTGATTCTCGAAATGTAATGCAATGCTTAGTACTAAGCTCACTTTGGGTGACCACTGAGGTTATTTCAACTTCACATATTACATTTTTTTATTTCAAATATAATGTGTTTGTGAGCTTGTCCAGATAGATAGGTTTTTTTACAGGTTACAGGTGACATCAAAACACTAAAAATGAATTTGAAGCAACAAATCAAACATTGGATCAAAGACCCTTAAACTTTAAAGAAGGTAGATCCTAAATATTTACAAAAACGGTAGTGCCAAGATTGGACACTAGTACCCAAGTGCTCCTTTCCTCTCATGGGAACTCTTTTCCACCACAGTACAAAGTCTTAGAACTTTCTTTAGTCATTATAGCATTATTTTGAGTCAAATCTAGTAGCTACATAGTCCAGAATTCCTCTAGATCATACAAAAACCAACTAAGTCATCTACCCCTCTCATGTTTTTAGAGTTCCATATTGTTTGAGTACTTAGGATTTATATATTGTTGTATATCATAATTTTTATGCCATTAGTTACTGAAGTTATCTAAAATCATATTTAATTCTACTTTTGTTAAATCATTTGGTTAATTCACTTCTATTTGAACCCTTTTCCTGGATCCCAAACCCACATGGCTCAAAAGAGGTCCCCATGTCCAAATTGTGATATGACATATATGCATATGTAACCGTATTTACCAATGCCTCTCAAGAATTTGAATTTCCTAATGTCATCTACAATCCCCAATATGATAAAACCCTCCAACTACTCCTTGAGCACAAAACTCCATGTTTTTTTGCTAGAGTTTGATAGTTACATAGTTTCCCCTAACTAAAATTTTACCACATGTTATCCCTAATTTCCCATTTCCCTACATAACCCTCAATCCTGGTCATTGTACTATTGCAACTGATAACATTCATATAGATTTTATGCATGATGATTTTGTTGCTCATAAAGACATGGATGTTAATTACTCTACTTTTGATATTACAAATTTAATTATAGATATATGTTCATGTTATTAGTCAATTTGTATGAGAATAAATTTCTCCTTCTATTATTACTTATGAAAATGTTTCTCATGATCAAAATGATCGATCTAATGCTATACTCCTACGACTTCTTTCTATGTTGATGACAATCTTGATGAAATACTTTCTAGAAAAATATGAATGATAATGAATTTTATTCTAATAATGATACTACATATGTTAATAACGATGTTTCTTCAATTAAAATTGTTGAATGTGATTCTACACCTCCTCTTCCTTCTACTTTTGAATTTCCTTCCAATGATGGTCATGTTGACACTAATCCTATTCCTAATACACATCTCACTATGTCTCAAAGTTCTACACTTAGCATCTCTGTAGAGACCGACTGCAGTCATCTCTTCATATCACACATTCATCCCCTCCTTTGAAATCCACTCCCCCTTATTAGGTTCCTATCATCCCTCATAATGTAAAGATTCAATCCTCAATGTTCCTCCCACCTCCCCAACCATTCCCACACAAGATATCATCTCTCTCATGCATGTTGTTAGTTCTTTGCAAAGCCAAGTTCATACCCTTACCCTCAAGAGTATATTTTATTATGCCTCCATTAACATTAATTCCCTTCTTGGCGATCCTATTCCTAAGAAGATTCATAATTATGATATCACCAAAGATTTCATCATGCCCAATTTCTCATGTTTTGAGGGCATCGAAAATCTGTCTTTACATCTAAAACATTATTGTTTATCCATGTATTCTTATTCAAATTACTAAGTGTTACTCATATCATTTTGGCATAGCCTTGTTTATCATTCTCTCCAATGGTTTACTCATTTTCCTTATGGATATTTTCATACTTATTATGATATGGAGGAGGATTTTCTTAGATGTTTTATTTCTAACAATAGTCCCAAAGTTACATATGAATTCTCACCTTCTTTGCATCAAATAAAGAAAAAAACAATTTTAGAATACGTTTTACATTTTTATTCTTATATGCGTCGAGTTAATGTTCCTTATTGATATATAAATGTATTTTATATTTTTTCATGGTTTAATTCCTCTATTAAAAGAAAATATCTTATATGATACATGTGACTCACTTACTCTATTATGCTATAAATTTATCGATTTAGAAAATGAATTATTTATGAAGCATGTTTTAACACCACCTTATACTTCTTATATTCCTCCCTTTCATACTAATTCTTCCCCTTTCGCTTCTATTAAACCTTCTATATGGTCACCATCTCTACCTCCATGCAAGCATATTCCTTCCCCACCACCATTTTGGCATTTACCTAATTCCTCTCCCTCTCCCCCTTATGAACCATTGAAATTTTGACCCAATGTTAAACCACATGATGTATTGTGTACCTTACTTGATAAGTGGTTAACAAATTTACCTTCCATCCAACATCATCCCCCTCATCATTTGCATTGCACACATGACCTCCCTTTTCAGAAATTTCACCACATGAATGGTCACTTTGACAATGACTATTGTTCTCTCCATGATAAAACAAAATAGTAGAAAAAGGTGTAAACATTATCCGTTCTTTCTCTCGTGAGTGCTCTCACAATCATATTCGACATAGGTGAGCCTCCACCACAAATAACATGTCTCATTAACCTCCTTCTAATGTCATTGTCTATCCACCTCCTAAGCTCCTCATCCATTTTCATCCTCCACACATCAATATTGAATCTTATTTGATCCCTTCAAGCCTGCTTTTGCACTTCACACCATTACACCCCCATTATTGACAACATTTCCTCTAATTTCCAATTCGGCACCTATACTCACATTACTATTATTCCACATGATCACTTTTGGTACGCGGTCTCTATTTCCACATCATTTCCGATCACACACTCTTGTGCTATGGTTCACACTTGAGTTAGGAGGGAATAATTCATTCATGAACCTCCCATCATACACATTGCATGCTTTGTACTTCACGACATATCTTTTCGAGAATCCACTTGAAAATGACACACCCATTTCTCAAGGACACAATCTTTTTCTATGGTTCATTCTTTACTGATGAGGGGGAATTTATAAATGAACCTCATTATCACGCTTGGGGTGTTCACTCTTTCCCCCCATCATCTTAATCACACATGATTATGGACATTATTTTACATGTTCTTATTAGACAATTATAAATTTACAATTCATTTATTCCCTTGAATCATCTACATCACATTACCATTTCTATTTAATCTATTGCATTACATCACATATATACATTTCTATTTTCCATATTCTATAGTTTTCATTATTATTCACACACAATTCCTATTTAGTTCATTACTTAGTTACTATTTCCACTTCATAAAAAAATTCAACAATCAACAATATATTTACATATTAAATCAAATATGCCAAAAATGAACATAGAATCTAACAAACAAATTCTCACTATCAAGTAAAATTCATAATCATCATACCATATGCAATGCACATCATTAACCAATGTGATTTAACACGTGTATATATAAAATTAAAATCATAGTTAGAATATATAATAGATGGGGCACCACCCCATACAAAAATTCATCATTTACAATACATCATGTATCATCCTTGCTATCATTATCTACAATCATGAGAGATTTAGAACTCGAAGCTTCACTTTTAATTCTATGTCACTCATATCGGTCTCTAAGTCTCTTAGGTTGGCTCCATAACACAACAACCTATGTTGTCATTTGTATATCATATCATGTAAATATATCCTGCACTAGGCCTCCTACTCATACATCCTCCATGAATCGTTATTCCTCCGCACGAGCCTCATCGTGCTCACTCAATAAAATTTACGCTTGGATGCCAAAGATAGTCACCGATTCAAATAAAATGCCATGATTTCTTAGAATCCCTGTTTACCCACCCTAGCATACCTCTTCCCATGAGTAGATCGAGGGAATGTTCCACATCAACGTGCATATAAAATTATCTACAATCGCTTGTCCAATAGGCATCCCCTACAATCATTTAAAAATATTAGTTATTACACATTTTCATATCAATAAAAATATCAATCAACTATATTAATAAAAAAAAACTAATAATTAAATCATAACAATAATTATGATCTGCTCTAATCTGCTACATCATCTATCTTGGGGGTGGGTGCGTAGCTTTCTGATCTTCCAACTGCTAGCTCATCATCCACATCTACGACTATTAGAAATAGAAACACCCATCACTGTGTTGCACACAACTAACTATGCACCAATGTGCATCCTGCATCATCTACCTATATAGGCCCTATGGACAAATACACCTTTTCTAACCTTGGATACACTAGCTATGCTATTTTCGGGCCTATCCTTGACCTTGGTCATCTCACGGCCCTAACAAATCGACACCATACACATGGCTCTTGTGGCACATCTTGGGCCATGTCTAATTGTCTGGATACTTGATCACCCTGAAACAACTTTGTTTCCTTTGAGAATTGATCCTCTAACCACTTAGTGTGTCAAATTCACAAAACTCCATACCATCCTCCACCCATCCACCATAATCTTTATACGGTCTCCATATAATCCCCTGGGTCCAATATTATCTAACATTGACATATACGTCGTAGTACCTATCCTCTTACTGTGGGTGCCTACCCACCCCGCTACAAAAATATTTGGACCCAATTGGACCATGGCCCACTTAGTGGCCTTAATATAGCTATGTGCTAATAGGCCAACACCTGCAATAATGTAATAGCTCCTAATGCACCCCATGATCCTCTTCGGTGAGTTTTTAAAAGTCCATATATAAATGGCCTAACACATACCATGCCCATATAAATCAAGTACCATGCTCATCTATAGTGCGATAAATATAATGCATCCGTTATAAAATCCCAACTCTTCCACTCTCTAAAGCCACCTATGAAGATAATACAACTGTCTTAAATTTTTGTAATTATAGAATCCCCGATCTCGATGTTAACATCTAAGATAATATGTGTCTCATCATGTACCCAAGACCCTATAAAATACCATCGTGTCACCCTCATCCGACTATGGTCATCCAATATTATAATGATATGTACTCTCTCTCCCACTATATACAACTATAATATCATGTATACGTCCTTGAATGTCACCATCATCTCACATGTCGACAACGGAATGTACAAGTGTCCACACACCATATCTCACAAAAAGCTATCAATAAAGGTATATTATGGGGTATCACCTCCAATCTAATAATGTTCTATAAACCAACACAAGATAATATATCCCACTTTGTGTCTAAAAACTGAAAACCATGTAGCGTGCTCAAATAGTGGTTAGCCTGATACTCCCTGGAGTGTATATCTCTCTGCAAAACACCCAAAAATAACCAAATTATGCTATTATCATGTTTTAAATATTACAAAATCAATCATAACAGCTTCAAATACATAAAAATATATTTAATTCACACTAAGTGCTAAAATATCACCCCTAGACATTAGCCCAAAGAAGTGGACACTACCACCTGTAAGGTGTCACTACCGCCAGAACCGGGCACTTTGTTGTCCCAAAGGACAGAAATTCATTGCTCACTCTTGTCCTAGTCAAGAACACCAAAACTCAAAAAATTCAATATTTACTTAAAACTCTAAGTACAAGCATTTTGAACAATTTTTTCCAAAAACAATCACACATACCAGCTCCTTGGTTATCTACAAATCCATGATTTGTTGTTACTCTCTCGAGTCTCATTGTGTGGCATATTCATAGCTTAGAGCTCAAATCTTAGGCACTCTCGGTAAAAATAAAATTACTATACATTTTTGCATATTACTATTTATAGTAATTTCAATTTACCTTATACTATAGTTAGTACTTACCACCATTGTTACAAATAATACAGACCACAATTTCACTTATATCTTGAGCCTCATTAATATGTTTTACTCCTTGTTTGTTCCATCTGAGACCACTTTTTCCTTTAAGACTGTATTATACCCTTTTCATTATTTCATATTCACATATGTCACATTTACTAAGTGATACATATGCATTCTTTGGAAAATACTACTATCTCTCATTTACTATTATAGCGTTTCTTTTGACTCAATTTTCATTTTTCCACCATTCACCCCTTCACGGAAAAGGGGGCATACAATTGGGATCATTCTATAACCCCTCCGAGGATATAACACAATCAACACACATTACTATTCTAATTTTCTATGATCTTATTCAAACACACTTACAATTATTCTATACAAATAAGATCAATACTCTGTACTATTTAAAATCTATCTCCCCCAAATGATATATATGGAGGAAAAGAAAAACCTCTCTGTAAGTAATTTTCTAAATTCATCTTATTCAATCAATGTAATAATCGTAGTTACTATCACTCCCAAATGACCTAACCTAGGAGTCACATTACATTTCCATCGCTTCATATGACCAATCATGGAAGCCATCTATAACTATTCAAATAGAAACACCCTTTACTATATGAGTGGAGGAAATGAGATATAATTTCCTTTCCTATATTGTTTTATATGGGTTCTTCAATGAGGAACTAATCAGAACTAAAATGGAAATAAATTTGGTCTTTATCCATCTGCAAAGTTGAGACCTTTTGTGGATGCAGTCTTGCAAGGAGAGGAAAATAGACCTCTCTCCCCAAATCTCTTCATCTGGCTGTAGGATGCCCAAATCCTTCAATTTTTACAAACCGAGTTAGGAATTGATCACTCCTTACCCCTCTCTATCACCTTTTGCAAACAATTCAACATCTCCAAGGACATTTAAACTATTTCTCCAAGTTTCTCCTTCTGCAGTATCTACCTCCTCTTACCCCACATGGATCAAAACGTTGATCCATGATCCTCCACACTACAAGTCTCTACATTCTACATGCACTCTGCAGTATGTATTCTTCACACGACTCTATATAGCTATGTTCCTTTATTCCTGTACACTACTTTAATTTTGTTTAAAAACATAAAGCGGGGAAATGTAGACACAAAATCACACACATAATACTATTTTTCTATGCCATTAGTATGTTGTTATATGCATGAATCTTAAGTAAGAAAACTATTCACTAGTGACAATATCTCTTGTTCATTTACGTCTTTGATTGTTTTTTATCTTAACTCTCTTATGCATCTGTCATTTCTATATCCACTTCAGTAAGTTAAAATTGAACTTTGTTTGTCTATTTTTCACATTTGTTGTCATTTATCCAAGGACACTAGCACCCATTGTGGACATGAGCACCCAGGTGTTGGTGTCCATTCTGGGAACTCCTATCTTGTTTATTCATTTTACATTATTTGACATTTTTGGTTAGCCTTTTAACTTTTCTTATCCTTATCCCATGTTTATAGTTGGCCTTTTGTGTTACTAGTGTCACAATTAAAAAAATAAACTCATATAGACACAATATACACATTATTATTATGGTTGACAATTCTAAGAGACTATCTAATCTATATACTACCACTACTATCACAAGGGTCTACACTTTTGGCTATATACACTACATAGGAAGGGGTAGTGTTAAATTACCTATCACTTATTTGCATCTAAATTAGCTATAAAACCATATCTTGGAGTCATTAGTACAAGGGAAACATAAGGAAACCATTTTACACACAACCACATAGAACTATAGACACAAAATTATGCACTTGGGAACATTTCTAGGTGCATATAAAAATTTATCATTCATATGAATCCTAATCATGAAAACTAGTAATTGACAATTGTATTTATACTTTTGTCTTTATTTCTTATTTTATATTTGGTATTTCATATCCCACAACACAATCGATATTTTACTTGTTTATCTTTTATGGCTCCATACACCTATGCCTAGCTAGGACAGATGCACCCAAGTGCCCCTATCTCCTCTGGGAACCCCTGACCGTTTTCCACCTGACTCACTTCTTTTAGGTCTCTTTATCTTTAGAGAACAATATTTTCTTATGGGTCAGCCTTCCAATCGCCAATTATGAAATTAAACTAATAGAATCATATAAATGCATTGTTACGTGACCAAAATAAATAACCAAGCTCTAAGCATCATTATTATCACTTATTCTTGTATTTCCTAGGCACCTAAGGCACGTCAAAGAATCCATTTAGCATGCAATCAAGGTACAAGAGACTTCATTTTCTACATACACTACATAGGAAGGGGAAGTTCATTTTTCCATCCACACATTCTATTTACATACCTACATCTACCTAGCTTGTTATTAATTGCACTTGCACAAGGGAATCCTAGGGCACGATTCTTAAACATGATCACCTAAACTACATGGATTAGAGATGTAGTGCGGTTCTCATTCATAAGTTCACTCTTATAGTGATTCTTTGGGGTCATTCGACTCCCATATTGTAATTTTATTTTTTGGATTTGATGTGATATTGTGGGTTTTTCAAGTGAATCATTTTCTTATAGGTTACAAGTATCTTTTAAAATAAATAGTGATACACAAGAGATCAATAGGGAATACTTGTGACACTTATGTGACACTTTGTGTAAATAAGATTCCCACCATTTTCACAATCGCGGGCACCTAGTAGAGGTCTCCGGTGTCCAAGGACCCCTATGTAGTTGTGGAGACCCATGTCCATTGATTTGTGGATTCTAGAATTTATCTTAAGGATTAACGATATAGTTCACCTCCTATGCAAAATTTTCTTTGCTCATAACACTTCTAGATCAAATGTTAATCAACTAATTTATTATTCATATACCTCTTTCTTTGGGTTTTTACTTTATCTTGCTTATTGCTTGTGTCAAATTTATATTTTAGCATTTGTTATTATATGTGACTCTACAATTAGGGTTTGATAAATATTTATTTTTGTTAAATAATTTGGTTAACCTAAAATCAAATACACTTGGATCAAGTTATTTTTCCTCTCTCCCGGCTCCTAATAATTTTCTCGATATCCTTGCATGACTTACTTTAAATGCACCCACATTTGCACTGAGATAATCTTCAAACATCCCTAGACACTTTATATCTACCTCATAGTATGCTACCCACTCAAGTAAGTGATGTTTTTGGTCATCTATCCGATGACTCTATCATCCTATTTCTCCATCCAATCAACCCATCTTAGGGTCAATTCAATCTTTTCATTATTTATTTCAAGACAAAATTTAGGCTATGGAAACAAATATTACATCTCTTAAATCTGAAATTCAACATCTCAAATATGCTTATCAATCCCATTATAGTTCATCTTCTACGTCTCATTCTACTTTAATGAGTTCCAAGTATGCTTATATCGGTGAACCCTAAGTTTTATTGCTCCCCGTACCTATAAATTTTGATCTCAATGCTAAGCCACATGATACTTTTCCTCATCTACTCATTACTATCCTATTCATTGGCTTGAAAAATACCAAGGTCACCCATATTTCCATTATTTTTGAATCAATGGAAAGAATGATAATGATTTCTATGCAATAAATTGAAAAATTGGCCACTTTAAGCATTATGGTCTCATTTCATTTACTACAAATAATTCTACTACATGTTCATATCCAATTAATAAATCCCATATCCAATTACTAAATCCGGGTGCCTAAATCAGATTCATCTATGTCTAATGAGCATCACACCATCATTACTAATGTTCCTTCTATGGAAAGTCAAGATCCGCCTAAGAAACTTCCTCTCAAAATAAGTCCAACCCATGCTCCTCTCAAGTCTTCTATTGCATTACCAACTCCAACTAAACATATTCCTCTCAAAATAAGTCCAACACATCCTCCTGTCAAGTCCTCTACAACATTAATGATTCCACATAAGCTACTCCACCATACTCCACTTCCACTTCCAATACATTCTCGTCAAACAAACTATTATTTTTATTAATAGACAAGAAAAATTTCAAGCTCCGTCACCATCGCATGGTCCTTCTCATATTACCACATAGATCTCTAACACACACTTGAGGGGAAACATGATTTATTGCACCCCCTTAATCAATACCAATTATTTCTAATCTTCACATATACACATTACACTTTGTGCTTCACATATTTTATCTCTCGTCTAGCCAGTCTTACACATCTTGATACATAACTTATATCATCAATACACTATGACACACTCTAGTTCCATTGTTTATACTCAACTCCTGAGGGTATAAATCTATAATGAACATCACCACATTCACATTTTTCACGCTTTACTCTTCATGTTCTATCTATCTAGCACACATTTTCAAACCATTTCACTATGACACACTCTAGTTCCACGATTAATACTTGACTCTTGAGGGTCTAAACCTGAAATAAACATCACCAAAATCATTCACTATTCACTCTTTATGCTTCATTGATCTATATTTTTAGCACACATTATCAAACCATTTATCGATGACACACATTATTTCTCTATGTCTCATTCTTTATTATTGAGGAGTCTTTTATCAATGAGCCTCATCTCATACATATTCGTTGGGAGGAACATTTCTCCTATCACATGCACATTTCATACTATTCCATCATGCTCATTACTTTCATTTTACATATCTTTGTTGTACTTACTCTTGCTTCCTTATACTCGTTACATGTACTATAATTAATATGTCAGCCAAATATCCAGTATGTCATTATCTTTATCATATACACATGCATGTTAAATTTCTCTGTAGTTGCAAATGCATATTTTTACAAGTCCTTGCACACTGCAATGATGTTTGGAACTATACCTATTACTAGTCCCACCAAGGCTCCTAGGGGCATGAAATTTCTCGCACACCGCATGTGTTATTTATTAATTATTTACTACTTGTACTTCGTATCACAATACTTTATATTGGTACATACATGCTTTGACATAATTTTTATCTTTCTAATATGCTAACGAGTACAACATGTGCAAGATTTTCTTTGCAGGACTATTTGTCACCATATTTGTTTGTTAGATATTTTTTGTTATTGTTTTCTATTATATGTTATTGCTCACTGGGTATGCCCTATGTCTTATTTGAAAATTGTTTAAATGATTTTGGCCACTTTAGCCCTCATTTTCTTGTGACATTGTGAGTGATGTCCCATGTTTGAAACCCACTGCTAAGTAATCTATCTTGTATGCATAGTTACTTGTTACATCATTTCTCTATGACATTCTTCCTATCATTTTCTACTAGCACATATATCTAGCCACTTTTTTTACATGTGCCTTCATTTCTGTCATGCACATTCCCCCCTTCCCCCCCACGAGGAAACCATTCAAATAAACATCAAGGCCTCTCTTTTGGACCGTACACTCCTATCGACGCGTCATATGTAACCCAAATGAGGGGGGCATACATTGGGTGAATAAATCATGCGAAACAATATGTCAAAGTGACATCGAGTACAATTAATCACACAATTGGCACATACTATAGTTACAACATTGGCCCATAATGAGATTTGGGTTAGAATCACATTGCAAACACAACCACCTAGGCTTAGATAGGAAATCCTAGGCGCATGTGTCCTTTCTTGGGAATTAATATCCGGGAGCACACAAAATAAGTTTATCATATTAACAAAGTGTACATAAGCCTTTAGAAAAAAATTGATAATATTAGGCACAATCCTCTAGAAAAAAATATAGTTTATCTCAATGAAACAAATAATACACTAAAAAATCAAGGATAGCAAGAACAAAAAGGATCACACAATTTGTAGTTGTGTATATCGGGAAGAGCCATGGAAGGATATTAATAGTAGGCCTCTCTCCTCAAAACTTTCTCTTTGGTGTGAGATCACCCAATAAACTCACCATTGGCGTAAGATCGACAAAAAAATTGCATTTGTTGTGATATCTCCTAAAAATCACTCTTGGTGTGACATCCCCCAAAATATCACTCTTTTATAGAATTTCAGGACATTTTCTATCCTTTTCACTCTTCACAAATTAGGTGCACACTTTCCATTTACTACTTTTACACACTTTACATATGCTAATTTTTCATATACACGTCTTTAACTACTTCTTTGCTCTTCTTTTACACATATTTCCTTAATATAGAACAAGAATCAACCTTCAACAATCCAAAAAAACCATTAAAATAGGTACAACACATACACATACACCCCTATGCCACTTTAGTTTCCTAGTTCACATGCTTCATCTCTTTTACTCATTCCAAGCTTCACTTGTCCCTCAAAGCATTCTTCTTGCCACATGCTCTATAGAAACATGAGGTACATAAATCTTATCTACTTTATTGTATCAAGTATTCACTCCACAACATAAAGTGTGGGCAAATGTAGATAAAAACTTATGCACTTAGGTACATTTCTAGGTCCATAAATACATACTAACATTCATATGATTCCTAAGAAAGAAAACTAGTAATTGGTGGTTGTATTTGGACTTTTTTCTTTGTTTCTTATTTTATATTTTCTCTTTTATACCCCACAACCTAGTTAATATTTTACTTGTTTATCTTTTATGGCTCCAAACACCAGAACCTAGTCAATACATGAGCACCTAGGAACCCTTGTCCCCTTTGGGCACCCCCAACCATTTTCTACCTTACTTAATTTGGGTGTCTTTACCTTTGGAATTTTTGGAATCTTATTTTCTTATGGTTCGACCTTCTAGTTGTCAATTAAAAAATTTAACTTTGAAAAATCATATAAATACATAGTTAGGTTACCAAAATCAAGGACTAAGCTATAAGCACCATTACTATCACCTAATATTAAACTTAAAGGGAACCTAAAACACTTCATATCATCCATTTGGAATTCAATCAAGGGATAAGGGAATAAATTTTCTACATACACTGCATAGGAAGGGGAAGTTCATTTTTCCATCCACACATTCTATTTACATTGAATGATTATTTCACTAAATATGGACATATTCTAGTGAATATGGACTCTAATATTACATGTTTTGGAAGAAATCTATCACCATTTTTGCCTATATTAGATTCCATTTTTGTCTATACTAGATTCTGTTATTACTATTGTTGGATTCCATTAGTAACAATATTGGATTCCAATATTGTCATTATTGGACTTATTTGAGTTCCAATTTCAGTATTATTGGATTCCAATTTCATTATTATTGGATTCCAATTTTGCTATTATTGGATTCCAATTTCGCTATTAATGGATTCTAATATTTCTATTATTGGATTCCAATTTTTCCTTTTTTAGATTTTCATGTTGGGAGTAAGTAAGGCTAGTAGCTGCTAACTATTAAAGGTATGAGCCCGTTGGATTAATAAAAATAAAAAATTAACAATAAATTCTTGTAAAATCCTTGATGTAAGGTGAGCAGTCACTAACTATTATAAGTCATGAGTCTGTGGTATTGAATGGAAGTGAAAAATCCTTGATGTGAGGTTAATGAGAACTAAATATTATAATTTATGATCTTGTTGTATTAAATTTAAAATAAAAGTTAACAATAAATCCTTGCAATAGCAAGTTCGAAGTGTAAACTATGTACTTTCATATGGCGAGCATTGCATTATAAATGTCATGAGACTCACACTTTCAAAGTTGTAAAAAATACATGACTCACGGTTTGAAATTGCAAACACACATTGTCCATGCTACAAGCCTCACACATAAATAATATTTACAAGCCCTGCACGAAAGTGCAAGCCCCACACTCTAAAAGAGTGAGCCTCACACTGTAAGTGTGAACTTCACAATATAAAATTGTGAACCTCACAATTTGAAAGTGTGAGCTACACACTTTGAAATTCTAAGCCTCGCACACTGAAATTATAAGCTTCAAACTTTGAAAGTGTGAGAGTCACACTTTCAGAGTGTGATCCTTACACTTTTAATTTGTGAGTCTCACACTTTTAAAGTGCGAGGATAAAACTTTTGAGTTTGAGGTTCTCACTTTCAATGTTTATTATGTGCATCCTTAAATTTGACATTGGCCTTAAATGTTAGTGGTGTTATTTTGATTTCTAGTGGAACTTACAATAAATTTATGTTCTCACCCCAAAATATATCTTGTAACAACTCAAGTATTGTTTTATTATATTGTACATGGTATTAAGTTCACTAGTGTTTATTATTATAAACTATATCTATGAGTAATCATTAAAAGAAAACAACATAGTTGGGAACTTACGTATATCACATATTATATTACTATGAAAGATAGTATAATTTCTTCTTGTAAATTGTTCCATTCTCCATATAAATGATGAGTCACTTCCATGAGAAAGAAAACAAAATAATCCTTTGACACAATGCAAGAAATTTTTTTGAGTAATGATTTTGTATGCCCTTGGAGATACATTGACCAAAATTTTATATTTTACATCAATAAAGAGACTTAATTGTGCCACAATTGTATTCTTTATGAGTTAAGAAATGCTAACACCTTTTTCCAATATTGTTCCATGTGAATGATCTACATTAGCATCACACCCCTTAATGTGGTATAGCACTTTTCTTCTATTTGTTTTCAAAATTCTCCCTCTTGTAGCCCATTCTCTTAGCCTTGTAAAATTGCCAGGCCCTTGCAACTTTGAGTTATTGGCCACAACTTCCTTCAAGTTAGCAACTCTAGAAGAGAAATTTTGTAATTGTATACATCATATTTCTCATTAAGCCTTGATTTTATTACACAATTAAGTCTCTTATTCAGGCTTAAAGGCCTTTTTGTATTCAAGGGTATAGTCCTTTTCAAAAAACTATTTGCCATTATTAAAAAAAAAAAAAAAACATAGGTAGAGGTGTGGTTTTTAGCTGAGGGAATGCACTTGGAAATGCCAAAGTGTGACAAATTTTCTCAAAGTTTTAATCCAAAATAATTTTAGAATTCTTCACATCCTTGTGAACAATGTGTGGGTTACCATCATAATGAAGATATGGCTATCCTTCTTCAACACCATGAGCAATATTTAGCTAAGTGTTCCAGTCTAGATTAATCTTCTTTGATGATCCTATATGATAATTACAATTAATAAAACACTTGTTAGATATTCCAAGAATCCATTTTAATATGAAGGTTAGAGATTGATTGGATGCTTCTATTTCAAAATATGAATCTACAATGTACAAATCCATATTTATTCATAACATAATCATTTTACTCACCATGTAGGATGTCCCACAAACTCTCATTTACCCTATAATCATAAAACAATAGGTTTCCAAGTGGAGGAAATTAATATCCATGTAGACTCTCAAGATTATGATGCTTGATGAATGCAATTGTTTCCACATCTATTTCAAATGTAAGGAATTTTAGTGTGTGTATCGAGTGTACATTTTCTTTATATCAATTAGCTTATAATTCTTTAGATCAAATATATAAACAAATTGCTTCTAAGCACCATAACCAATTACATATTTCTCGTTTCTATTTTTGTGATTGTCATTAGGTCATCGTACATGTAAAGAGCCATGTTAATGTGTAGTATGACCAACCTTAGGGAACCTAAATGTAACAAATAGATGTTCTAATAAAGAAATTGTAATAAGATATTGCTTTCGGTTTTGTCGACAATCTATGCAATATGAAATCATGTCTAGTCATATTTGTTTTAACACCTTGCTCCATTTTATTTTAGAGAGGCTTTTGTAAATTTGTTTCAATGATTTGAATGGTACACAACTATAATAGTAGTACTAAACCCAAATATATGAAAATAATTTACCGTTTTGAGATGGATGTTGTTCATTGCATTGAGGCACAATTTTATTACACAAAATCAAATATATCTAAGTTTGCCAATTTTTGATAACAATAGAAGCACGTCTTTGGAACCTGATCTATTTAAAAGACAATTAATATTTATTGCATCAATTAATTTTTAATATTAAAAATCCATAAGAAAAAAACTGAATTGGTCCACTAGAGAAAATTTGTGCAACAAATTGACAACTTCAAACAAACCAAATTTAATAGCGATTAATTGTTTAAATTTCTTAGTGTAATGCATAACAAAAACTTTTATTAATGATTTCTTGTTTTTATAACTAAATGAGGGTTGAAGGGTCCCTTTCCCTTTATAGTAAATATATAATGAGAGGATCAATCTAAAAACCCAAACGATCCATCAATACTTTGCTAAAAAAGTAAGGGCTTATGCCAAAAACAAAAGTGGTTGGGAATACAAAAACATCCGGACAGTAAGAGAGAAAGGACGATTCAATAATAATGGAACTAGATACACTATAAAATAACCAAAACAAATATACAAAATAATGTATTTTAGAAGAAATTATGTAATTGAATCAGATGACACATCCATAACCTCCAATTTAATGGGGATGAAAATGGTTTCCGTGGGTGGTTCCAGGAAAATATGATATTTTCTCGCAGTAACCCGAATCTTTAGAAAAAATATCATCCATATTAGGAACGTGGAGCAAACTAGGTCTCATCCTCAATCTCTCAACCCATTTAGACACACAAACATGAAATACATTAGGACGTCAAACCATTTGTACAACTCTCCAAAAACAGACCACATCCATCAAACATTCTTGTATATAATGAGTCTGAGAAAGGACCATGACACACTCAAGGTTTTATCCATTTCTGCTTCCATGCCAACCCTCTATGTTGGATTTATCTAGTGATGACCCATCTCCAAATCCCAATTCTTTGCTGAATGTATGATAAGAATTTGACAAATGAATGTTGAAGTAACTTCTACATTTACCCTCATACATCCCTCCAAAGAAGGATAATATTATCTAACAACTCCCTCAATAACAACCATATCTTTCTTTTATTCAATCTAAAAAATTGATTTCAAAGAGCAACGTGAATTTTTTTTCTTTAACATCCCATTTCACGAACTAATTTAGAAAATTGCATGAAACAGAACATTGGAAAGGACATGATAGATGAAATTTAAGCTAGTGAAATAAACCTAAAAGGTGTGAAAATATGGGAGAGTAGATCGGTAAATATATGGAGTGACTATGATATCGCATGCTTCTAATTAATGTCAATCAACATATTTATTACCAATATTATCACAAAGCGATTGGTCAGTCCCCCGATATTCTATTAAATCTACGTATTGAGTAACCTTCCAATATATAAGATTTAAGGTCTAATATGTAATTAATGAAAATCTAAAAACGAATTACTACTCCAATATTTAATATCTTAGCAATAATATGAGAGTCACCTCCAATAATTAATTCATTACTACTCAAGTCATTATCCACGAACCAACAATGTTCCACTCTTTAATTTATTGATTTATACATTTATTAATTTACAAAAATTCTAGTCATTAGTCATGTTATTAATTATGAGATTAGCCTTTGGAAGAAGGCCACCTTTTTTTTTTACGTGGCTATCTTGCAAAACACGCTTTGAGGATTGGAGAGAGGCTACCACACACATTTAGCACTTAGACCGATATTTTTGTTTTTCCAAGTTCAAAATCCCCACTTCCCCATGATCTTTAAAAAGTGAAATGTCGACCCATTTAATAGTAGGTATTTTCTTGGTCTTGTCAGTTCCTTGCTAGAGATAGGCCAACAAAAGTTTGTTGATTTTATCAAACACACAATTGGGGATCCTCATAATAGAAACCATATAAATGGAAATAAAACAATATTATATCAACAAGATTAGATCAATGTAATAGAATTTCTTCATTTAATCATGCACAAGAATCATGTTCACCTTCTCCTTGCATATGTGATAGATCGTTTAGGTCTATTTTCTTTGAAGGATGATTTTAAGAAAATATGTAAGGGAAAGACAAACATGATACTTCTTTAGGTTTAAATGATGTACATCTATTACGATGATCTAACCTTTCCATACTATGTGGCTATGTTTATTACCAGAAACTCTGTATCGTAGAAATAGAAAATCCTTCCCATTCGTTAACTAGTGATGATTATCGGTTGCAAATAATTTTTTATATGAAATAGATATGAATTATGTTTAATGCATAATATATCAAATGATAAATACATAAGGTGTCATAATTATCAAAGGTATGTATTCAAGGACTTGGATCTGCCAGGATATTCCATCGAATATAATATAATTACAAATAATGATAAAAAATTGTTAAGATTTTTTTGCATTGTTAAAATGGATTTGTCAACAATATAGAGGCTAACAGATGATATCCTTCTCATTAATGAATAATTGAAAAACATAAAGCATGCATTTACCTTCACAGTCTCAAATCATTTATTCCTTGGAAAGATTTGTGTTCATCTTTGCCCTCAATTTTTAGTAAACCGTTTACGACTATTTTGTCTAACAGGTTATTTCTAGAAATATGCATGACCAAGATGATCGGGATACGTATTCATGTTTAAAATATGTACTCTATTATTATTATCTAACTCTTATCTTTGTTGCTAAGGTAGAAAATGATTTTTATTAGGTCAATATTTTTAAAAATACAGTGAAAGCAATAGAGCCTAGTGAGTGCCAAGACACTCCTTTCTGTAAGTAATGTAGCTTAGGGGTTGTTATGCATTTTGTTTGATAACAAAACAACATGAAAAATGACTTACGACTGTAGTTTATCCATTCATAAGATCTGTTTTCTAAGTGCTATGTTCTGTAAGTATTCAAGATTAGCAGTCACTAAGAATTTTCTTTAATACAATTTTTTTTATGTCTTTTCTATAATTAAGAAACTGTTTATCATAGAGGCCGCTAATATATCCCTTTTTCAATAAACAATAAATAGTAACCATAGGGCACTATTTTTTTTTAAGTATTCAAACTTAGAAATCACTAAGCATTTTCTTTAATACAAATTGTTATTTGATCTCTATTTTCAAAATTAATAAACAGTTTAGCTTTGACGCTACTAATCTATTACATTCTAAAAGACCCCCATAGCTTTTGAGAGTAAACAATTTTCGTATCTCACATATTTATCATCTAAATATTATTAAAAATGCATAGCGATCGATAAAATCTATTACTAGTTATTAGAGCGTTATGTTCAAAAATAAAATATTGCTTCAACCTAGTTTCTACCATATTTTTTCTTTATGTTAGTATTCGAGCTTAGTGGTCGGTACACATTTTATTTAATATTGATTATTGTTTGATCTCTATATTTGAAATTAAAATTCAGTTAAGCCTAGCATCCACTAATCTACTTCTAATAAGTAGTGGAGCTTAGCAGTTGCTAAGATTTTTCATTGATATCCACTAATGTGTAAAGAGTAAGAAAGATGCAAAGGTGTGTGCCTAACAGTCACTATTATGTTATTTGAGCACCCTGAAAATATTTTTAATAACCATATTTATTCCCGACTATGCAAACTCCTCCATAGATTTTGAAAATAAAAATATCGATATCTCACATATCTGTCATCGAAATATATTATGGAAAATGCCTAGCAACTGCTAATATCTATTGCTATGATTTGTTATTCTAATGTTATGTTAAAAATAAGAATTTTTTTCCCTATTTTTCACACAATAATTCCTTTCCGTAAGTATTTGAGCTTAGTGGTCGTAATCATTTTCTTTAATACAAACTATTTGATTGATCTTGTTCAAGTAATGGAGCTTAGCGGTTGTTAAGTATTTTACTAGATATAAACTGATATAAATTATGTGTTAGACACAAAAAAATTATGAGTAATATAGAAGTTGTGATATCTTTCAAGGGTATGTAGTTCCGCACTTGGTTGTGCAAGGGATTGTATAGCCAATAATATATGATTATAGTTAATGAAAAATACTATCAATCCAAAATTATAGAGTTATTTATTTACATTGTTAGAAAGGAAACCATGGAGTTGTAGAGGCTAGCGGCCACTAGGATTCTTCTCAACAAATATATAGAAAACATACAACATGCCGATTTGTTCATTACCACGTACTAAAAAGAATAGCTTGGTCCCCTATAAAATCTACTTTTTCTTTGAATTCTATGTTGCAAAAATATCATTCTAATGGAGCTTAGCGGTAGCTATTTTCTTTCATATCTTTAAGAAACTCTCAAATTATTGTGAAGCAAAAAAATATGTTTTAGTTTTTCTAGAGTAAAGAAAAATAACACCAAAATATTGACAATCACAAGATATATTAGAAATTTCATGCCACGTGTCAACATTTTAGTGGATGACATTCAAAAATTAATATGGCGGGTCTTTATAAGTTAAAAGTATTTTTTTAATTCTAGGGTTGATTAAAATTTTCTTTAAAATGTGTCAATTATGTAGTTTCCTAAAAACTTGGTTCAAACTTGTCACGTGTCACATTTTATCACAATATTTTTTTCTAGATTGGTGTGCACTATATTTAAAAATTTTGAATTCAAATTCGATAAAAATTAATAATAAATATTAGAAATTATAAATTCAAATTCTAATATTGACAATCACAAGAGATATTAGAAATTTCATGCCACATGCCAAAATTTTAATGGATTACAGTTACAACTTAATATGGCAGTTTTTATAGGTAAAAACTATTTGCTAATTCTATCGCTAATTAAAAATTTCTTAATAAATGTGTCAGAATTATATAGTTGTGTAATTAACTTATTCAAACTTGCAAGAATTTAGATTTTACTATATATTTTTTTAACTTAACAATAATGATATTTTAAAAATATTGAATTTGCATTTGATAAAAATTAATAATAAATGTGTCAGTGACCATGTCTGAGCCAATGACCGTAAATGGGAAATTACCTATTAGAGAAGGTATTTACCTTAGCTCATGTTCACCTTGGTACTTTATTTACCTCGCATTGTATTTATCCTCACCCACTTATGCGTTTCGATTTTTCTCTTTATTTATTTAGATATTAGGGGGATAGTATCTAGTTGTTAGGTATAGTTATTTCCTTGATCTATGGTATTGACTAGATCCTTGATGTCTAGTTCTCTCCTAAATCTATGGACTTAACTAGTTCTTTGATGACTACTTCTTTCCTTGATTTATGGCTTGATCTACGACCTTGACTATTTCTTATATTTTTATTCCTTTCCTATATAAGAAAAGCCCATTCGCATTGTATTTCATTGAGTTCCATAATAACATATGATATTGTTGCTCATTTTTTTGTAAGGTTTATGTAAAGTTATTCTAGCAAATTGATTTCATCTTATTGATCATGGTGTTTGATTAGCATATGTGTTCTTGGCTTGGTATGATCTGGTTATTGTTCCTTTTATGGTATCAAAGAAGGAGATTGTTGTTGACATCCGTCTGTAAGTTTCATTTTGCAAGCATTCTTTGTATATTCATATATTCGGGATTTTCGTATATTTTGTTGTTGTGTGCATTTTTATGAAAAACAGAGTCTTCCATTGGATCCGGATGTTGGGAAAACTTGAAGATCGAATGTAAACTCGACCATTTATGGAGGCAGTAAGTTTTTTGGTGGTGTAGATAAACGTGTTGGTTTGCCTTGAGAAATCCTTAGCCCCTAGTCATATGGTATGATCATATGAGGGCTTAAAGCTTGTTAGTTCCACTATAAGGTTCTTAAATCTAGCCCCTTTAATTTTATTTTTATGGTGAATTAAAAATCATTTTATTCTGTTTTAGTGGCAACTAAAATAAATATTAAAGCATAATATTGAAAATCTTGTAACTTTTGATCGGTAACTCAGTTTTGAGTGTCGTGTTTTGCACAAGTAATTTTTTTTTGTGTTCTTTCCATTGGAAATATTTATTTTGATAATCTCACTATAATTATAAAGTTCCATATTGTAACATGCACTCAGGGGCTCTTGTTGCATTGTTTGGTTCTTGCATTTCTTTTGGTGATTTTTTGAGGATGACATCTGTATCTACTTCTGCATTAGATCATATTGAGCCATTAAAAAAACATAATTACCACACATGGAAACCAATAATGGAAACAATAATTAAGCGGAAAGGATTACGGGCTTTAAATTCTTTAGAACAACAAGTGTTCACTAGAGAATATGAGAAATTTCAGTACTAGTGCAAATTTGATGAGTGTATGGGTTTGATAGGAACTTATGTAAGTGACAATATTTTTTTTCATTTGGAAAAGTATGACTCTCCTTTCAAAATATGGGAGAAATTGAAGGATTTATTTAGTAAGGTTGATCATATGAGAGCCATATAACTTGAAATTGAGATCACCTCTCTTAATCCTGAAGATTTTCCAACAATTATAGACTATCTTACTAAGTTCAAGCATTTGTTGACACGCTTAAAGGGGAGTGGAAGAGACAAGAAAGATGAAGATTGTGTTTACTTGATTCTATCCAAGTTGAGAGGACCATTTCAAATATTTTCTTCTAGCTTTTTCTCTAGCATGAATTCCTTAGGTGACACATTCAAAATGCTTGACTTAGAAACATTTTGTGAGAGACTTACCAGGAAGAATCCAAATTGTATCTCCTTGATTCTTCCACCTCTCAAAAGGAATTAGTTGCATCTAATCCTAAGGGTAAGGGGAAAAAAAAATTAAAACCAAACCCACCCCTTCTCCATCTCAAAGTGCTACTAAACCCAAAGAAAACAACTCTAAACCCAAGGATTCTTCTAAATCCAAGAATAAGTATAGTCTTTCATGCTCTTTTTTGGGGGGTATTGATCATGAAGAACATAGGTGCTATACGAGAATGTAAGCCTTAGAGGATGCAATTAAGAAACACAAAATTTCTATCTCCACTCCACCTCCTTCAAATCAGCATGGAAAAAAACTTAATGTTGTTGGGAGATTTCAGTCACCACTTGCGAGATAGTTGGGTTATAGATTCGGTGCTTCCCATCACATGACTTCTTTCAAGGAGTATTTTGTTTCTCTAGGTTTGAGTTCTACTTCCAAAATTGAGGTTGAAAAATATTACTTTCTTTAGTTAAAGGAAAAGGCTATATATAACTTGATGGTGGAAGTATCCAAGATGCACTATATGTTCCTCACATCACTACAAATTTTCTTTATGTATATCAAATTTTTCATTCTAGTCAAACAATGACTTTTACACCACATGGGGCAAAAGTAAAAACTTTGTTCGAGCCTTATTCACTTTACTCAGGGTATTGTTGATCATAGTTCTAGACTATATCACTTTGAGTGTTTTGATGACACTTCTTCTATAGGGATAGGATTGGTTTCTCATGAAGATTCATAGAGTAAGCTTTGGCATGAAATATTTGGACATCTTAATTACAAATATTTGAAGGATTTCAACACTCAATGTATGGTAGATGGTCTTCCTAGAGTTTCTTGTCTTGAGGGAGTTTGCTCTAGCTGGGAATTAGGAAACAACACCAAGATCCATTTCCCAAGAATTTTCCTAAGAGAGCTTCTTCACCACTTGAGCTTGTGCATAGTGAATTGATGGTTTTTCCAACCCCTCTTTCAATGTAGCCTAGTATGCACTAACCTTTATTGATAATTTCTTGAGGCATACTTGGGTTTATTTTCTCAAGTAAAAAAGTGATGTTTTTTCACACTTAACATTATTCAAGGCTTTGTTTGAGAAACAATGTTCTAGTTGCATAAAGAAAATTCACACCGATAATGGGGGAATACTTCAGCAATGAGGTTTATGGTTTTTCGTAACTTAAGGAATTATTCACTAGCATTATGTTCTGCATAATCCACAACAAAATGGCTTAGCAAAATGGAAGAATAGAATTTTGAAGGAAATGGCTAATTGTATGATGTATTCTAGAGATATACCTCCTATCTATTAGGAAGAAGAAATTAATTGTGCTAACTACATTCGAATTGCACACCATACAGAGCACTTGATAATTTGACTCCAGAGGAAGCTTTGTCCAACACTTAGCCAAATGTCTTTTTTTTTAGTCTTTGGGAGCCATGCTTGGGCCTCTGTGCCAAAGAAGAAAAGGAAATCTTTGGATGAAAAGAGTAAACCCTTGATCTTTGGAGGTTATTGTGAGGACATGAGAGCTTATCAACTTGTAGATTCTGATGCACATGACGTTCTATTTTGAAAAAATGTTCGAGTTTGATGAACACTTCACTCCTCATGATTCTTCATCTTCTTCCATGCCTCCTCCTTCTTCATCTCATCTTGAGGATCCTTTCTCCGAAGAGATTGATGAGGAGGTTATATATTTCATTGAGGATTATATTACCACTAATGTTGGCACTATGGCTATGTGGGATTGTACTACATTTTTCGAGGCAACAACTTTCATACTAGATCTTCCACCCACTAGGCATCATCACACACATTCTACAAGTTCTGGAATTTTATGTCAAGTAGTTTCTGAGGATCTACATTATTTTTCAAAGGCTCATGGGATACAAGAGTTGGATGATGTGATGGTAGGTGAGTATTCTTCTTTGATGAAGAATCATACTTGGGATTTAGTATCTCTTACAAAAGTAAGAAATATGGTTAGGTGTAAGTGGGTATACCAAACCAAATACGTAGTTGATGGGTCCATTAAAAAGTATAAGGCTCGTCTTGTTGCAAAGGGTTTTTCACAAGTTGAAGGTATTGATTACTCGATACTTTTACATGTGTTTCTAAGATGGATTCTCGTATGCCTTGTACTTTATATTACTACATCACAAGTGTGGCCCGTATACCAGATGGATGTGAAGAGTGCCTCCTTACATGGAGATCTACAAGAGGAAATATACATGGAGTATCTGGTTGGATTTGTGCAGGATTATTTTCTTGTTTGTAGGCTCTAAAGGTCTCTCTATGGTCTCAAACAAGCCCCTCGGGCTTGGTATGAGAAGATGGATTATTTTATTCTATCTACTGGTTTTGTTAGTTGCCACTCCAATCATACAATGTGTCTCCAACATGTTGGTGAGGATATTTTGATACTTGTCTTGTATGTTGATGATCTATTACTTACTGGAAACTCTTCTTCCCACATTCAGAGTATTCAGAGGGCTCTTTCTACAGTTTGACAAGACGGATCTTTGGCTATTACATTACTTTCTTGATTTGTAGATTTCTCGAGACACATTCGAGGATTCATTTGAGTAAGAAAAAGTACATCCATGATATTCTTAGGTGATTTGATATGGATAATTACAAGCCAAGTCCATATCCTTTTCATTCTGGAGTTACTCTTACTTCCACATGTACCAAACCACTTTGTGATCCTACATTGTATAGGTATTTAGTTGGGAGTCTCATGTATTTGACCCATACTCACCCTAATATTTCATTTGCAGTAGGGCTTGTATCTCGATTTGCACGTTCTCCTCATAGTAGTCATTAGTAGGTCTGCTAAAAGGATTTAGTGCTATTTTCATGGGCGCTCCCACTTTGGCCTCCACCACAATAGGGGTTCTACTAGGTTTCGGGTATAAAGATTTAGATTGGGTAGGTTCTATTGATAAAATGCATTCAAATTTTGACTATATTTTTTTCTTGGTTCTTCTCCTATTGTTTGGGTGTGCAAAAAGCAATAGGTCATTTGCACTTTCATCTTCAAAGGTAGATTATAGGGTAGCGATTCATGTGAGTCATTAGATTCTTTATCTTTGAAAGTTATTGGTAGATTTTAGATTCTCACATGATTCACCGACTATACTTTGGTGTGAAAAGTAAAGTGCAATTCACATTTCTCATGCCCGGTTGAGCACCAGATTACCAAGCATATTGAGATACACATCCATGTCATTCATCAACATATTTAGGATGGAATTATTTTCTTGGAGTTCATTCCAACTCAACATTAGGTTTCACACATGTCTTTATGAAGCCTTTTGCATCACCTCACTACCTTGATTTACGTGGAATGCTTGAGGTTTCATAATTTTTTCTTGGGGGTGTTCATGATAACATCATCCTTCTTCTTCTTCTTTCTCTTTCCTTCGGAAGGATTATTTCCTTCTTTTGGTTCGAGATTTTTTCATGGATATATTGTACATGAGTACCTCATCAAGCCTAGATATCGGGACTCATACTATGGACATACCACTTCTATCTCGGCCCTTAGCTTCACTTGAGGGGGTGTTGGAGTAGGTATTTACCTTAGCTCATGTTCACCTAGGTAATTTATTTACCCCTTCGTGTTTTATCCTCACCCACTTATGTGTGTAAATATTTCTTTTTATTTATTTAGATATTAGGGGACAATATCTAGTTGTTAGGTATAGTTCTTTCCATGATCTATGGTATTGACTAGTTATTTCTTTGATCTATGGTATTGATCCATAGGGATCCAAAAAAACATACCACTTCATCAGTTCCATCAGACCATGAAAGATAAATAAGAAAAATGAAAATAAATGAGGTTAATGAAGGTTGGATAGAACCACCTTTTTGTGCAGAGCAGTGGTTTCGGAACCGCTGCCCTACAGAGTGGTGGTCCTGAGACCACCGGTCTACATAGGGCGGCGGTCCTGATACTTTCGAATAGAAAAGAATAATGGAATGCGAATGGATGCGAATTTGAAGCACCCAACCATGTCTCTTCCCTTCCATGCCCTTTCACATTCTCTAGTGCACGAGAGGACATGTGAAGGCCTATAAATACATGGAAGGAGCAAGAGAATAGACATTTGAAGGTGAATCAAAATTTAATGAGAGCAGTGAGCAAGATCTTCAGTGTTGGAATGGAATTGTAGGAGCAAGGTGTAGAAACAGAGAAAGCAAGTAATTGGAGAGAAGGTTTATACTGTTGCTTATTTTCATACTTATTGTAATCTATAATTTTCTATGTTAGACCAATAAACGTGGGAAGAAAGAGTAGTTTCCCTTCCTGATTGGTTTTCCTCCTTGGAGGTTTCCAGGATAAAAATTTTTGGTGTTGAAGTTTGAATTATTTTCCTTCTCTGCAATTTCCTTTCTATAGCACTAGATAATATGTCACAAAGCTCTAATATTTAAGTAAATTTTTCATTTTCTAAAGTTGAAAGTAGAACAACATAATTGAATGATTTGTAGAGTTCCAAAGTAGAAGTTTACGGATCATTTTTGTATCAGATATGATTATATATCTAGGGTTATGGTATTCAAATCTTTCTTGTGATTTTGTATAACAGTGACAAGGTGCAGAGGTGAAGAATTTTTACCTTGTGAGCCGGATATTTCTATGAAGAATTGGAAATAGAGAATTCGAGCTCAAACAGAGAAAGAGAAATTTGTCTGTAGAGTCGAGATGCTAGAGACCATGATGGATAGATTGCATAGAAAACAAGAAGAGCTTTCAGATCTACAAAAGACAGCTTTGGTTAAGCAAGATTCCATGGACTTGGTGGTTCGAGCACTAGCCAAAAAAATTGGTATCGGAAAGAGCCATGAAGAGGAAGAATGGGAAGACCATGAAGAGATGTCAATTGGAAGAAAGAAGGTAAAATATAGATATACACCTTTTAAAGTTGAAACAAAAGTGGAAATGAAGAATTTTAAGGACAAGTAGATGCATAATTACTGGATAAATGGCTAAAATAGTTGCAAGTCTATTTTAGTGTGCATAATGTCACTGAGGCATAAAGGGTCACCTTTGCACATCTCAAATTGGAAGGTCATGCTCTGGTTTGGTGGAAAACCCATCTAGCCACTTATGAGAAGAAGAAACATCCTATTATCAGTACTTGGAAGGGTTTTAAAGAGTTGATTAGAGATAACTTCTATCCTATTGGCCATATGACTGACATGATGATTAAGTGGTAGTACTTTAGACAGGGAAGCGGTCAAAGCGTGCAAGACTACACTACGGAATTTCAGAGATAAGCCATGTTGCTTAATATGGACTTAGAGGATGAGGACATTCTGACCAAGTATTTGGGAGGACTTCACACTCACCTTCAAAGGAAGGTAATCTCCATGAAGCCCAAAGATCTCAATGAAGCTTGTGTATAAGCATACAACATTGATGACGAGAAGAAGCAAGGAGAAATAGAGCCAAAGGGAGACCAGTCAATAGAACAACAAGACAAAGAACAAGGGAAGACAAGCAACAAAGGTAAATGGAAAGGTAAAACTACCACTACTACTTTGCATACTTGTAAAGATCCTAAGAATTTCTGTAATAATTATGATGTAAATGGACATACTGACTCCAAATGTTGGAAGTTGCATCCAGAATTGCACCCAAGCACCGAACCAAGGATTCCAAGAAATCCATGGCCACTGTGAAGACAGGAAGAGAGGTGGAGATTGAGGATGATTAAGATGTAGACAAGAGGTTGGGATGCATGGCCACTAACATGTATGAGGCAAAAAAAGAAGAAGAGATGAGTAAGCTAATTCAAATCAGAATCTAAATCAAGAAGATTAAGGTAAACTCTTTAGTAGATTATGGTTCTCAATCAAATTTGATTTATGATGCGGTTGTAGAGAACAGCTTGGTCTAGAGACTTAGGCACATCCACATCTATACCCACTAGAATGGGTGAAAAAGGGTGTATAAATAAAAGTTATAAGGAAGTGTAAGTTTCGGTTTGGGATAAATACCCAATACAAAGATGTAATAGAGGTTGATATTATTCCACTTGATGCATTTGACATTGTCTTCGGAAGTCCTTAGTTGTATGTCGGATGGTGTGTTCACAAGGAGGGAGAACCAGTTCATATGGGTTAAGGATGAAGTCAGTTTTAACTTCCATGCACACCGAGCAAATCAAAGAAGGCTATGGTAAGTGCCAACCAAGCACCAAGACTTTCTCGGACAAATCATTAGTTTTATTTTCTTTCGTTAGAAGAAAAAAATGTAATTAAGAGCATGGGTATCTCTCGACAAAAGGATGGAGAATTTGGATAGTACTTATTAATTTTTATAGAATAAGCCACCACAGGAACTACTCATTCAAGGAGAAAAACAAACTTCCACTATGCAGTCACCGTATCTACCTACGAATTCACTAGACCTAGCATGTAGGTAGCAAGAAGAAGAGGAGATACAAGGAAAGGTGGTGACTATAGTAGCAAGCATACTTGGAGAGGATTTGGCCAATCCATCTCAAGAGGAAGAGACAAGAAAGGACTAAACCACTATAGTATGGGACCTTTGCCATACCTGAGAAGGTTAAAGAAGAAACCTTTGGGCCATACCTCATGCAGATGCACACGATAGTGAGTTTCAAGAGCTCGCATCCACTAACGCCATCTATGCATGAAAAAGAAGGAAAGATACAGAAGTTACCTTCCAAAAAGGATTGTACTCAAGGCATCTCAGAGAAGGATGTAGCACTGAAAACTAGAGATCAACAGGAGTCTTGGTAGGTTAGACGAGAGAAGACACCAAGGCAGACCCAATGGTACTCGAATGAGCACGAGAGGAAGTTGATTCCTCTACCACTCCACCACTAAGATTTTGTGGGACCAAAATCCTCCTAAGTAGGGGAGGTATGATCCATAGGGATCCAGAAAAACACACCACTTCATCAGTTCCATCAGCACCAAGAAGGAGAAATAAGAAAAGTGAAAAGAAATGAGGTAAACAGAGGTTCTGGACAAAACCGCCACTCTGTGTAGAATGGTATTTTCAGAACCACATCCCTATAGGGCGGTGGTCCTGAAACTACCACCCAGCTAGGGCAGTAGTCCTGAAACCACTAGTCTATGTAGGGCGGTGGTCCTGATACTTTCGAACAGAAAAGAAGAATGGAACACGAATGGACACAAATTTGAAGTGCCTAGTCATGTCTCTTCCCTTCCATGCCCTTTCACATTCTCTAGTGCATAAGAGGACATGTGAAGGCCTATAAATACATGGAAGGAGTAAGAGAATAGACATTCAAAGGTGAATCAGAATTTAATGAGAGCAGTGAGCAAGATCTTTAGTGCTAGAATGGAATTGTAGGAGCAAGGTGTAGAAACAGAGAAAACAAGTAATTAGAGAGAAGGTTTACACTGTTGCTTCTTTTCATACTTATTGTAATCTGTAATTGTCTATGTTAGACCAATAAAAGTGGGAAGAAAGAGTAGTTTCCCTTCCCGACTAGTTTTCCTCAGAGGTTTCTAGGATAAAAATTTTTGGTGTTGAAGTTTGAATTATTTTCCTTCTCTGTAATTTCCTTTCTATAGCACTAGATAATCAGTCACGAAGCTCTAATATTTAAGCAAATCTGTCATTTTCCAAAGTTGAAAGTAGAACAACATAATTGAATGATTCGTAGAGTTCCAAAGTATAATTTTATGGATTAGGTATTGACTAGATCCTTGATGTCTAGTTCTCTCCTAAATCTATGGACTTAACTAGTTCTTTCCTTGTTTTAGGGATTGATTTATGACCTTGACTGGTTCGTAGATTTTTTTTTCTTTCCTATATAAGCAAGGCACATTCTCATTGTATTTCATTGAGTTCCATAATAATATATGATATTTTTTCTCATTTGTTTTCAAAGGTTTATGTAAAGTTATTTCGCAAATTGCTTTCATCTTATTGATCATGGTGTTTTATTAGCATCGTGTTCTTGGCTAGGTATGATCTGTTTATCGTTCCTTTTAGTAAAGCAATAGTTTTTTCACTTAAATTGACCACATTTCATTTTCAAAATTATAAATTAAATATAAAATATCCAATAAATTAAGTCACGTCAAGTTACATTAAAAAAATAACCAATAAAATTGTGACACGTAGGCATTCCTTAAATGTTGACTTTATTCCCAAGTAATAGGTCACCTTAAATTTATTTATATTCAAAAATACTTAATTTAAATGCCACAAAACATGATTTCATAACAATTATAATGCTCAAATGAAAATTTGTATTATGATAAAATCATAATTTATCAAAGGTGTTTTTTATTATAATAATTACGTCGATCTGAAAACTTCTATTTTGTAAGTGTTTTTTATTATGCTTAAATTAATATTTGTCATTTTCCCATGATTTCGTAAAGAAAAAATTATCATTGTTTGACTTGTTTCTAAAGTAAAATTAATAAATTTTATTTCCATGTATCCCACGTTATCCCCCGAGTTGAATGCAAATATTAATGAGGGGTACATTCAAAGTTCTATATGCGAAATCCCCAACACTAAATATAAATATTTAAAATTTAGAAATCCTGTACTTTTGTTTTATGAATGAGAAATTTAAATTTTGAAATTTTCCTAATACCCCTTTTTTTTAGTTTCCAAAATTTATTTTGTTGAATGTATTGGGAAAATATTAAATACACCAGAGAAATATATATATGATTTTATTTTTTATTTTAAAATCACATAAAAGCAACTCTTCAATTTAGAATACAACAAGTGCAAACACTAATTACTAGCCCGAGTTCTCAATTCATGGTCTTTGTTTGAATGAATATATGAGGCAAAGTGATTATAATATTGTTCTAGAGCACACAAACGAAAAATTAAAAAAGTGATTTTAGATAGATCACGGGTATGAGTGCAGATCAGGAGGCCCATAGAGGACGGAATCAAAAGAGACAAGAAAATTTTTTTGTCAATAGAATCTCATAGATAGTTTGTTTAAGAGAGAATAAAGAGATTTAATAGTCATTATCAAGTACGTAAAAATTTTAGATACTACTAAAACATGTATTTATCAAAAGCATCTATGTTATTGTATGTTTACCATAGTTGATGACAGGCACTTTCAGTTGGTTTGTATTTGTCTAATTCTTGTGTTTTACACCGCAATCCATCCTTGCCATTCCCTTGGCTACCTTTTCATTTTTTTTTCATCTTCTTTTCAAAATGCGTTGCTCGATTTGAAACTACATTTTTTGTCCTTACCTGACCAAAGAAATTGTAATCCGTTATACAATTTTTTCTCTTAGAAAACCCATTTTTATGTTCAACCGTAGCACACGTATTCGTGGCTGTTAAAAAGCTCCCTTTTATGTGTTTCTCTAGTTAAGTTTTTGTGGAATTTTTGTTCTCTTTCTTGTGTTTATTCTTTTTGGTAAGTCATGGCATCTATCACTAGTTGGAAAACATGAGTCACGACTCACATATTCATTTTTTAAAAATCGTAATGGTTTGATTTTTTATATTTTAGGTAATCATTTTGACTTCTTTTAATGTTTTTTTAATATGAAAGAAATATTTGTGACTAATTATTTCAATGTTCAATGCTTACATTATTACCGCGTAGATATATGTAGTTAATTATATTCATTTTACCATGTAGAAATAGTTAAATGTGATGTCTTTAGTAAGTTTTATTTGTTTAATAAAAGGTATGAACATTAGATGTACTTGAAAATATTGTTAAATATAAATTTTAATCATTCTATATACGGACATATATTTCATTTTACAGATTTTATGTTATGCCATATATTTTTTACTATGCTACATATCATTGGTTAAGTGTAGAATTTTTAGAAATATAGTAATACAAGATTGTACTTGTATATTTATGTAGCTTTTTGAAAAGTCAATCAAGAAAAATGTTTTTTAGCCCAACTGCCGCTGACCTCAATATGTTATTTGATGGCTACAACAAGATATTCGAAGCCTAGAGGCCGCTAAAGTCATAGATTATTCCAATGTGTAGGTGTAACTTAACAAAGACTTGAGATTATCAACCGCTAGGATAATTATTGTCTTGCATTCAAGGTAATGTGTAACGACTCTACTGAAAACTAAAAATGAAATCTAAATTAACTGTAACACCAAACTTTAAGCCTACCTATCATTGAGTTCAACATGTTATTTGAAATGTATTATATGGTATTCCTAGCATAACATGATATTAAAAGCCTAGAGGCCACTAAGGTTGAAGATAATCGCATAACACGAGTGGAAAATCACAAATACTTGAGGTTAGCATCTGGTAGGATATTTTTTGTCTTGCTTATAGGATAAGTAGTAACAACTTGATAGAAACACTAACTATGCTCCATTTTTTTATTTAATTGTAACATGACTTTCTTCAAACCCTAAAAATGCTAGGGTGGATGCTTATAACTTTTTTTTAATGTTCCAACAAAAGTTAAGAAAGGTAATTAAATATGAAATGTTAAGCCTATCGGTCACTGAGTAAAACATGTTATTCAAATTTTATTACATTATATTCCTATCCTAACATGATATTTGAATCCTAACAGGCTAATAATGTAGAAGATAATTGCATAGCTCTAGTGGAGAATCACAAAGACTTGAGTTTAGTGGAAGTTTGGATATTTGGTGTCTTGCAAACATGACAAGTAACAAATGAAATTTTAAGCATAGTGGCTATTAATTTCAACATTATATTTGAAATATATTACATGATATTCCTATCCTGACACGATATTTGAAGGATAACGGTCCCTAAGGTCAAATAAAATTTCATACCGCCGGTGGAAAATCATAAGGACTTGAGGTTAACAGCCCCAAAGATAGGATATTTGACGTCTTGCATGTAGAACAAGTAGTAACAATTCAACTAAAAAATACTAGGCTCCATTATTTTATTTAAATTTTATAAGACTATTTTCAAACACTAATTACCATTAGAGTGGATTATTACTATCTTTCTTTAATGTTCAAAGACAAGAGAAGACACGTAATTAAAAATGTAATTTCAAGTCTAGAAGCCGCTCAGTTTAACATGCTATTCAAAATTTATTACATGATAATCCTAGCCTCACATGATATTTGAAGGCTAGTGGCCACAAAGGTTGAAGATAAATTCATATCGTAGGTGGAAAATAACCAATAATTGAGGTTAGAGGCTGGTAGGATATTTTTTTGTCTTACATACATGACAATTAATAACAAATCGACTGAAAAACTAACTATGCTCCATTATTTTATTGAAAATTTATAATACTATCTTCAAATAATAGTGACCATTAGGGTGGATGCTTACTACCTTTCTTTAATGTTCAAAGACAAGAGAAGACACGTAATTAAAAATAAAATTTTAAGCCTAGAAGTCGTTCAATTTAACATGTTATTTGAAATAAATTACATGATATTCCTAGCCTAACATGATATTAAAAGGGTAGCAGATGCTAAGGTTCAAGATAATTACATACTGTGGGTGGAAAATAGCAAAGACCTGAGGTTAGTGGCCGGTAGGATATTTTTTGTCTTGCATACATGACAAGTAAAAAATGAAATTTTAAGCCTATCGAACGGTGAGTTCAACATGGTATTTAAAATATATTACAACTTATTCCTAGCCTAAGACGATATTCAAAGGCTAGTGGACACTAAGGTTGAAGATAATTGCATGCCGCAGATGGAATATCATGACTCTAGGTTAGTGGCCAATAGAATTTTGTTATCTTACATACAGGAGAAGTAGCAAATGAAATTTAATGTCTAGCGACCGGTGAGTTAAACATGCTATTCAAATTATATTACATAATATTCCTAGCCTAACATGATATTCTAAGGCTAGAGGACACTAAGGTAAAATATAGTGTCATACCGTGAGTGGAAAACAAAAATACTTGAGGTTAGCATCGGGTAGGGTATTTTTTTTCTTGCATACAAGAAAACTACAAAATGAAATTTTCAGCCTAGCGGTCGTTGAGTTCAACATGCTATTTGAAATATATTACATTATATTCCTAGGATAACATGATATTTGAAGGCTAGCGGTCGCTAAGGATGAAGATAATTGCATACCGTGGGTGGAAAATCACATGGAATTGAGGTTAGCTACCGGTAGGATATTTGCAATCTTGCATACTTGAAAAGTAGAAAACAAAATTTTTATCCTGCCAACCCCTAAGTTCAACATGTTATTCAAAATATTTTACATGATATTCATAGCCTAACACAATATTTGAAGCCTAGTAGCTGATAAGGTCGAATATATTTACATACCACTGGTGAAAATCACAAAGACTTGAGGTTAGCAGCTGGTAGGATATTTGTTGAATTGCATACATGATAATTAGTAATGACGTGACTAAAAAACTAACTAGGTTCCATTATTTTATTTAAATTTAACAAGACTATCTTCAAACACTAAGGACCATTAGGTTGATTGGTTACTACCTTTCTTTAATGTTCGAAGACAAGAGAAGACACATAACTAAAAATGAAATTCCAAGCGTAGTGACCGTTGAGTTCAACGTGTTATTCAAAATCTATTACATGATATTTCTATCCTTACACGATATTTGAATCCTAACGGTTGTTAAGGTTGAAGATAATTACATAACATGGGTGGAAAATCACAAAGACTCTTAGTTAGCTTCAAAGTAGGATATTTTTTTGTCTTGCAAACAAGACAAGTAGAAAAATAAATTTTAAGCCTA
The DNA here is from genome assembly GCA_018340775.1 of Taxus wallichiana var. yunnanensis. Lineage (NCBI taxonomy): Eukaryota > Viridiplantae > Streptophyta > Pinopsida > Cupressales > Taxaceae > Taxus > Taxus wallichiana. Next base: position 726,444,854 of record CM031240.1, on the reverse strand, counting down.
TCGACCATTGAGTTCTACAAGCTATTCAAAACCTATTACATGATATTCCTAGACTAACACGATATTCATAGCTCGGTACAAAAAACATGTTATTCAAAATCTATTACATGATATTCCTAGTCTAACATTATATTACTACCTTCCGTTAATGTTCAAAGACAAGAGAAGGCACGTAATTAAAAATGAAATTTCAAGCCTAGCAGCCATTGAGTTCAACATGCTATTCAAAATCTATTACATTATATTTTTATCCGTACACAATATTCGAATCCTAGTGGCTGCTAAGGTTGAATATAATTTCATAGCACAGGTGCAATATCACAAAGACTAGAAATACCATGTAACGACTCAACTGAGAAACTAACTATGCTCTATTGTTTTATTAAAATTTAACAACACTATCTTCAAAGACTAGCAACCGCTAGGATGGATGCTTACAACCTATCTTTAATGTTCCAAGACAAGAGAATAAATGTAATTAAAAACCAAATTTTAAGCCTAGCAGTCGCTAAGCTCTAAGTGCAATAAGGTTGTGGATTATTCCACTAATTTTTTGTAACATAACAAATAATTGTGAATAGAGGCTGCTAGGATAACTTTTGTCTTGCATTCAAGATAATGTTCAATGAATCTACTCTAAACTTAAAAATAACATTGAACTAAGATTTAATATTAAATTTCAGCCTCTAATGTCGAAGATAATTACATAGCTCTGGTGGAAAATCATAAAGACTTGAGGTTTGAGGCCACTAGGATATTTTTGTCTTGCAAATAGAAAAAGTACAAAACTAAATTTTAAGCCTAGCAGTAGTTGAGTTCAACATGCTATTCAAAATCTATTACATGATATTCCTATCCTGACATGATATTCAAAGCCTATTGTGGTTGAAGATAATTACATGTAATGACTCGACTGAAAACTAAATATGCTTCGTTATTATATTTAAATTTTACAAGACTATCTTGAGGTTATTGGCCACTAGGATATTTGTTTTCTTTCTTACATGATAGGTAATAATGACTCAACTAAAAATATAACTATGTTCCATTACTATATTTAAATTTTGCAAGACTATCTTCAAAGACTAGCAACAAATAGGGTGGATGCTTACTACCTTTATTTAATGTTCCAAGACGAGGGAAGACAACAAATATTCCAAGACAAGTAAAATATTAATGAGTATATCATGTGTTTTATAAAACTAATGACTCAATTTTATTTTTTTATTATTGGCAAATAGTTTTTTGAAAGGGACTATACCCTTGAATACAAAAGAAGGCCTGAGAGCCGGAATAAGAGTGAGAAACAGAGAGAATGGATCAAGATCCAAGTGTTACAACGAAGCTCCAAGTAGCTCAGAAACAGCTACTCAACCGAGACAAAACAGCAAAACAACAAAGCAAACCGACCGCAAAGAAACAACAGAAAAACAACAAAAATCAGCAGAAGCTCCCAGAGCTACTTCTTGGTAGCTTTATCGATACTGATCTTGATTTTCTTCCAGGCATGAAACATACCCAAAGCAGTCATATGGGCAGCATCAGTCTTATCAAGCTCCTCAATGGTTCTTTTGCTTTCTTTTTCGTTGCCCCAAAGTGCAGCCGGGACACCGCTGAGGTTGGAAACACTTTTGGCATGGCTCTGGATGAACTCCTCAATCACCCTAAAGGCTACAATGCTGTAATCATGTCTAGTCTTGGCCTTTCCTAAGCGGAAGTCTAAGGAGGTCAGCTTCTTGTATATGTCCTCAATCTGACTGCTATCAATGTTCCCCTCTTCCTCCCTGCTTTTCTTGCCTTTCTGCTTGGCAAGGTTCTTGACCTCATCCTTCAGCAAATTCATCTCAGCTTCTAAGGCCTCCAACCTCTTAGAAGAGCTATCCATCCGCACCTCCGGGACTGGCACTACTGATGTTCAGCAGGTCATGAGCAATCTCAAGGTCAAAAGGATCCTTCTCCACAGAAAGAGTCTCAAGGTTGAGCCTCCTGGAAGCCCTGGTGACTGGTGTCTTAGAGGTAGAGGTGAGGTGGGTGACGGGAGCAGCAGTAGGGGGAATGGAAGGAGAAGATAGTGGAGCCGGCATGGGGGTGGCAGCAACGGTGGAGGGGGCAGCAGCAGGGGCAGCAGGAGAAGTAGGGCTGGCAGCAGAAGAGCCCATCAAAGGGGGAGCCGGGCTAGGAGAGGAAGGAAGACTAGGGTACTTCAGTAGGCAGCATTTATGGATTAACAAAATAAGACCCTGATGCAAGGGAATCACCCGGGTGTGCTTCTGAAACTCCAAAATGGAGCGTTTAAGGGAGTTCAACAGATAATGGGGGAAGCAAACCAATCGATTCCTATGGAAGTGGTTTAAAAAGATTAGATGTTTAGCAGGGACAGTGACAAACCTACCTTCCAAGGAGATGAATCGAATCATCATACGAGTGACCTCATCATAGGGTGATGGAATTGAGCTGACAAGCAGGCCCGCTGTGCTAAAAGTGAGCTTCTCAGCTCCCTCCACAAATCTTCTTTCTTCAGCCTCTTTGTCAACCCTTTTGTTGAAGAAGCGGTACCCCTCCAAGCTAAGGCCGGTCGCTTCAGCAATGAGATCTTCATTGATTAAAATCTTCTGACCCCCATAGTCGACAGTCCTCTCTTTCCACTCCTTGGCAAAGTGAACAGATATGCTTTGGTCATGTCCCTGCACCTTATCAATGAAGTTGGTGAAGCCTCCTTTGCTGAGAGTGTTCCAAAGCTCTGTATTTTCCTTCCAGTCGGGGTCAGCGCATGGTTCAATTTGGCAGGGAGGCCCTCCCATCTTCTCTGTGATATATTGGTTACAGCAATTTCTCAAATTTCTGTGAGCGTAGTGAAATGTCCGCTTCTTGCTGTTGAAGGCCGCACAAAACTGAGAACTATAGCCGTTGTTCTTCTCACGAACGGCGTGAATGCTTTGAAGGCCGAGAGCTGCGGGAAGTTGTGTGAGAGTAACCCTTTCCCTGTCAACAATCACATTACAACTTTCATCGGTTTCCGAGGAGCTATGAATCCGGATAACAGCAGCTGTAGTACAACCCGCATGCGTGATTTTCAAATTTAGATAACTCCACTTGAAGTTCTCCAAATAATTCTTACTATCTTGTATATTTGATATTATTTGCCTCATCATCTTCATTAAAGCAACACGTGTGAGAGTGTTATTGAAGCTGAACCTCCTCCAAAGATTAGGACGCATCTCTAGGGATTGCTTGCATATGAAGGTCCACATGAATGCTGTTGTGTAGCTGATTAGGGATACTGTTGATATCCCAGACGGTGAAATTTGTATTAATGCCATAATTGGCCAGTGCATCCGCCAATTTGTTGCCCTCCCTGTAAGTATGTATAATTCTGATGCTATTGAAGGTATGACTGATGCTTATGGATTCAGTGATAAAATCCTTAATACTCCAGCTAGGAGATGAGGACTGATTTAGAAGTTTAATGATATTTAGGGAGTCCCCTTCAACAACAAGGTTCTGGATATTTTGAGCTCGTGCAACTCTCAAGCCCCAGAGAGCAGATAATGCTTCGGCAAAATGATTGGTTTGAATTCCCATTTTTCCAGCATATGCAGCAATCAAATTACCTTTGTGGTCCCGTATTGCTCCTCCTCCTGCTGCTGTCCCAGGGTTTCCCTTAGAGGCCCCATCAAAGTTCAGCTTGTACCAATTAGGATCAGGAGGATGCCATTTGATCGAAGATCTGTCTATCCTATTCCCAGGATTGCTCCAATTCCCAATCTGCCAATTGGATAAGATGTACTCTTCATTCTCAGGATAACTCTTGTTCTTGGGAGGTTTGAATCTGGCAATATCCTCTTTGATACCTTTAGAAATTTTTCCAATACTGAGCTTATAATTTTGTTTCTTATTTCTGAAAATGATATCATTTCTGTCCTTCCAAATCCTCCAAATTAAATGTGGGATAGCCAATTTCTAGATTATTTTGATAACACAATGCCTGAAGGGTGGGTTCCATTGATTCCATAGCTGATTAAGATCCTTCGGCAACACCCAGAGAGCTTCGAATTTAGAAAGGACAAAGTTCCAAATTCTATTTGCATAATCACAATGTATGAACAGGTGACTGATATCTTCATAGTCATTCCTACAAAGATGGCACCAATTAGGGATTATTAATCCTCTTCTCATCAAATTGTCAGTGGTGAGAATTCTACCTCTGATGGCCAGCCAAAGAAAGAAATTTATTTTGGGAGTTAATTCGGGCATCCAGATCTTGTTCCAATTAAAATCAGATTGATTGCTATGAAAAAGATTGATATAACCAGATTTGACTGAGTACTTCCCATCATGGGAATTATTCCAAACCAACTCATCCTTGGAATCCAGCTGACTTAAAGGGAAGAGATCTAAAAGATCCTGGAGGGAGGAAGTAATTTGTTTTAGATCAATTTGCTCCACAGTAAGTTTTTTCCAATTCTTGTTGGTGCCATTTCCTTCAATGTAGTCCTTGATTTTAGTACCATACTTGCTTATAAGGCTGTCCTTAGCCATCCCAAATCTGTCCATTAGATTACCACTAAACCAGTTATCCTCCCAGAAGTTTATCTCCCTGCCATCCCCCACTTTCCATTTGCTACCCTGCTTGATGAAGTTTCTGCTCTTGACCAGATTATTCCAAAATATGGAGCCATAGGGGAGGTGTTCATCATGCAGAAAGGAGAAAACAGCGTGATGATTTAAATATTTTTCTTTAATTAAATCAATCCAGGGCTGTTTCTCAGACAACATTCTCCAGCCCATCTTAGCAATGAGTGCCTCATTCATTTTCTCAATATTTTTTATGCCCAGCCCTCCCATAGACTTCGGGGTGCAGACCTTATCCCAGGCCACTAAGTGGAATTTGAACTTCTCTTCCATGCCTTGCCATAAAAATTTTCTTTGAGTCCTCTCAATTTTCTCTCTGAAGGAAGAAGGAATTTTGAAAAGCGACATGATATAGATGGGCAGACTTTGGAGAGTACTTTTAATAAGTAGGCACTTACCAGCACTAGAAAGAGTGGCACCTTTCCAACCAGCCATTTTTTTCTGAAATCTCACCAATAATTCATCCCACACCTTGTGAGAGACTTTCTTAGTGCCGAGAGGGAGGCCTAAGTACGTGGCTGGAAGTGCACTTATTTGACAGCCCAGAATTTTAGCAATTTTGAGTTGTCTTTCCACAGGGGTGTTGAAAAAGAAAATGGTGCTTTTATCATAATTAATCTCTTGCCCAGAAGCAGATTCATAGAGTTGTAATAGAGTCTTGATAGCTTTCGCTTCCACAACTGAAGCCAGAAGAAGAAGGATAGTGTCGTCCGCAAACTGTTGATGGGAAACAGTTTGGCTGATGGAAGTGGGTTTAGAACCATATAAAAGGCCGTCTTCAACCGCTTTGCCAATTGTTCTACTAAGGCTGTCAGCTAAAAGAATGAAGAGTAAGGGGGAGATGGGGTCTCCTTGTCTGAGGCCTCTGCTGCTGGTGAAAAAACCCACAGGCTCCCCATTAATAACCACCGAGAACCTGGCTGTAGATATACAAGACTTAATAATTCTTCTAAATTTTTCCGTGAACCCAAATTTAGTTAAAACTTTGTCAAGGAAGACCCAAGATACCTTGTCAAAAGCTTTATTCATATCAAGCTTAAGGACCATATTTGCCTTCTTGTTATTTTCCATGGAATGTATAGTCTCGTGAACCATAATCACTCCGTCTTGTATTATCCTGCCTTTAATAAAGCCACTCTGCTGCCTTGAGATGAGATCATTCATTATGAGTTGTAGTCTAGTAGTAATGATTTTGGTAAAGATTCTAAAAATGGCATTAACAAGACTGATAGGTCTGAAGTCCTTGAAATCTTTTGCATCCATTTTTTTAGGTGCCAGCACAATGTGAGTGTTATTGAGCTCTTTAAGAAGATTTCCCGTTCTATAGAATTCATTCACCACTTTGAGAAGATCCTCCGAGCAGATTTCCCAGAATTTCTGAAAAAAATTAATAGAGAACCCATCCGGTCCAGGAGCCTTATCCCCTTCAAGAGAAAAAACAGCCTTTTGCAGTTCTTCAAGTGTGACAGCTTTGGTGATGTCTCTGAATTTCTGGTCCTCGATATTATTCTGAGGGATGGCCTCCAACATAAAGGAAATAGCTTCAGAGTTGCTGACATTTCTCTCTTCAAGAAGATTTTTGTAGAAGTCAAGCGCTTCTTTCTTAATGTTGTTGGAATCTTTTATGATACTCCCGTTGTTTTTAGAAACCTCTAAGATCCTGTTACAGGCTCTGTGTTTCAAAGTAGTCATGTGGAAGAACTTCGTGTTCCTGTCTCCCTCTTTAAGCCAGATAGCCCTAGATTTAAGGCGCCAAAAAGATTCTTCTCTACTGCAGATCGTATGCAACTCAGAAAGAATATTCTTCTCATTTACTTCATCTTCAGCCGATCTCCCCAAAGTATCCATTTTTAACTCCAGATCCTGAAGCTTCTGTTTTAACTCTTTCTTTTTTTCAAATACATTTCCAAAAACACTTTTATTCCAGATTTTGACTTGCTTTTTGACATTTTTGAGTTTTTGAATCAATCTAAATTGAGCAGTGCCTTCACCATTCCATTCCCACCATTCTTTTATCTTATCATAGATATTGTCATGTTCCATCCACATCTTTTCAAATTTGAATGAGCTTCTTGCGGGTTTAGTCCAATTGAGAAAGTTTAGAGCAATCGGATTATGATCCGATCCAATTCTGGGTAGGGAAGAGAGATGGAAGTCTTGACTAAGAATCCAGCTTGCTGAGATTAGAGCCCTATCCAATCTCACCTGAATGAACTCCTTTCCCAACCTTCTATTATTCCAAGTATACTTATTACCATGCAGATCCACATCTAAGAGGTTTTGTTCAGCAATAAAGTCAGCAAAATCCTCCATACCATTAGAGAAGGTGGAGGAACCTCCAAACTTCTCGCTTGGGTTTAGCGGGGAGTTGAAATCCCCCATGATAAGCCAGTTAGCATAGCAATGTTGGTTTCTAAAGTTTTTAAGATCAGCCCAGAGTTTTTTCCTACCACTAGCAGAGTTAGGGGCATAAATGTTAGACAAGATCCATTCACTCTTATTCTCAATAGTGACAAATTTGATTGCAAGATGATTAATATTATCATTAAGAATCATACCAGTACAGTGCCTTCTGTCCCAAAGAGTAGCCAGCCCTCCGGAAGCTCCCTGAGAGTCAACAACCGCCATTTCAGAGTTATCCCAAAGATTCTTTTTAATATTTTCAATGGTCTTTGCTTTCATCTTAGTTTCTTGTAGAATCAAAATGCTGGGGTTACTGGAATCCCGTAACTCCTTGATGGTTCTTTGCTTGGAGTTTCCATTTAGGCCTCTAATGTTCCAGGAAATAATCTTCATTTGGAATGATTGGTGGTCGGCATTGCTTGCTGGTTCAGCTGACGCTGAACACCATCTGCAATATCCCTCTCCATCTTTTTAGATCTAAGAGTCTTTTTAGAAGGTCTTCCTCTTTTTGAACTTCCTCCAAAATCAGCTATTCGTCTAGTAGAAGACCGAGTTGTTCTGGAAGTAGAGGTGTCCCAATTGTCTATTTTCTTTTTTTTATCACTATACAATGATTCTGGAATCCTTTCAAAGCCTTTCAATCTTTTTTTCTTTTTTGAAATGACCATTGTGAATCCAGAGTCTAGATCTTCCGTTTCCATGGCAGGTGTAACTTCCCCCTCTTCTCATTCTTTATGAATCCTGTCAGGCGTGTGAATGAAGTTGATATGGTGTTGTGAGACCGGCGAAGCCACTGTTGTAATGCTGGGACACGGCAGAAGATCCGCATTTCCATTCTCCCCAGAAGAGAAAATCTCCGAAGGCCCTTTTGTAGTCATATCTTCTTTGTTCCAAGCTTCCTCCCTAATGATTGACTGAATTTCTTTCTCCTCTGACTTGTCAATATGAGAGTGCCCAAGAGGGACTAAGTTGACCTTCACAGAGCCATCTTGCTCGTTCACTTCCATGGATACCTTAACATAGTCTTCTTTATTAGATGCTTCAAAAGGTTTATCCAAGGATGTCTTCACAGATTTGTCCAAGACTTCTTTGTTAGGAGCTTCAGACAAAGCTAAAGTTGTGGCTTTGGGGCGCCAGACTAGATGCTTCTTTATTTGAGTTCTAAAACCCCCTTTTTTTCCCTTTTCTATTTAGCTCCAAATCCTTCTGGCTAGGAGCTTTGTCATCAATCTTTCTATCCGTGCTTGGATCCCTGCCAACTTTGTTTAGAACAGTGCCTATCCCAGGCTGTTCAGCATCCAAAGGAGGGGTCTTCTTCATGGAACAGTTTTTGTCAGAGTGACCAATGCTGTGACATAGATTACATCTTAAAGTTTCGACCTCAATTTTTTGGGTCCAAGACCCAAATCTAGTTTTCAAGATTATGTGCTCCGGAAACTCCTGATCCATAGCTGAGAAAATGTAGAACCAAGCAAAAGCAAGCCTGGATCTGTTTCTTGTGGGTCCATCCAGCCCAATAGGTGCACCTAGGGATTTTGCAATATTTAGCAGTATTTCATCATCCCATAAATGCAATGGCAGTCCTGGTAACCTACACCAGATTGGGATGGTGTTTATATTTTCAGTATTCGGATCAAAACCCGGATACCATTTTTTCAAAAAAAGACCCATATTACCCAACCACCAGGGGCCTCCCAGTAGCACTGAATCCAAATCCTCTTGCTGATTAAATTTAGCCAGGAAGAAACCTTTTGGCATAATGGTAATATTTAGGGCTCCCTTAGGTTTCCATTTTCTCAAAGCCCATTTTCTGATGAAATCAATATTAGGTCTAGAGCCAAGAAACTTACCAACAAGGGAGAGATTCGCTTTGCTTAAGGCTCTATCAACAAATCCATCTGGGACCCTTAGACAGGTGGCACCCTCTTTGTCCATTTCCCATGTGAACTGATCAGTGATTTTCGGACCCACTTTGGGGTTAGGGCTTTGAAATAGCTTATTCCAGGCCAAAGGTGTGGATCCCAGCATTTCCCCATTTTCGTTTATAGTATCGATTGTGGCCCGAGATCTACTTTTCCTCAGTAAACTTTGTCATATTGCGCAGACTTTCCGCGGCCAGAACTGCAGAATCCTCACTGATAGTGCCTCCAGCTTTTTCTGCGTTCGTACTCGTGCCCACAAGCGTCCGATTCTGGCTATAGAACAGCCTTTCCTCAGCATTTTTAACCGTAGTACGTAGACATTCTGCAGCCAAAACTGCAGAAACCGCGTCACCATAGTTCTCTCCATCGCTAGTCCTTAATCCTAGGTCATATATCATATGAGAACTATATGAGAACTAACGACTCAATTTAAATTATGTGATATTCATGATATATCTTATGAGAACTATAAAATATTCAATTATTGACGATATATATATGATAACTATGAAAGTAATATTTTTATTATTAAATATTCAATTATTGATCATTATCACCCATGTTTGATTCAAGGTTTCCAAAATGATATAGTATAACTTAAATTTTTGTTAATAGTGATGGGAAGATAGCCATCAATCCACTATTATATCCTCTATCCTAAAGCTATACTGATTGGTTTTTACATTGATGGAAAGATATCCTAGAATATATAGATGCTTAGAGCCACTAGTCTTCACTTCTAGAAACAAATTGACAACTTGAAACAAAGAAAATTTAATAGCGATTAATTTTTTAAATTGCTTATTGCAACGCATAATAAAAACCTTTTATTACTGATTTCTTGTTTTTATTACTAAAGGAGGGTTGAATTTTTCCTATCGACTACTAAGCTATAAATAATGACATCAAGATATCATTAATAAAAAACAAGAAATCATTAATAAAAGGAAAAATTCAAACCCTCCTTTAGTAATAAAAGGAAAACTTTCATATAACTAATAAAAACAAGAAATCATTAATAATATATTGAATTTTACTCTATGAAAATAATGACATCAAGATATAACATCTCCTTGTTATTACACTATGGAAAAATAGTATTTATCATTCCCAAACACTTATGAACTATTAATTTGTTTAATTCCTTTTTTAGGTAATATGTCTTTAATTCATTGCACTTCATTCATGCAAATTCCTTTGATTGAAAGAGAAGAGGATATGAAAAAGAGAGACAATGAATGGTTTGTAGAAATGCATTCCCGGAAAATTACCATGGTGATCTGTGGTTATTTTTTATTGATGAAGAAATTGTCAGTGAAGTTAGTATGGTACTAACTTCAAAATTTATTGATCAGAAAACATTACGTAGTTAGGTTGAACACATTTACATTGAAATAAATAAGTGCCTTATTATTGACATGGAGTTTGAAGCTTCATTGTTCAAGAAACTAGGATGTTTTCTTGTTCTAAATATGGTTGGAATTTTGGGAATTTCATATACTCAAACAAAACAGGTTCTTAAAATGCACTTGAAATTCATAATTACATGAATTTGGTATTCAAAAAATTGTATATAACAGAGAATAATTCTTCTATTTGTCATTATTTGAATAGAAGAAATTTTCTTTCTCTACCGAAACATGTGAATTTTTTTACAACAATAAGGTGATCTTATTTTTATAAATTAGAGATAGATTTCTCTAAGTAAAAGTTTCAAGGATTCCAAATAATAATAGATCGACTTTATTGTTGAAGAAAGTGACCAGTATATTTGAAAATGCATAATATTCAACTGTTGAATAATTAATTTGTTTTTGTTCAATGGTGATGCTTTTCTAGTTGAATTTTCTAGGTGCCATGTCACGCCTCCACAATATCAATACCTTGAAGTGCATGATGAGAATGTTGACCTTCTTGTACATTCAATGTTGATTAATGTTATTCCTTCTCTTAGGGATGCAATTCTTCTTCCCTTTTTATATTCTACAAAGGAACTTGTGCAACTAGAGGATCCAGATGACCTGAAAAGAGATGATGTACAATTCTACATTCTTGATAGCCAACATACAATTTGTGCCCAAAAAAAAAAATAGCTGAAATAAAATGCATGTCATTACATAATAAGATGCAAGTTAGAAAGGCTCGCATTATGTATTCAAACTTATATGTCAAAGTCATTATTAATATTTGTAAGTAGCATAACAATGTAAAAAATTTGGATTGAATCCAATTTTATTGATGTACTCTACAAGGCTTGAATGATTTGGAGATCCCTAGGATGTCCTCAGAGGCCGGAGTGCGAAACACAAAGATGGATGAGATGAAGGTAATGAAGCTTAATTTTGTGGCATTTGTACTTAAAATGTAATTTTTGTAATATGTACAGAGTAAATATACTTTTTCTTTTTTTCAATGCAGAGTTTCAAGAAACAAAGTCTTACTATTTTAGAGTGGCTAAGACAAATATCCTTTATGAAAAACTAACATTTCTATTTTTTCTTAGAACATATGGACAAAATTGACAACAACCATTGAGTTATTTAAATCAGGTGGGTTGGCTTATTCTCCTTTTAAGGATAACCAACCTAACTTTCAATCAAATTCATTGGCAAGGTTCACAAAGAATTCCTTCAGGACTGCAAGAGGAATGACTGATGAGGAGATATCAATTCTAATAGATAAAGTGAAAGCAAGGAAAGTATGGCTAATTGGATCTATTAAAGAATGCATCGTACAGGAGACTTTTTATTCTTACTCCCAAAGAAAAAAAGATGACAGAAGAATGATAGGAAAATTTCTAAAATATATGAAAAGTAAATATGCAGGTAAGATTGTATTGGTTGAAGGCACTAACAATAATATTGTTGAAAAATTTGGTTTGTATGAATCTCATTACTGCCACATGTGTGTACTCTTGGGAGAAGAGAAGAAAGGAAAAATAAAATTTGATTATGGAGGAAGTGAAAAATCGGAAAAAAAGAAAATTGATGCTTTGATGTGTCATATGTTCTCTCAACGGAAGCTCAAATAATTATAGAAAGCTACGTGATTTCAATGGAAGAATGAATTCTAGCATGGACGGAAGAAACCAAAGATTTTACCTATCAATGTGCATATCCCTTATAGCTTTGGTCAATAGTATCATCTTTTTGTTAACTAATTCATTCAATGCGAGAACATGGGATCGTATATTTCTATAATTTTTCTAGTGTACTAAATTCCAATTCAATAGCAAACTTGCTTACGGTTGTCAGATCTAGTCTGCTAAATTGTGTTATCATTGTTCTCTTACATGTTGCTTTTTCAAAAATATTAAGAGAGACAATGAAAAAATACATGCAAAAATTTAAATATATGGGGAATCAATTGTGGAAGGTTGTTACAGATTTTATCACATAAATAGAAAATTTAAGAGCGTGTGTCTTATGTACACAATAAATGATGTGCACAATTGTGATGTTAATGATTGGGATGGAGTAGATATCACCATGGATTGGATGGAAAAACTTCCGCAGTAATTTGTGACTCAAGAGAAATCAGCCTACTAGGAAAGAAACGTCCTTTTCTTTATGACATATCTTATGATATTTTGTCTCATATGTTCACTCAACTTGGTTCTAAAAATTCTCTGATAATTGTGATTTGCATTGGTACTATTGCATTGCATTCTTTGGTTGACTTAGCTCTACTTGTGGTCTTTATTGTTGAATCGAATGATCAAGAAATGTTTTCAAAACTTTACTATTAACATTTGAAAAAGGCACATTGATTAATATCACTTAAAACAATTCTATTAGTTTAATGTATTTTATTTGATACATTCAATATTTATGGACAACCAAACAATAGAGGAAGACACAATCTCTTCCTCTCCTTAAACAAATGAAGGAGACAATTTCACTCTTAACATGTCACAACTAATTCAACTTATTTCCCATATGTCATTGGAAATCCATCCAATGAATCAATAAACGGTGAGCGAGAAATAATAATTTTATATAATTATCACTACAAGAAGTTTATGATTGTCATTGTTTACATATTTTTAATAATACTTCAAAAAATATTTCAGATTTGATGCCAAATGGGGAGACTATTGGAATACCACACATGAACTTGTAGACATAAAATGGTATGATAGTCATGTAGCATTATAAACAAAACCATTTATAAGCCATTCATAATTGTAGGAACATATAACAAAGTAGTTTATTTGTTATATATATATTACCCTAGCGGTCACTAACATACATCTTTTAATTAGATTTATTTTTAATTGAGTAAATTTTTGTTTTACTAGTTAATATTAAATTGCAAAAATTAGTTTTGTACAGTTGCCTATTTGTGGCCACTAAGCTAATCAAAGAATGTCATACCAACCATAGTCTAGGAAATAATGGGTTAGCCTAGTGGTCGCTAATATACATCAATATCTATGTAATATTGTCCATCAAAGGTTTTTTCATTGAATAGAAGCAAGTTATATCATGAATTTAATTACGTCGACATGGTATTTATTTTCAATTGATTAATGTTTTTAAAATTGGTTAAAAATAAACTACCAAGAATTGAAAAAATACCTCTATGCAGTTGGCCATTAGCGCCGCTAAGTCCATCAAAGAATGTCAATGAAATCTACTTAATTGAATTAGTTAATATCAAATTGTGAGAAATTGAGAAAAAAATACTTATGTGCAGTTTTCCAAAAGGACTATTTAATTATTTTGGATTTGGAGGGTTTTCTCTATGAGAAAAACTAATCAAATAAGGATTTAGCAATCAAATTCGGTAAGGAGACTATCAAATTGCGATGCTGGCTCAAGGAATTTTTAAAGATACTAGCACCAAAATGTGAAGTGGGATTTTGGTCTAGCTATCTCTCTTCCTCTGAAGTTTTAAAGTTGATTAAGGATATAAAACAAAATTAGTGGTTGAATTCAAACTAGTTCTTTTTTGGGTAAATAACATTGTTGTTTAGGAGACGAAATTGCAGTAAAATATCTCCAAAAGATTTGGACTAGAGAGGATTTTTTTTTTGCCATACACACATTATGTATTACAATAGGTCCAAAGGGAAACCCTCTGGAAAATTTAATTGTGGGGAGGAAATCCAATGAAGAATTTTTTTTCAAAGATAGGTGGTTGATGAACAATTTGTAGAAAAACATATCACGATACTTGTCTCGGGGTTTGACTATTTCTAAGGGGATCAAAAAATTGCAGCAACCAGAAATTATATAACTATTAATTATTTCAAAATGTTAATTTACAATGATATTCATTTGTACAGTCATATGGTCACTCTTTATTTTATATGTTGAGATTACAAATTTAAAAGTTGGTAGTATTTATATCTTCATTGTGATTGAGTTGATATTATAGTTTTATAAGTTGTTTGTGTGAATTACTCAAATAAAATATTATCACAATATTGTGTTGACTTGTGGTTAATCACTTTTGAAAGGTTACATTATTTCTGAGTTTTTTTATTGATCTAATTAGGAATCCTCAGAAATTACTAGTATTGGGAGTTGAAGGTTTGATGTTTGGAATTTTTGATATTGGCACCAAAATACCTCATAATATGGTTCCATATTTTAGATATGGGAATAATCAATACTTTGAATGATAATTTAGTGCTCACTTGATAAGTAAAACATCAAAATATTTTAACACTGCCTTATGGTCTTCATTTATGGATTCGAGAAACCCAATTCAGGTTCATTTGGGGATGCCAACAATGTATGTTCAAAATAAATACCAGTCAGCAGATAGTACAAATTTATGGTAATCTCTATGGTGAAAACAATATAATTTTGATCGATGATGTGAGATTCTTGTCACACAAGGTCGAAGAATAAGTTACTCTCAAAATCCCAACATACTAGAGATTTTATGGAAACTATAAGACTGATTCGAAAATTTATACTTAATTATATACATGGTTGAAACATTAAGGAAAACACAAGAACATGTATAGATTATTGAAAACGTTCAAACATGCCATTGGCATTTTAATTATATACTTTTCTTCCAAATCCAATAATGTATTGTGTATTTTTATGGAATAAAATAACTACCTTAAGGTTCTTAAATATTCGATGTGCACAATCATTTTTTCAATTTTTTTAAAGAAATGCAACTTTTTTTTTTCTATGAAGAGACAATCGTGGATCATGGACTAATAAAGTAATATTTTTTCCGAGATATACATAGTTTAAACTTAAACATATTTCAAAATTGTGGAGAAGTTTATTCCAAAAAAATATTAATCCTAGCGGATGAGAGCACGTAAAAAACATAATTATATAATGTTTATTATTTGGCAGATCGATGTTGGCAACCCTGAAATCAAAAAAAAAAAATTACCATTCATGCATGGTTTAATCCTAAAAACATTTTGAAAATGATAAGAACCTTATTCCAAAGCAAAAAATAATCCTAGCAGCCGGTAGACTATATAAAAAAAATTATGTTTATTGATTTGCAGATCCATGTTGGATTCCCTAAAATAAGAAAATTATTTTTAACCAGATATTCATATGTTGAACTTAATGACATTTTAACAATGATAAAATCTTGTTTTGAATAAAAAATTAAGCCTAGCAGCTACTCTTAGCAAGTATATAACACAAACATTTTTCTGTTTACTATTTTGTAAATTGTTATTTTAATTATTTTTTGTTTATTGTTGAGTGGACATTGCCAAGAATGTAAAATTTTAATCACATGATGGCCTCATTCATATGATACCAAATTTGGATTGTATGTTGGAAGATACGGGATTATATTCACATAGAAATATTGCATTGTGACAAAATGTACCATTTGGCGAGGAACCAGGAATGAAAACATATTTCTCAAAAATCTTAGCACCGGTCAAGCAAGTGTAATGCATATTAAAATTATAAAAAAATACATATTGGAGGATGAATTGTGGCCTATAATGCATATTACAATTGTACTTGATAGATGAGTTTTGGCATATTTTGCAACTATTGAAGGATGTGGAAGAAAATGTAGAAATGTACATGATGTCATAAATCAATAACCCAATTACAATTATGTAATTTGTCACTATATTTATTTGATAACACCTTACATTATAATGTGTGTGACTATATTTAGTGATGTTATTTTCTATAATGTATGTTTATCAATCAGTGGAAGCCTTTATTCAGTAACTAGCGAGTACATGGGAAAATCTTGATGATGTCATCCATTTTTTTATGTTGATCTCGCCTCGCAGTACTCGGAGGGAAAACTTAATTAGCTTGTGCTTTTGCCTCCTCGTACTTGTTTTCTCATGTTTCTCTCTTTTTTCTCCTTCCCTCTCATGGCATCTACCTATGTTCCTTTCATCCTCTTATATGGCAAGAAACTAGAAATGGATTTCCTCTCTCTTATGTCTTCCACTCATCTTCACAATGTCTTCCACATAGGATCCACACCTGTTCTAAAAGAGATTGATAAATTATTGGGCATGGATTATCTCTAGAGCACCGGGAGAGCTCATGTCAACTTTGAGATTGCAAGCATCTTCATGTTCAATTTCTTGGTGTTGTGTGTAGATAAAGAAGTGGTCATGGTGGTTGTGTCCCATTTCATTTACCCACGTCATCGTGTGGGTTTTTCCAAATCTTGGGGAGAAGTACACCTTCCTATTCTCTTTACAAAATTGTATCCTTATCCATCTCCTTTCTGAGTTGATAGTAGGATTTTTGATTCCCTGGAATTGAAAATTTGGGACCTCCATAAATTTTTGAGACTGTTTAAAGCATCTGTCAATTCAATGGGGTGTTTATCTTTAGTGTGTGTCTGTGGACTTGGTCACATTATCGTCAAATCACAACATCCTTAAATTTTCACAAGTGTGTGTTCTTGATCTCATGGTGTGATTGGATAACATGGGTACTATCTCCAAGTTGTGGGACTTGCTACTTGAGATAGACCTCGAGAGAGAAAATTGGTTATTACTCCTAAACTACCTTCCACAATCTACTCTAATGTAGGCATGATTGTCTTTTCCTAATCTAATTTTCCAAGGGACAAGGAGAGAGAGTGCATGAAAACAAATCCTACACTAAAGTGGTGATACACCGAGAAAGGGACGAAATGAGAATAGATTTCAGTCGTGAAACATGGAAGCAAATTACATACTAGAGAGAATGATAACAATTCTTCACAGTCTAGCAATTGCACTCACAAAAATATTTAATACACAAAAATGATAATGAATCCTTGCAAGAGTAAAAATAGACACAAT
Organism: Taxus wallichiana var. yunnanensis; assembly: GCA_018340775.1. Lineage (NCBI taxonomy): Eukaryota > Viridiplantae > Streptophyta > Pinopsida > Cupressales > Taxaceae > Taxus > Taxus wallichiana. The sequence continues at coordinate 726,427,631 of CM031240.1, read as the reverse complement.
ATATTTACAATAAGGTCAAAAGGGAAAGAAGAAGGCAAAAAAACACAAGAAAAAAATACATCCACAAACTTTTATCTATTGCTTCATTGATATGCACGCTTAAATCTATTAAAAAGTAAGGTCCTAGATCACCATGTAAGGAGTCCACTATAAGGGCTTGTAGCACATTGGCTTCACAAATCAAATTTAACATAGTTTTGCTAAAAAAAAAAATATATCTCTACAATGATCCCAACATTTTAATTTATTGCATTTTGAGAGGAGAAAGAGAGGAAAAATGAAAATCCAAAAATTTTACTTGTGACCACTTGCAAGATGTAATAAATGGAGTGAAATGATGTTATGTTTCTTGAAAAATTATCCCATGTTGTCCCATAACTTGCAACAGTGAAAAATATCTTCCTATGCTCATTTAATGTTCTCCCAACTACTAATAAAATCATTATTTTGGACCTAGCCACGTTTCAAAAAAATAACCATTATCTCTTCATCAAGTTCTATATTTCTTGATTTCTTTGAATGTTTCTCAAATTCACGATTCCAATGGTACCAATTTTTTGTGATTCCATTAAGAATTGCAAAAGATATGCCCCTCTGAATGTAGGCAGTTGTTTGGGGTCTGACAGGCATTTCTTACATTTTACGGGACTGAGAATTTAATTTATTCGATATGGAGATGTTTCTTTCATTTTCACATATCTACCCTCATTAAAAATAAGAAATACCCTTTTTTAAAAGTCAAATTTTGTAAAAATTGAAGCTCTGGGTCATAAGTTATGGCTGTTTGAAGTTCAAGGGGTCGGGGGTTGACTTTCCCTTTGTATTGCGAGTATGGCAGATTTTCGGGAACTCATGTCCCTACAACACTCGGAATGTCGGGCATCCTTTCTCAATGTCATCTGATTTAGGATTTTCTTTCCCCATTCATCCTCCATTGACCAAATCATCGGGCGGTTGACTTCCGCCTTTTGAAACACATTGCTTGCGGGTGTTTCGGCGATTTTGGGTCCAGGATGCACAAATGTCCCACAGGACAATAGAGAGGATTTTTTCTACATTTTCTACAACTTGGTCTCTTGACCTTCATTGTGTTCACATCGTGTTTCCTATATTTTTTAGACCAGGTTGACGAGGCCATTGACTTCCACCTTTGCCGCATTCAACTTTCCCGTGGCCATTTCAGATTTTTGGGTTATATGCATTCTTCTATCCCAACTGTCTCATGGACCACACAGGACATGTTTTTCCTCTTTTTCAGATTTCACTATCTCCTTAGCATTTTAGCCACAAACTTGGTATAATGAACCCTGGTACAACCCACATTGATTCCATCCACAACCCTTAGACCCAATTTTCACTAAAATAGGCCCTTGACTTCATTTTTCAAATTTTGCTAATTTTTCTAACTCCTTGGATTTTTCCGATTATGAATGATAGAGAAAAGCCAAGGGGTCCCCAAAAAATCTGAATTTTTTGGCCTTTCACCATTTCTACTTGCTCCAGCCTTAAGTAATTGTGCAAGTTATCAAAATTACCTTGGGGTGAATTTTTTCTAACCGGTCACACTCGTAAAACTTGCCTTGCCCCTTCCGATCCCATGGTGTAGTTGAATATTGTTGTTGTCTCATCCTTTTCATTTCTTTGTAATATTGCAACACTTGACTCGGTGGACCAATTAAAGGTATAACCATGGACTTTCTCTATCATTCCCCCTCTATTTTTTGTGTTCACCACTTTATGTTTTTTGCAGGCTTGGTTATTCATGTTACATTTTTGCCTCGTGATTTACAATATTTTCTATTGGTTTTTAGTTTTTCTATGTATCCCTAAACCATCATTGATAAAATATCTTGATACTTGTAGTGTGGGGACCCATCAACCCTCTCGTTTATTGCTCTAGTTAAAAGTGCTTAACTATCTAAAAATAAATTTATGTAATTTTTCCCTAAATTTAATTAAGAACAAGTTTCTGTATAATGTGTGTGACTATCTTAATAATGTTAATATGTATAAGGAATATTAATTAAAAATAGTTCACATCCCTCTAAGGAATATAAAGAATTTAAAATTTCTTAGCCACTTCAACAATCGGTGCATTAATAGGTATTGTTAAAACAATTTTATTTAGATATGATTTATTCTATGTATTTGGGATTCCAGTGTCATGAATAGTTTTACAATTAAATTCAAATAATTCTTAAATTGATTTAACAAAATTCTACCTTTAGAAATGGATTTTAAATTTATTTCATATTTATATTTAATTACGAAAATCTATCCTCCTGACAAGGAGATTAAGGATAATTTTCATTTTCATTTAAAGTGACAGGTGTGAGAGGAAAATTTCCACAATTATTTAATGTCCCTTCTTTCGAGGAACGTAAGGATGGTGGAAGGTGATGTGGGGCTTAGTAATGAATTTCATCACACATTTATAACTATTAATGGGATGTTGATGTTTTTGTAATACGGGTTTATTCCTCTCTTGGAATCCAGGTTTATAACTATTAAGGGGATGTTAATGCACATTTATTCCTCTCTTAGAATCTAGGTTTTAGCTCGTGCCCTTACAAGTACACTCTCAAGCACCGGGAGTGGTGCAAGTTAAGTGTCTTTGCTAACTAGGAACCGTACTAGAATGACCCACTTTGCCAATTTCAAAGTCTGAAAATTCCATGTTTGGTGGAGATGTGTTGTCTTCCCTCTCTCACTCCAAGGGTAGTGTGGTGCTCATATTTTTTGTATCTATAGTAAGAAAGGAAATCATTGCACATAAAAGATGCCCTTACATGAGGATTTCACCCTCACCGATGCCACAAAAACCTAACAATGGATAAGGTCATCTTAGGGCTCACCTCGGGTGGAAGCATCACTATTAGGGTAGTGTATTCCTTTGCTACTAGGTACCTTTCAGTCTTAGGGGCAGCTTGGACTACTCTGGAAACAACATGCACCACAAAAATGATGAATATTCTGTCCGAGTTACAAATTTTTTTGAGAACCACGAGTGATGTCAATTTGAATGATATTTTTAAGTTGATGTGCACATCACACATGTCTACATGCCCATGGATCAAAAGATGGACTAGCAAGGGATTTGGTTTTCTTAATTTCATTAACAAGGAAGGATGCTTAGAGAGCTATCAATAAGCTCAATGCCTATGGTTATGATAATATTACTCTCATAGTCGAATGGTCCACTCCAATTTTTTTTTAAATTGAAGCAAGGTAGACTTAAAAGTAGGAATCTTTCCTTCTTTATATGGAGTCTTTTACTTATTTCTGCTTTAGGTTTTGTAGGGTTTTTAGTGTTGATAGGATTAGTTGTGTTTCACTTGAACACAATGATTATCCTTTTATGTTGACTTGCCTCGTTTAGTATAATGATTTATTTATTTTGACTAAATTAAACCTATCAAATCTTAATTTTTTAAAATCATCATGACATTTTTCTCATGGTATATTTTAGAAAATTGAAAGTTTAAACTTTAGTTTTACCTTTTACTGTTGATAAATTATTTGTGTACTTACAAAAAAATGTGTTTGTTTACTCTCATGTATTATTTTATATCTTGAGTAAATTTTCTTAACATAGTACTTGAAAATAAATATTTTATCTCACATTTAGTTCAATATTACTTTAATGTAGATCAAAATCACTTTGGCTATAACATGCTTCTTATCAAATCATGTTAAAGAAGCAAGTATTATAAAGTCAATTATTATTTGATTTTCTCTCTATGGTGAGAAGTGCAGGTTTTAGATATATGATTTTTGAAGGACTGTGATGTTGAAGGATATTTACCTATTCCATGAGTTATAATATGGTTTCCCCAATAATAATGATGCCATAATAAAATGACTGGCTTTTAAAATTAAGTTGTACCAAAATATGTAAAAGATACATAGATGCACTATAAAGGAATTGAGTTGGTTTCTTTCTTTTTATAAGAAACATGTTCTCATAAGAGTGTCTTGTTGACATGCATGTAGAGATTAAGTGTCCCTACAATGTCATACATCAATTCTAGAAAAAATATGATCCACCATTGATTATGTTCAATAGGTATCCACTTTAACAAACATGTTTGTTTAATTTTATTTGTAGGGCGATTTGAGTGTTTGCAAACCCTTAAAATTTACTCTAGATGCGTGAGGATTTCCTAAACTTGTGAATTTCTTGAAGTAGGGATGAAAATGATTTCTTTTAACAGTGAGATGTGGGGAGTTTGAATAGGAGGATAATGAAGATCTCAAATTTCTTTTACCATAATAGAATATAATCGAGTTGGAAAAAGAAGATCATCGAATAAAATTTCAATGATCAAGGCTAGATGGTGGTTCACACCACTACCATGTCCATCAGAAGATGGATTACATTTAATTATAGTCACATAGTCCTGGATCGTCTCCCTCTGCTATTTTGTTTAGAATATCTTGATAATTATCTAGTTACACATATGTTTAATAACATCATAGTAAATGAACCTAGAAGTTTCTCACATCTCTTGAAATTCATTAGCCTGAAAACTACTAGCATGTATAAAATGGAAACATGGTTGGTTTATTATTTTACCAACAAATGTCAACTTCCTTGAAATCATTAAAAAAATCCCAAGATCTGCATGGTTTAATGTTAGTGACATTTTAAAACTAATAAAGGTAATTATATCTTAGCAATTGCTTAAATTAAATATAAAATATAAACGAGGTTATATTCATGGTTTTGCAGCTACATGTTGGATTCCTTGAAATAATTCAACGATTTTCCAACAATTGCGTAGTTTATCTTTAATAAATTTTAAAAGCGATAAAAAACTTTATTCTAAAGGAAAAATTAATGCCTTGCGGCCACTATCCCGCATAAGTACCTCTCGAGCATGCGAGTAAGTCACCTCGAGCATAAGAACCCGCTAGAGTGACCTAAGGATTTTTTATCAACCAATTTTGACTTCGTAAAATTAAAAAAAAATGGAAATTTTGAATTTTTTGCCAACTAAGAACCCTCATTTTTGTGAGTGACCTCACCCATTTCGGGATTTTTTAAAATACTTTAATAATTAATTGATATTTAATTAATTTAAATTTTAAAAAAAAATTTGGGGTTTTTAATTAAATTTTAATATAATTTTTAAAAGTCATTTGAAATTTATTTTATTTTATTTCCGCGAAGTAAGCTTGTGCTTCAATTTGTTGGGAATCAATTGGCTTCCCGAACACGATTTCCCCTTTCTAGCAAATTTTTTTAATTTCCCGCTATCGGGGTTTTTCCATGAATTTCCAAATCAATAAATTGGCAAACGGGTTCATTTATTTCCCACATTGGGAAAGAACGGAGATTTCCATCCCACTTTTCCATTCTAATTGGCTATTGGCCTTGCTTTCCCCATTCCCTCGGAAATTAAGAACCCGGGAAGAAGGGAAGTTGGATTAATCCTCATAAATTCCTTTGATGATGAAGATGTGCTTTGATCCCTCATATGATGTAGTTTCTCTTACCGAATTGCCTCTAATCAAGTGGACCAAAAGAGATGAATTTTCACTTGATAAAGAGAATCAATCCTAACAATTATTGAGAGGACAGTCTAAAATAGAAGCATCTAAAATCTACCCCAAGCCAACAAAAAGGAGATCTCTGTGCATCCATAAGTAGTCACGATAAAAGAGAACAAGTTTTACCAGAGTTGGAAGAAAGATTCAAGATCATGCTTTGGGATCACAAAAAAATAGGAAAATGATACCATGTGGAGGAGGATTCCATTCAAGCAAATCCTCTTCTCAATCAAAGAAGAAAAATAAGGAAAGAAGATAAGGATAAACCATCCAATCATGGTGTTTACACAACAAGGAGGAAAGGAGTGGTTGCCAGGAAATCCACAAAAATAGTTTCCATGTGGGGGAGAGAAGGAGTTTCCATACACGGCGGAATGTAAAGTAATGTGTCACATAGGAGAAAATGAAGACCATGCTTGAACTAGAAAGTTCCACGCATAGCCAAAATCCAAATCCGTGGAAGATAAAAAAACAAAGGCGAGTTTAACCCCGAAGAAGGAAGAACATTTATTTTTCAGGAATAACTTAAAGCACATGTATAAGATCTAAGGATTTTCTACCTCGAGTAGAGATTCTTCTACCCACATTGTTAATAGTGAAGGCACAATTTCCATGTGATTCTATTACGGTGTAAGAGCTCGTGATTTAACTAAAGCAAAATGATCCTCAACCATAAATAACAAATATTGAGAAGCATCCACTTAAGGTGGAGAAATCGGTGCAGGTCAAGTATAATTCAAATATAAAACACACTTATAGAGCATGTAGTTCAAACTAAATGAAGTTATTTTCCCAAATACTCCTCAATAATCGGAGGTGGATATTGAGGTTGCATTTCTCCTCAAATTGAGGTCATAGATAGGATTCAAGTAAGATCTCAATGACAAGATGTAGTCGAAGAACAATGAGAATATTGATTTGAGCTCTAGGATTTTTACCCATGGAAATAGTGCATGATACTCCTTCTTGGGTTGATTCATTGAGGTTAAGAAGAGGAAGAGGGTTGTCAAGGAAATCGACATTGATTTTGATGCCCTTTTTAAACTTTCAAACAATGTCATTCCAAAGAAACCTAAGGTACTTTTTTGAATAATAGTGGATAATGACGGAAATAGATTTAATGATCTCACCATCCCAGTACATCAAGTTGATTAGGAGCATGATGTCATGACACCTATTGATTATGAAGTTTCCAGGACTTGGACTTAGGAGGTCTACATTAGAAAGTGACATGGTGATGGCTTGAGATTCAATTGATACCCTCCGATTAATTCTAAAGAGACTTGAGAAATATAAGTCTCAGAACTCCAAAAGAGATGAATTTTCACTTGAGGCAAGATAATCAGGACCAATTATTGAAAAGAATCAATTGGTAGAGAATATGTTCAACATTTGATAAATCCCATATCATCCACTTTCCCATTACCGATTTCGTGGCTCCCAACCCCGATGAAGAAACTCTATAAGGATTTTTCAAAATAAATAATGTAGTTCAACAGTTATTTCCCATATCTCCACTCATTAATCGGAGGTGGATATTGAGGTTGTTTCTCCTCAAAAGGTCATAGAAGGATTCACATTAGGCCATGTAACTAAAACTTGGAGAGATTCTCGATTTAGGCCAAGGGATGATCAAAACCATGGTTAAGCTTCTGAAGATGTTAGTGTGTATCTTGATCCAATTCTTTCTTTCATTAGAAAAAGAAACTTTTGTTTCTAATATATCAAATTTGGATGAGATATTGGCATAGTTTACTGCCCTACGATGGAGATGATAAGTATGGAATCCTTAGTTTTAGCCATTGAAAGAATTCTTGAATTTGAACATCGAGGGAAACGTTTTCTTTGGTGTCTACATCTTAAATCAAGGAAGACACTTCTCAAGTATTCTATGATCCATTATGAGAGCATGTGCAATGAAGCCTTCACTTTACTCTTCTTGATTCAAGAGTTCATAGTTGAGATTCCTTGCAACCCCGTAAATGAGCATAATCAAAGGTGTTCATCGGAGCAGGTGGAAGAGATATTTTCACAATTGTTTAAGGACATGTACACTCCCACCAAAAATTTATCGTCAATTTCAATGGAGCGGTGCATCAAATTAAAGAACTTGTTTGAGAACGCTCAATCTAAATATGCTAATTTAAATGATATGCCAAGTAGGATTCTTGAATTTCACATATTTTGTGAGGATATTCTTTGACCAAATGAACCTCATGAAGAATTAAAAATGTTTCAAACTTTGGGAAGGTTTAGGTCTTTTCAACTAGCAAAAGCGGTAGATCCTAATTTCACTGGCGGTTCAGGGGGATAATTTTCTTGATATTTAATGAAACAAGAGAGTCCATTTCTCATACACTTGAGATAGGTGGACCCCATTTCAATGGATAAGGCACTGGTTATTATTGTATATTTTAAAAGGTGTTGTTATTTGCTTTTGGGAAACTATGGATATTTTAAGTAATTTCTATTTTTGGGTTGTCTTTAATAAAGTTGGTTGAAAAAGTCAAAGGTCACTTAAGTGCCTTATTTAATGATCATGTAAAACAATAACTACTTTATAACCAAATTTTTGGTTATAAAAGGAAGTGAGGAGATCATTTGTAAAGGGGAATTTGAGAGAGGAGAATAAATACTTTGTGTTCTTTTGTGAAAACATTTTGGAGTTAATGAAATACAATTTTTTTGTCTCATTCATTGTCTCTTGTAACATTTGGTGTTTTTATGTTCATCGGATGTTAGGTGTTTGAATATTGCATGAAAATATTATCCTTTATCTTATTGTCAATGTTATTAATCTATTTTTCTAGTTCACGGTGATCAATCTCTCGATTATCTACTTGCTCATGTGTGTTCCCTTTTAAACATTCTTGTGTGGTAAACTCAAACTCCATTTTATTTGTGTTGGTTATTCAACTTTCTTCTTCATGCAATATTAGGCTCTGTTTTTACCTAACTCTTGTATGTTCTTTCATTTCATTCCATTCCACTCCATCCCTTCATTCCATTCTATCTCCCTCATTCACTTTTCTTTCCATTGATGTTCCAAAACACCCCCACATACAATTTTGGATGTACGAGATGTAAATATAGTTTTTGTTTTCAATAAAGGCAGCCTCACCTTCATTGAGGAGGGAGTTCATTCCTACACTATTGCATGTCATTTTCATGTGTGCAAATCCATATGTTAATAGTTTTTGGTGACTCTACATGGGATTCGGGAATCGTTAACAAAGTGTTTGGTTAAATATTTATGACTATCCCCTCTGTAAAATCTCTAGTTCTTCAACCGAACCTTGTGCCCGATGAATATTTTCAAGAAGACATTGCTACCAACCTTGAAACAGTAGCTTGGGAAAACCATAAAATCTTAGAGAAATTTTTGGCTATTGATAGAGCCATTGACAAAGAAATCTATATTGAATACCTTAGAAGAAGAGCACCCCCACTTGTGCGGAAGATCTCTGGACACATGTTGATTGTTGTTCACCAACGTGGTCCTCTTCCACCAAGGTAATAATTTATATGAATATTATAGGTAACCCACCTATCTTGAAACCAAATCTTGTTTTTGTAGATACTCAAGAAGACATATCATCAAATTTGAGGAAAGTTATTTGGGGAAAGTGCACAATCAATTATCATTTTCATCTCACTGCATCAATACTAGATAATGAAAAGAGAAAGCCGCAAGAGTTGCTAGAGTTATTCAAGTGTAAATATATCAAGAAAGAGAGTGAATAGAAAAGGCTAGAGCTGATTAGAACATGCCAGTGATCCCTTCACAATAAAGATTTCAAACTGGAAGGAAGGAGGTTTATGCGAGGAGAAAAAGCTAAAGGTTGATCTGATCCCATTTTTTACTTTCAAGGAAAGTTTGGTTCCAAGTTATCTCCTCTAAAGAAGAACACACCTCATAGATCTACAAGCCTTGCATCAAATCCTATAAGAGTGAGCAAGGAAGGAATCACTACCACTCAAGAACTTGTCCTTGCTCATGTTGTTTTACTTTCACATACTACCTTTCCCAAAATGGCATTCAATGTACCATGGGGAAATGCCATAGGCCCATTGGCCCTACCAAATCGACATGACCTCCCACGAGGATAGAGGAAGATCCTTCCCAAGTTCGATGGAGATGGGAAGACATCATTAGATGACCATATTTCTACCTTTTTTGCTACATGTGTTGTTTTCTTGGTAGAATATGAAGATGTTACTATTCACCTTTTCGTCAAAACATTGCATGATGTTACTACATATTGGTTTCATCTTTTGCCAAATGGATGCATTACAAATTGGAATGATATGAAAACTAAGTTTGAAGATCGATTTAAGATGGAAGAAGATGAACATGCCCTTCTTGCCCAACTATCTCAGGTGAAGAAAGAGCCAATAGAACCCATGAGGAACTTCATGGCTAAATTCAACAAAATGGTGAAAAAGTTCTAGTCGGGATTCGCTCGAACCCTGATGGACAAAAATGTTTCTTTATTAATGCATAACAACCAGAAATGTGCTATCAGCTGAGAAGGGCTAGAGTGGCTACCCTAGAACTTTCTCAATCCTTGGCCATATAAATTGAAGATGACTTAATCATGGTGGGTAAATTCAAGAAAAATTCCCTCAAGAGAAAGATTCAAGAAACCTCTAATGCTTTAGAAGCTATACTCACTAAGTTAGCTAATGATGTGCTAGCTTTAAAAAAGCAATTTTCTCAGAGTAGTAAACACACTCCTTACAAAGATATCCCAAGGAAAGGCTATGTTCCAAACAAATACAGGATTTTAGGTCCTCCAAAAAGGCTTTTTATCGAAGTAGCTCCCACAACCAACTCAAAATGTGATGTCATTGAAGAAAGCGATGATGAGGTTGAAGTCATCAAGGTTGATGAGGAAGAGACGGATTATGGAACATCTGAACCTGAAGTTGAAGATCCTGAGGGAGAAAGTAATAATCATTTCTTTGAGTACCATTTAGAAGAAGAAGATGGATATGAAGAGAGTACATAAGATATGAATAGTCAATCCTTTGTTGTCTTCACGCGCTCTTTGAAAAAGGATAAGGATACCACTAAGGCGGAGATAAAGAGGTTTATAAGGAACTTCAAAAATAATCCAAGACTAAGGAAACTTCTAGAGAATCCAATAAAAATGAGGCTCCTAAATATACCAAGGTGACTAAGGTTTCAAAGGTCAAAACTATCTTAAAGAAAGGAGGGCATTTGTTAGATCAATCGGTTGATAAATCAACTGTGAAGAAAGTTTCTTCTTCCACGTCTATATCAACCAAGCCCAAAGCAAAGGTCAAAAGTGTACCATCATCAAGTTCGAAAGAACTTGTATCTAAGACATCAATTATGGTTACTTTTCCCAAATTTGATATCATTGATCATATCAATAAAACAAAAACTTCAATGTCATGGCGAGTACTTGAAGTCAATAAGGATCAACTTGAGAAATTGGTCTAGTTTATCAAAGGAGATTCTATTGTTCATTCCTCCCAAGAGATTCTGAAAACTCCCAGAGATGGGAAAATTCAAAATATTGTGGCAGCCACTACACCTTTAAATGAAAAGATTGAACCTTTCTTTATGTCCTTACGATCAATAGATGCAAATCAAGTAATTGTATTCTAGACTCTAGAGCCTCGAATAATGTGATGTCGGAAAAAGTAGCGAGATGCTTTTGGTTTGACTTGTACAAAACATTCAAATAATGTTACTCCATGGAAACCAAGCAAGTTCCTTTGATCGGGAATATTAAAGATGCCTAAATGGTTTTAGCCCAATTCCCTCAAAAGTGAGTTAAGGTAACTATTTTAGTTGCTGATATTCCTGCCTCGTATGGAATGTTGTTGAGAACAAAATTTTGCAGGGATATAGGTGGAGAAATTCAAATGGATTTGTCTCACGCCATGATCCCTATCAGTGGAGAAATGAAGAAGCTTATGCCGGAAGATCAGGAAAAGTTCACGGTAACTAAAACCGAAGATCCTCGCACACAAATCCTTTTCCAAGGCTCAAGTATGGGTAATTATATGATGACTCCAGAAATTCATATGCCTAAGATAACTTTCCAAGATTCAAATGAGATATGGACTCTTGAGTTTGATGGAAGATGTTGTTCGACAAGCTCTAGTGCAGGAGTAGTGCTCATATCTCCAAATGGTAAAATATTTCCTTTCTCCTACAAACTTGAATTTTCAAATACTAATAACAATGCAGAATATGAGGCATTAATCGTTGGCCTTTAAGTTGTAGAGGAGAAAGGGATCAAAAATTTGGAAGTCTTTGGAGATGCGGAATTGATCATGAAATAGGTAAGAAATCAGTTCCAAGTAAAGAATGATCATTTGAGACACTACAAAAATAAAGTGTGGGATGCGATAGAAGTCTTCGACACTTTTTCCATAAAATTTGTCCCTCTTGAAAAGAATGACAAAGAATATTCTCTAGTAGTCTCAGCTTCATTAGTGATTCCTCATTCAGAATTTGATCAAGTCAAATACACCATTCAAATGGTTTTTAGGCCATGTGTTATCGATAATGTAGAAAATTGGCAAGTACTTAATGATGATAAACAAATTATTGCCTTATTGAAAAAGAGGGATAATTTTGAACAATTGTACTTTGAAGGAAGTGATTCTGCGTTTGAAAATCAACTACCTCACCCATTTAGGAAGGAGTTGAGAATGAATATCCTGGTGATGGCATCATCCAACTCAAAGGAAATAAATTTCCCAAAGGATTGGTTTCACTCGAAGAAATATTTGACAAACATGATAGGTTTATCAAAGATAAAGAGCACGCATGACCTATGAATTCTACTGACTATGAGCAAGTTAACATCGGTACCAAGGATAAACCTTGCCTGGTCAATATCGGTAAGTGTTGCTCACCTGAGGAGCGTAGGAAATTCATAAGGCTCCTTACTAAATATTCTGACATTTTGGCTTAATCATATGAAGACTTGAAGTCTTTCCAACCCAAGGAAATGGAGCATGCCATACCCTTGAATCTCAGTGTAGTTCCATTTAGGCAAAAGAAAAGACAATATAATCCCAAGATTATAGGGACAATATTTCATGAAGTTCAAAAGATGCTAGATGCAAGAATAATGTTTCATATTCGACATTCGACTTGGATAGCTAATATTGTACCGGTTCACAATAAAAATGGAGAAATTAGGATTTGCATGGATTTTCGTAATCTTAATCAGGATTCCTTGAAGGATAACTACCACTTTGCCAGTCCATGGACCATATTTTTAGGTAGTAGCTGGATTGGAAATGCTATCTATGTTAGATGGTTTCTCTATCTATAATCAGATTGAAGTAGCTAGAGAAGATCAACATAAAACCACGTTCACCACCCCTAGGGTATGTTCACATATAGAAGAATGCCTTTTGGTTTGATTAATGCTAGTGCTACTTTTCAAAGGGCTATAGATATGGAATTCATGGATTATAAAGACAAGATCATCGTGATATATCTATATGACTTGACAGTATTCTCAAAGAAATGAGAAGATCAGCTAAGAGATTTAGAGAAAATATTGTAAAGATTTAAACTTCATAAGATTTCTCTAAATCCTAAAAATTTTGTGTTTGGAGTTACAGAAGGGAAAATCCTAGGTCATATTGTTTCTAAGGAAGGAACTAAGATCGATCCCGAGGCCCAATTCAAGCTATCAAGAACCTTTCCTTGCCTATAAGTAAGCTTGGAGTCCACTCCTTTGGGAAGGTGACATTTTTAGAAGGTTTGTGCCATATTTTGCCGAGCTAACTAAAGAAATCACTGATATAATGAAAGGAAAATAATCCTTCAAATGGTCAAAATAAGGTAGAGAGGCATTTGAGAAAATCAATGGTGTTATTGCCAAAGCTCCTACATTGGTGTGTTCTGATTTTAAAAAGGATTTCATAGTTTATTGTTATGCTTCACCACACACAATATCCACCATTTTGACTCAACATAATTAAGAGGGGATCGAATCTCCTATTACATTCATGATTTTGGATTCAAGAAACATGAATTTAATTACACTCCTCTTAAAATACATGTGTACGTGGTGGTGAGATACCGAAACACTTCAAGTACTATGTGTTAAATTTGCACACCAAATTCTTAGTTCCAGACACCACAATTAAATCGATGCTAACACAACATGAACCAAGATCTAAAAGAGGTAATTGGGTCTCCAAGATCTAGGAATATGATTTGGATATCAAGCCTACCAATTTATTTTGAGGAAGAGGACTCTACAAACTCATCGCAAAGAATGAACCATGAGATGACTCTAAAGAAGAACCAATTGAAGAAAATTTACCACTGGTAGTTTTTGTCGATTACACACAGATGAATGGTATTATGATATTTCCTACTTCCTCACATATGGTAAGTGTCCAGATAATCTGATAGAAAAGGAGAAATGAGCTATCAAGCAAAGATCTATCGGGTATGTCATTTGGGACAATACGTTGTTCAAGAAAGGAATTGATGACATGCTCATGAGATGTGTTGATAAAGAGCAACAACCTAGATTGTTGGAAGATTTACATAATCATTCTTATGGTGGTAATTTCTCTGGCCCAATGATGGCTCATAAAATTCTACAAGCACATTATTACTGGCCCACTATGTTTTTTAATGCTCAGAAATGGGTAACAAAATGTGCAGCTTGTCCACAATTTGTTGGAAGACCAAAGTTGACAGCTTTTTCTTTGAAGCCAGTTGTCATTAAAGAACCATTCCAACAATGGGGTTTAGATTTCATCAAGGTTTTGAGTCCTAATTCTATTGCTAGTCATACTAACATGCACACTATAACCGAATACTTTACAAAGTGGGTAGAAGCTATACCAGTGAAACAAACATCTACTGCAATAATTTGTGACTTCATCAAAGAAATTATACTGGTTCGTTATGAAATTCCACACAAGATCATGATAGACAATGCCTCAAATTTTTCCTCTGCATAGATGATAGGTTTTTGTTATGGGTATGGGATATATTTGTCTCATTTGTCGATTACTACCCTTAGGGAAATGGTCGGGCGAGAATCCATTAATAAGAACATCATTACTATCGTTTGCAAGTTAGTCAAAGAAAGTAAAAGAACTTGGCACAAAAATTTATATGACGCATTGGGGATGACCGCATAACTCCTAAAAGAGCAATTCGGATGTCTTAATTTCAACTCTTATATGGAACCGATGCTCAAATTCCCATCACACTAGAGTTACCGGCATTAAAATTAGTCCAAGTAGTTGATGATGAATGCTTCACCAATGTATTAGATAGAAGAATCATGTTCCTAAGCAAGCTCAAAGAACTAAGAAATCAAGTGGCAAATAGGATTAAGGAACATCAATCCAAGGTAAAAAAATTGTTTGATAGGAAAACTAGGGAGAGACAATTTCAAATCGGTGACTTAGTTCTTCTTTGGAACAAAAGATGTGAACAAAAGGAAAGCATGGGAACTTTGACTCGCTATGGCTAGGCCCTTTCAAAATCAGACATTTCTATGGAGATTACACCTATTAATTGGCATATCGATGGAACTCATTGGCCTTTTTTCTGCGGTGGGCAATATCTCAAGCACTATCAAAATTGAAAACGGGTTGTTCCCGTATGTACATAGGTAATTAGGGATTTTGGTTTGTTTCTTCTTCCCATTTTTGGTCTCCTCTCTTATGTCACCCCATTTTTATGCCCCATCATTTTGAGATCATGTTCATGAATATTCTAGTTTGGGTCCATTGTTGTGTCCATGAAGTCCTTGTCCCTAATTAGAGCCAGCTGTTATCAACCAATTTTGACTTCGCAAAATAAAATAAAAAATTTAAATTTAAATTTTTTTCCAAAAGTATTACTTTGCGTAGTTTATCAATGTCATCATGACCATCTCATTTCATCCATTTCGGGAAAGAACTCCTCCCACCAGGTCTTAAAATGCATTAATAATTAATTAATTAATATTTAATTAATTTATTATCCTTTATTTGACAAAATCATTTTTTATTACATTTGGGGTTTTTAATTAAGTAAATATTAGTATAATAATTATTAAAATTCATTCGACAATTTTTTTATTTTATTGCTAGGAAGTATGCTTGTGCTTCCAATCGCCGAGAATGCCAAATTGGCTTCCCAAACCCGTATTCCCCTTTCCTAGAAAAAATTATTGTAATTTCCCGCTATCATGGTTTTCTCCACCAATTGCCAAAACAATAAATTGGTAAACGGGCAAGAAATCTCCCGATTTCCCACATGGGGAAATTGAATAGACATTTCAGCCCATGTTACCACCCCCGTTGGCAATTGGCCATTGCTTTCCCCATTCCCCCTGACAATTAATTCCACTACCTCAAAAGAAGGGAAGTTGGATTAATCCTCATAAATTCCTTTGTTAAACTCATTGGAAAGAGTCGTGTGAAGCTTTCCAATTGCTTCTTATTTCTTCTGAAGGAAAAGAGTAATATTTTATCACATCCCTCAACGAATCATCACGCATTCACAAAGCTAGATATTGAAGAGGCTCTCCACCTGAAGGAAAAATAATACAACTTCCACCCAGTCCAAAAGACCACGCAAGAGCAGTTTAAAGATCACCATATTTTTGTTGAAGGAGAACAGTCCTAACAAGTTCCCATGCATCCAAAGGACAGTCTAAAATAGAGAGGAAGAGATCCACGCATTTCTCTGAAATCTACCCATAGCCAGCAGAAGGAGGTCTCCACGCATGCACAGGTAGTCATAAGAATAAAATAAAACAAAAACAAGTTTCCACGTGCTGGAGGTTGGAGGAAAGAGACAGATAGAAGACAAAGGTCTATGCAGGTTTCTAAGGAAAGGAATAGTCCAAAAAAGTAGGAAAAATATACCATGTGGAGGAGGAGATTCCACGCACAACAAAGCCGGGACAGTCAGAAATGTAGTAAAAGACAAGGATAAATCCATGCGAAGTTTTACATGTAATTTCCACGCAACAAGGAGGAGAAGGAAATTTTTAGTCTAGCAAAGAAAGATCTCCCACACAAAGCGCATGGAAATACACAGCCAAACAAAAATAAAGTTTCGACGTGGGGGAGAGAAGGAGTTTCCATACACATGCCAGAAAGAATAGTAGTTTCCACGTAGCTAGGAGAAAATAGAATACCACACATCAACTAGAAAGTTCCATGCATAGCCAGGGGGTAGAAGATAATCCAAATCGAAAGGCAGACCACGTGGAAGATAAAAAAGAAAAGAAAGGCAGTTTGAAAATTTAAAAAAAAGGTCCTTTAATTCCAATGTATTTTCTAGAGAACATTCCATGCTAAAGAAAAGGAAGGAACATTTGTTTTTCAGGAGTAATTCAAATTCCAGAATTTTCTGAAACAATTTCTACGCAAGGCTATTACCTAGTGTAAGAGAAGGAATTCATCATGCATTTTCCAAAGTACGCACTCATCATAATCAAGTGATTTTCATGCATACGAGGAAGAATTCACTCGGAAAATTAAATAAAAATTGATATTGAGCTTGGGTTATTTCGTTTATTTAAAATAAATAATAAAAAAAAGTTGTCACCCGAGTCAGAAATCAAACCAGTCTCGGTGTGTGATCTTGTGAACAAGACTAGTTATTAGTATTTATTTTTTTAAAAGAATAAAACTAATAATATTAAAATGAATCATATTGTTCTTGCACTGACAAGGGTTTCAAATATTGAGACCCGATCCCGTTTGCATTGTTTTACATGCCTAAGTCCTTTTTCTATGAAATTCATAATGGTAAAAAAGTCTAACAAATCTATAGGAAGATCAAGGAATTTGGTGGAGAAATCAAACAAGTCTGTGCTCGAGTATGAATTCCAAGGAATCATCCCTCCTAGTTCCATTACGTCAACATATGAAAATATCACTGATACAAATCTGGGTCACATCAATGTGCAATAATTATGTAAATGGGTTAAAACTGAAGGCAAAACCATATTCTCTGATAGGCTTTACCATAGTGGTCTACCCCAAGCAGCAGCATTTCCTATCTTGGCGTAATTTCTTGATTTGGTTATCACTTATGCGGAGCATTATGATCCCAAAAGATGAGGAATTTTTAAAGATAACTGCAAGCCTTTTCTTTTAATCACACTGGAGCATATTGAGGAATTGTTTGGCATACCTGATGTTCCTGAGAATGCAGATATCACTCATTAGTCAACACAAGAATTTTGAGATGAAGAACCCCTTAGGTGGAGCAAGATGGTTAATAACAACTAGTTAGTAACCAAGAGGGCTCAAATTGATAGGCTTCCCAAAGAACTATACCACATTGAGTTCGTGGAAGAAATCAGGGACATGATTACTCTCCTAAGTCAAGTTTTCGGTTTACCCTCTGCTAGGATTTTCCACCCATGGATGTATCAGTTTATCTGTATCATCCTAGCCAAGAAAGAGTTTTTGGATTGGGCCACAATCATTAGTAACGCCCTTCACAAACAATTGATAGAAGTTAAGATGACTGGATGCTTCTACGTGACATCGTATCTAACTTATGTAGTATTAAGAAGAAAGTTATTTTTGGGCCTTGAAACAAGAGGATTCATGGGGCCATCAAATAGTGTTTTTCATTATTACCCTCAAATCAGTTTCAAAAATAGCTCTCACCATTTTAGAAGATTCAACGATGCATTCACCTTCTGCGTGATTCGGAACCTGAATCGGAATACTAAAGAAATATTTTCTAAAGAAGCCATGAGTGTCATTTCCCAATGGGGAATCTGGTTTATTCAATTTTCATCACTTTCCTACATTCGTGTGAGTAGCTTTGCTAGTACCCCATAGAAGCTTCCTAAGTACATCAGTGACAAATGGGCATTAATGGAGCTTGCACCACAACTATTCCAAGCTCACTGTCTTCTTATTGACAAGCACCGTTCAAGAATTCATTTCCCAATCAAAATTTGGGAATATCAATGTCCAAATCTTTTCAGTGCACAACTCATGGAAAAAGAGTTCGCCCTCATCACAATCCATCCATATGTGAAGAGATCCCAATTTGATATCAATGGATATATGCAAAATATTCTTGGAGTAAAGTATCAACATAACCCTACCATGGAAAATTTTTGGGCTGCCTGTTCAGACGAACATGAAGTAAGAAGACAAGAGTTTTATCACCTAACACTTTCTCAGATCAAGTCCTTCTACATCAAGAACCCACCCGATTCATTCATAAATGATGATGAATATGTCATTGATCCCTCATATGATGTAGTTTCTTTTACCCCATTGCCTCTAATTGATTAGACCAAAAGAGATGAATTTTCTCTTAAAAACAAGAATCAACCAATTATTAAAAGAAGTATATCTTGGTATGAAATAGAACTCACCAGGTTACAATCAATTCAAGATCATGCTTCGGGATCACAAAAAAATCCAACATGAGGAGGCCTCCATTCAACCAAATCCTCTTTCGATCTAGCTCCATACCATCCAATCATACAAAACAAGTAAGAAAGGAGTGGTTGCCAAAATTCACTTCGCTAAGTAATGTGTCACGCGGAGAAATATCTAAAGATCCCAACCCCGAAGAAGGAAGAGAGAATGTATCATGATTTTCTACCTCGAGTAGAGATTCTTCTACCCACATTATTAATAGCGCTAATCTCTTGGTGACAATCCTCGGTCATGCTTCACAAAAGCATCCACTCAAGTGCAAGTAATTCAAATATAAAACACTTCTGAGCATGTAGTTCATGAAGGGATTTCCCAAAATCTCCGAATAATCGGGAGGTGGATATTGAGGTTTTTCTCCTCAAATCGAGTTCATAGATAGGATTCAAGCAAGATCTCATGATGTCGAGAACAATGACAATATTGATTTGAGCTCTGGGATTTTGTATGCGGAAATAGTCCATGATACTCCTTCCTAGGTTGATTCCAAGGTTAAGAAGAGGAAGAGGTTGTCAAGGTAATTCACATTGATTTTGATTCCCTTTTCAAACTTTCAAATGACATCATTCCAAAGAAACATAAGGTAGTTTCTCAAATAATGGTGGATAATGACATAAATAGATTTACAGATCTCGCTATCCAAAAATTTGATAAGGAACATGATGTCATGACACCTACTGATTATGATGTTTCCAGACTTGGTCTTGGGAGGTCTACATTAGAAAGTGACATGGTGATGGCTCGAGATTCAATTGATATCATGCTAAAGAGACTTGAGAAATATAAGTCTCAGAACTCTCAGCTCAAGGCTGAAAAGAATCAATTGGTGGAATATGTTCAACATTTGATAAATCCCATATCATCCACTTTCCCAGTACCTAATGCAGTGGCTGCCCCTGATGAAGAAACTCTCAATTTGTCAAAATAAATAAACACATTAGGCCATGTCACTAAAACTTGGCTTTTAGAGATTCTCATTTTAGGCCAAGGGATGATCAAAACCATGGTTAAGCTTCATGAAGATTTTAGTGTGTATCTTGATCAAATTATTTCTTTCAAAGAAACTTTTTTTTCTAATATATCAAATTTGTATGAGATATTGGCTAGTTTGCAAGAGATGACAAGTATCGAATCCTCAGTTTTAGCCATTAAAGGAATTCTCAAATTTGAACATCGAGGGAAAATTTTTCTTCAATGTCTACATCTTAAATCAAGGAAGACACTTCTCAAGTATTCTATGATCCATTATGAGAGCATGTGCAATGAAGCCTTCACTTCACTCTCCTTGATTCAAGAATTCATAGCTGAGATTCCTTGCAACCTCATAAATGAGCATAATCAAGGTTGTTCATCGGAGCAGGTGGAAGAGCAATTTTCACAATTATTTAAGGACATGTACACTTCTGTGAAAAATTTCTCGTCAGTTTCAATGGAGAGGTGCATCAAATTAAATAACTTATTTGAGAATGCTCAATCCAAAATTGCTAATTTAAATGATATGACAAGTAGTATTATTGAATTGCAGGTATTTTGTGAGGCTATTCTTTGACCAAATGAACCTCCTAAATAATAAAAAATGTGTGAAACTTTGGGAAGGTTTAGATATTTTCAATGGCAAAAGTGAAAAATCCGAATTTCACCGGCGGTTTAGGGGGATAATTTTATTGATATTTAATGAAGTGGGAGAGTCCATTTCAATGGATAAGGCATTGGTTATTATTGTATATTTTAAAAAGTGTTATTATTTGCTTTTGTGAAACTACATGGATATTTTAAGTAATTTCTATTTTTGTGTTGTCTTTAATAAAGTTGGTTGAAAAAGTCAAAGGTCACTTAAGTGCCTTATTTAATGATTACGTAAAACCCTAACTACTTTGTAACCAAATTTTGGGTTATAAAAGGAATTGAGGGCTCATTTGTAAAGGTGAATTTGAGAGAGGAGAATAAATAATTTTGTGTGCAAGCTTTGTTTCATGAAGAAACTTTGTGTTATTTTTGAAAACATTTTGGAGTTAATGAAATACAAACTTTGGGTCTCATTCATTGGCTCTTGTAACATTTGATGTTTTTATGTTCATTAGATGTTAGGTGTTTGAATCTTGCATGTAAATATTATCTTTGATCTTACTGTCAATGTTATTACTCTATTGTTCTAGTTCACAGGATCAAGCTCGATTATCTACTTGCTCATGTGTGTTACCTTTTACACATTCTTGTGTGGCTAACTCAAACTCCGTTTTATCTCGTGTTGGTTATTCAACTTTCTTCTTCATGCAATATTAGGCTCGGTTTTTACCTAACTCTTGCATGTTCTTTCAGTTCATTCCATTCCAATCCTTTCCTTCATTCCATTCTATCTCCCTCATTCTATTGTCTTTCCATTGATGTTCTAAAACACCCCCCACATACAATTTTGAATGTACGAGATGTAAATATAGTTTTGGTTTTCAATAATGGCAGCCTCACCTTCATTGAGGAAGGACTTCATTCCCACATTGTTGCATGTCATTTGCATGCTTGAAAATCCATATGCTAACAGGATCCAAGGCCAATGACTCCAAGTCCAACAGAGATGCTTTTTTGGCCTCTCTTACTCCATGGGTAATACTGGTGCTCATATTTTTTCATATATACAGTAAAAAGGGTGATCACTTTGCACATCAATTCCTTGCAAGGATCTCATCCCCACCCATGCTAAAGGCACCTTTACAAGGAAAATTCCATTAAGGGCCTCGGCTCTAGCAGAAGCATCATTTGCAAGGCTCTTTGCTACCTCCGTTGTTGGGCACCTACTAGTCTTAGGGGTGGTATGGACCATTTTAGCATCAGCATGTGCCATAGAAATGATGATTTTTTATTTAATTTACTATTGCATCTAAGGACCACAAGAGATGTCAATCTCCATGATCTTTTCCATACGATTGGATACATCACATGTGTCTACATGACCATGGATCAGAAGATGGATTAGAATGGGATTTGGTTTTGTTAATTTCATCAATAGGGAGGATGCTCGAGAGCTATCAATAAGCTCAATTCCTATGGTTATGATAATCTTATTCTTAGAGTCGAATGGGCCACTCCAAGGAAGACTTTTTTAGTTTTTAAATTGAAGCAATACAAGCTTAAAGTAAGGCGTATTTCCTTCTTTGTATGGAGTCTTTAACATTTTTCCACTTTATATTTTATAGGTTTTTAAATGTTTATAGTATCAATTACATGTTCCACTTGAACACAACAATTCTCTTTTTATTTTGACTTTCCTCATTTAGTATAATGATTTATTTGTTTTCACTATAGAAAACTTATCAAATCTTAATTTTTAATTTCATTTTGAAATTTTTTCTCATGGTGACATTTGTTTATTTTTATTTGTAGGGTGATTTGAGTGTTTTCCACCCCTTAAGATTTACCCACTTTTCTCATTTCTTGAGTTAAGGTTGATAGTGATGGAATCCAAAAGAGTGAGATGCGGGAAGCATAAATTGGAGGATAATGAAGATATGGAATTTCTATTTCCACCGTGGAATATCATCAAGTTCGATGAAGAATATTGTCAAATACAAGTTACGTGAGCAGAACCAGAAGGTGGTTCCCACCACTACCATGCGCATCGGAAAAGTTGCCAAAGATGACTTAACGAGTGGCACAAGTTCGGCATCATTTCAAACTATGAACTCTACTAGAACAACCCCACCATCCAGGATCGAGTGTGTGAATCAAAGTCCGGTGGAGATTCGTTCTCCTTCCCCTCTTAATTTCGGGGTAGTTTGATGCTCATATCTTTTTCTATCTACAATAAGAAGGGTGATCATTGCACAAAAAAATTCCCTTAGAACGGTCATGCCCCCACATTTGCCATAGACATCGTAACAATGGATAATATCATACAGGGACTCACCTTGGTTGAAGCATCGCATCCTCCATTGTTGGGGACCTCCTAGTCTCGGGGCGACGTGGAACACTCCAATTATAGCATGCCCTGAGGAAACAATGAAATTTATGTTCAAGTTATAAGTTTGTCCGAGGACCATGAGGGATGTCAATCTACACAAGATTTTTAAGTACTTTGTACACATCATGCAAGTCTTTTTCTGTTGATCGAGAAGATGAATTAACTAGGATTTGGTTTTTTTAATTTCATCACTAGGGAGGATGCTCATAGATCTATCTATCAATAATATCAATGCCTATCGTTGTGAAAATATTTTCTCGAGTCGAATGTGCCACTCCAAGGAATTTTTTAGAAAAAAATTGAAGCGAGGCAAACTTAAAAACAGGCATCTTTCCTTCTTTCCATGGATTATTTTACTTATTTCTACCTTAGGTTTTTTAGGTGTTTTAGTGTTGATAGGATCAGTTGTGAATCAATTGAATGCAACGATTCTCCTTTGATTTTGACTTTCCTCATTTAGTATAATGATTTTTTTCACTTTGAATAAAACCTATCAAATATTAATATTTAAATTTATTTTGACATTTTTTCTTATGATGAAGTTTAATTATTTTTATTTGTAGGGCGATTTGATTCTTTTCAAACCCTTAAGATTTACTTAGGAAGCATGAGGATTTCTCAACTTTTCCCATTTCTTGATTTAGGGATAATAGTGATGGCATTCGATATAGTGAGATGTGGGGATCTTGAATAGGAGGGTAATAAAGATTTGGAATTTATTATTCCACCCTTGAATATCAATGAGTTGAATGAAGAATATTGTCGAATAAAATTTCAATAAGAAGGGTGGAAGATGGTTCATACCACTACCATTTGCATCCAGAAATCAGCCAAAGAGTTCCTTAACTAGTGCATTGTCGATCGCCATGAGTGGCATAATTTTAACATTACGCCAACTAGGAACCCTACTAGAGTGACCCTTCTCATTGGGATTGAAGGTTGATGATTCCAAGTTCGGAGGAGATGTATTTTCCAACCTCTCTCACTCCAAGGGCGTGGGGCACCCATAGTTTTTGTATTAGTCATAAGAAGGGCGATCACTGCACATAAAAATTCCCTAACAATGATCCCATCCTTGCCCATGCCATAGAAACCTTAATAAGGGATAAGACCATCGAGCACCTTACCTCCGTGGAAGCATCCTTTGGAGGGTTTCCGCTACCTCCGTTGTTCAAGCACATCCCGATCTTAGCGGCGGGATGGACCGCTCCAACAACAACATGTGCCACAAAAATAATGACTTTTTTATAGTTACAAGTTTCTCCAAGGACCACGAGTGATGTCAATTTACATGATATCTTCATTCGTCTGGACACATCATGCGTGTCTACAGGTGGCCATAGATCGAAAACATATTAGAAGGGGATTTTTTATTTTTAGTTTCATCCACAAAGAGGATGCTCGAGAGAGCTATCAAATAAGCTCAATTCCTATGGTTATAATAATTTTATTCTCATAGTTAAATGGGCCACTACAAGGTAGAATTTTTACTAAACTGAATCAAGGAAGATTTAAAATTAGCCACCTTTCCTTTTTCTAAGGAGTCTTTTCCTTAAGTGCTTTATGTTTTGTAGTTTTTATTGTTGATACGATCAGTTTTGTTTCGCTTGATCGCAAAAATTCTTGTTTTATTTTGATTTTCCTCATTTAATATAATGATTTATTTGTTTTCACTAAGGAAAACATATCAATATTATCCACTGTTGATTAATCTCAATAGGTGTCCACTTTAACTAAAGTGTATGTTTAATTTTTTTTATAGGGTGATTTTTGTGTTTCAAACCCTTAAAATTTACTCCGGATGTGTGAGTATTTCTTGAATTTTCACGTTTCGTGATTTAGAGATGATAGTGAAGTCTCTAATAGAGTGATATGTAAGGATATTGAATAAAAGGATACCGAAGAACTATAATTTATTCTTCCGTCACTGAATATAATTAGGCTAGATGGAGAAGATCATCGAATACAAGTTCAACAAGAAAGGCCAGATGGTGGTTTTCACCAATACCATGTGCATCAGAAGAGGAATTGCATTTAATTATATTTTGATAGTCTAGATCATCACCCTTTGTTAGATTCTTCATAATATCTTAAATAATTCTCTAGTTACACTAAGGTTCAATCACATCATATTGAGTGAACTTGGACGTATCTCACATCTCTTGAAATTCATTAGCCTAGTAGTTGTTAGCCCATATAAAAAGAAACATGGTCGGTTTTTTATTTTGCAGATAAATGTCAACTTTCATGAAATCATAAAAATATTTTCCCAAGATCTGCATGGTTTAATGTTAATGACATTCTTAAACCGATAAGAACCTTATTCTAAAGTAAAATTAAAGCCCCTAGCTATCGTCGGCCCATATAAAATAGAAACATGTTATATTTATATTTTTATATATCAATGTTGGATTCCCTAAAATCATTTAAATGATTTTCCAAAAAATCCATAGTTTAATCTTTAAAAAAATTAAAAATATTAAGAACCTTTATTCCAAATGATGAATTAAATCTGCAGAGCCTATATCCTATACATAAAATAGATATGTTCTATTTATTATTTTGCATATCAACGTCGATTCCAATGTTTTGATTTTCAGATTCTAGTATATGGGACTTTGGAGTGAAGTAAATTCCAATATGTGTGATTTTTGGATTCCATTATATGTGATTATGGAGTCTAGATAATTCAAATATTTAACATTTTGGAATCCAAAACTACTAATTTTAGATTCCAATATGGGCGGTATTGTTTCACTACTCGATTTGGAATAAGACAAGATTTAGTGAAATAAGTTGTATTGTTATATATAGCTAGCCCACTATGAATTGAACTTACACAAGGGAGTCCTAGGGCATGATTATTTCACACATTCACCTAATCTACATGGAGTATGAGATGTAGTATAACACTCAATCGTAATTTCACTCTCGGGGTGACCTTCGAGGTCAGTTTGACTCCCATATTACATATTTTGTTTTTAAATTTGATGTGGTATTGTAAGATATGCAAGTGAATATTTGTCTTGCAGGTTATAGGCATCTCTATGATCAAATAGTGACACATAAGTGATCAACATGGACTACTTGTGACATTGTGAAAATCAGATTTAGAAAATTTGTGCGATCATGGGTTACCAGTAGAGGAATCCAACACCTAGGCACCCCTGTATAATTATACATGCCCATTTCTATCCCTTTCTATAGATTCCATAATTTATCTTGAGCATTTCTAACACGGTTTGCCTCTCGTGTAGTAGTTTTACTAGTTCATAACACTTCTAGATCAACCAATAATCCGCTAAGTTATTGTTTCTATACCTCTTGCTTAGGGTTTGTACTCTATCTTTCTTATTACTTTTGTCAAATCTATATTTTAGAAATTTTTATCATATGTGACTCTACAATTATGGTATTACGAATTTAATTTTTTTAAATCAAGAACTACATGGATTATGAAATGTAGTACAACACTTGGTACTAAGTTTACTCTTCGAGTGACTGTCGTAGTTAGTCCGACTTCACATATTTCTCTTTCATTTCAGATCTAATGTTTTTATGGTCTTGTGCAGATAGCTAGATTTTTCTTGTAGGTTATAGGTGACATTAAAACCCTAACAAGGAAGTCGATGTGACAAATCAAACATTGGAGCGAAGAACGTTAGACCCGAACAAGGAAGATCCTAAATATTTTTACAGACACCACCACCCAGATTGGACACTAGCATTGAGGTGTTATTTTCATCTTGTGGGTGCTCCTATATAACACATTCAAGAGTCTCAAAATAAATTACGGTCATTTTACCATCATTTCGGTCAAATCAAGTAGCTAGATAGTTTCGATTGTCTTGAGATCATATAGAAAACCATCTAAGTCATTTATCCCTCTCATTTTTTTTAAGTTCTATATTTTTAAGTACTTAACATTTATATATTGTTGTATATCATCATTTTTATGCCATTAGTTACAAAAGTTACTCTGAAATTAGATTTATTTTTATTTTTATTAAATCATTTCCTTTAAGCATGTAATTTCATTTCATACTTG
Source organism: Taxus wallichiana var. yunnanensis (assembly GCA_018340775.1). Taxonomy (NCBI): domain Eukaryota; kingdom Viridiplantae; phylum Streptophyta; class Pinopsida; order Cupressales; family Taxaceae; genus Taxus; species Taxus wallichiana. The sequence goes on along the minus strand of CM031240.1, from coordinate 726,400,635 downwards.
AAAGGGGGCAAAATGTAGACACTCAAATTTTGTAATTCTACTCTTTCATAGTGCTATTTTTGACATGGCTCTCTTTTTCAAATAAGTGCACTTTACCTATTCTCAAACATTACATCTCTAGGTTTAGTTTTTAGCTTGGTTGATCACACACACTCATTTTTAATATCTTCTAATAATCAAATACATAAAATCCACTAAGAAACTCTAATAGTCAACATCCAAACTCCAGGACATCATATTTCCACTCTATGGTAAAAACTCACAACATGGGTAGGAACATCCATATTTTCCTGATCCTAGTGTACGGTTTTTACATTTCTCAATTTGGTCTATAAATTTTACTTGTACATTAGTCTTTTGGTCATTTACTCCTCATTCAACCTTTGTAACTAAAATTTTCTTTGGAACCATATATAATACAATGAAACTCTCCTCATTTAGTAAATACCACTCTTATTGACTTCTATTGTAAAATCTAGCACCAATGGCACCCAAATCTCCCTACACTTTGAAAATAACTTTACACATTTATAAGAGTAACATTATCTACAAGTATTAAGCTTCCCACTAGGACTAGGGGACTACTTACCACATTTGATAACACTCAATGTTACTCACTCAAGTAGATAGGTAAGAGAGAACTTGAAGTCAAGTATTATCAAAGGAAGGATGTCAAAATTTATTTCACTATAACTAAATATCACATGCTATGTGGAGAATAGTGTGTAGTTTGAGGCCTCTTCAGAGTAGTGAAAATATTAGAAGTGCATGTATTCCCATAACCTAATTAATGATTTTTTTAATAAATTCTCATCCTTAGTTAGGATTTGAAAGATTGAGTAGAGCATTCATAGGCCCTTAGAGTGTGAAAAAATTACTGAAAGAGAGTGATGAAAAAATTCATACAAGTGAAAAAACCAAAGATTTTTAGTCTTTGTTTTGAGTAGGGTCAATAACGTACAAATAGGTAAATACCGTAAATACATTCCTATCCTATTATACGGTTTTACCTGGAGAATTTTCAGGTCACATTTCTAGTTCCAAAGCACTTTCAGGTGTAAATACCCTTATTTATGAAAGGAATGATAAGAAGATTATTACAAGATGTAAATATCCTAGATGATAATATCACATTAAATATCTCAGATGATAATATCACATCACATTTAATAATATGAGAGGAAGTTTTAAGAGTAACCTTACAAAAGGATTTACTAACAAAGAGATAAAATATCATATATGGAAATCCATCATCATTTCCTTGATCTCACGAATTATATCAATAACCTAGATGTACATATAGGATGAGGGAAGTGTAACTACCACCTAGACCATTGGTGAAGAACTTCTACTAACTAATACTAGTATATAAGCTAACTCCACAAGACTAGAAAACAAACTTCACAAAACTAGTACACCTAGGCATGCTAACTCAATAAGTGTAGGGGTAACACAAGTACAATAATTATCCTAATTAAAAAATAAAATGATAAATGATAACCTACACTAACACCCTTCCGTAAATATGGCTTAGGTGGATCGAAAATAACATGGGTGCCAACAAAAATATTGATGAGGTACCCATGTACAATAACTAGGAAAAGGAAACACTAAGGTACCCAAATTCTGTAATAACAAAATAATGAGATAGAAGAACCATTACAAGGAATCTCAATAATATTGGCTAAAAAAACATGTACAATGTTGAAGAATTTTAGTGTGAATTGTGGTCAGAATCCATTGTTAGATCATAAAACTCAAAAACAACTTATATTGGGTTGCACTAGAATATCTCCTTACAAGAAGATTTTCAATTCAATGATGTCAAAAGTGTACAAAAAAAAACCAATCATATTTTGATCAATTGGTACAAATAGGTGTTCCACGATCTAAGAAAAACTAAGGCAATAAGGAAAGGACAAAAATCAAAAGTAATAGGAGTACCACGATCAAATAAAATCTAAGGAAATAAGGAAGGGACACTAGAACTGAAGAAAAAGGATCGACACCACACCCTCTCATAATGTTGAATGGGTGGAGTGACGCTACAAATCTCTATGATTTTTCAAAACAACTACTCGAATTCTAGGCTTCACTAGAATAGCTCCCCCACAAGAGAGACTATCAACATTCTAGAAAGTTTCAAAAATATAGATACAAAATCTCTTAACAAATAAGAGAGATATAATACACCTGCTAAAGATAATTCCTCAAAAAAGGAGTATGACAATGCATATGGTATAGAAAGACAAAAGAAAACTCAAATGGTAGAGGAGCCACGCCTATAGAGTCCTCTAAATGAATGCTTATGTTGCAACCATGAGTGATCATAAATCCACCACAAATCAACACGTATGGATGAAGAATATGTCTCGTATATGATTCGGTGCAAATTGCACAACAAGTTCATGCAAAGGAACATCATAATGTATGTTAGGTTGATCATATCGATAATTGAAATATCAGGTTTCTCAATCCTGAATGAAGGTAAAAATTCATTTGTACCTCATGATCCTTAGATATAGTCAAGTGAAAAATATAGGATTTCCTTCAATGTATGATTAATGCGGGAACATCAACTCGTGTAAATAAATACATTTTTTTGGCTTGTAATGGGTTATGGGGGTTCTTTTAAGTGTCCTTGAGTCCTTCATGTTTTTCTTTAGCCCTCCATTTGTGTTAAATGGGAAATATGTAGCTTCCTTCCAAAATGGTGTATTTGAATATTTCAATTTTATAACTAATTTTAAAGATGTGAGGCCAAAATATAATGTTATAAAGAGTTGTACAATTGTGTAGAAGGTCATAAAAGGACCTCATTTGATATAACTAAGGTTTCTTCACACCTTAGGCTAGAATCAACATGATATTTCAGGGTTAGAATTAGTTATTCCACCCACCTTATTATTCATAAAGGAGTTATATTTGAATGGAGTGTAAGATAATAATTTTTAAAGAGATTTGGAGATTTTAGAGGAAGGGAAGAGAGTCTCATCGAGGAATAAACCTGAGCTAATGAGTTTGGAAAATTGGTAAGTATGGTTCTTATAAGTGTGTAAATGATGGCTTCTCTTAAAATGAGAATATTAAAATATTTTATTATGGATATCTATGTGTGCATTTGTTCTAATGGGATGGATATGTAATTGGTAGACATATTTTAATCTCAAAAGTGTTTCTTTGGTATTGATGCATTAATTCGATTCTTGTAGGGAATGCTTTGAGGATTATATACTATGTGGTGTTATGAAAAATTGAATGACTTAAGCATGCACTAAGTATCTATGCAAGTATTTATAATTTGAGGAGGATATGTTAAATTTATATGAACCATTAGTCAAGATTGATGTTACAAAGATAATGGATTTTTTCGGTTACAAGAGAAACAATTCGTAAGATAGCTTGTGGGTCCTTTGGTAATTGAGTAAAATTAGAAGATAAATGATGAATGCAAGTACATCTAGAGTTGTGATATGTTTCGATAGGAATGACAATTATTTTCAAGATTTTAATTTGTCAAGAGAGTGAGATTTAATGTGTAATAAAGGAATGTACCCGAAATAGATTTTTTTGTGTTAAGAACAATGCAAACATTGTAGTTGTGAGTGGTGTAAATGTTTTTAAGGTTATAAATTTAAGGGAGAAAGGTACATAAGGATAAGATAGAACTTTTAAGCCAAGTTAAGATATTTGAATCACCATTTTGAGAAATATATAGATTAAAATCCCTCTCGGGCTCATTGAAACTCTAGTCCAGGGCTAAACTACAACATTAGTGTAGCTCAAGATTGGATGTATGAAACCTTCTGAAAGTGAGTACATAACATCTTGGGATGATTATTAAATGGATTTAAAATAAATTGATATATTTGATCTTTGTAAGGATGAAGTTTTGTTGATAGTCCTAATCGAGCATTTGGAGACCTAATTTTGAAGGGGAACATAAAACTCGGTACATTTTCTTCTAGAGTCTAGGGTAAGGTCAATAGATATGTTGATATTTCCTAATGGGTACTATAAAATCATATTTGTTCATGATGACAATGGGTTTATCAAAATTTATGGAAGAATTAGTTGTTCCTCAATGTTACAAACGGTGAATGACAGTCTAGAGGGTGGAAGAAGGATTCTTGGTTAGTTATTTTTGTATCTCTCTTTAAATATTCTTGAGACCATTAGAAAATTTTCGTAAGGGTTGGATAAAAGAAATTTAAATTCCATAAGGAACTTTGAGAAGTTTAATCTTAAACCATTCTTGTGTAAGAATGCAAATAAAACTTCTAACAATTATTTGTATTAGTGAGATTCTAGTTATTTCTTGATGATAACGAGGGGAAGAGCAGAGCATTTAATATTGAAATTTATACTGAAAATGCATTAGAGAAGATGGTGTTCCAGAGTTAGAATCTTAATGAAAATTCACATTTAATAAAGGACTAACATAGAGTTGAAGACAAGAGACCTAGAATATAGCGGTATTAGAAAGGAACATAGTGGGAAGTTGGGAGAAGAATGGAATGAGAAGGTTGAAGTGTATATGGAACGGTTAGTAGAGTGTATAGAGAGATATCTTAAGGCATAAATAGTGAAGAAAGGACTGAGAACATTTAATAAGTGATATCATTTTTAGAGGTAATTCAAGAAAGGCTATTATACTATATGATTATATTTGGATAAAAGAGATTAGATAATAGTGAGTATATGATCTTAAGGCTGCATATAGGATACCATGAGTGAGAGTAACATGAAGGACTAATGACCAATAAGATAAGCCAATTTCTAAGCACAAAATTTGACACTTGGGAGAATTTGGTGATCAAAACATTAGTTGTTTAATTCTCTTCTTGGAATGTATGATAAAGGTTAAGGTGTATGAAATATCTCAAGCTTTCCAAATAGGTTGGAAACACCAAATTAGATGAGATTTTTCTATTTTCATGATATCTCAAGGTATGTATGGGCTCACAATAGATTGTAAAAAAAATTGCTTTTAATTTGGCGAAGTGTATTTATATCTCTATATATATGATCCTAATGAAATAACTTCTAAAAACCCAATGTCTTGGTGAGAATTCCACTTTACATGTTGAATATGGGAATCAATACCTTGTGAATTTCTGCCAATACTTGTGCTAGTGCAACCCATAGAATAGAGCATGAGAGAACAAAATCTAGCGGTATGTTTCTCAAAGGAGATAGTCATGTCAGTAGAAGAATTTTAATTTGGATACATTGAGTTTGTTATTGCAATAAATATATGTGTGGAAGTATAATATGTGGTAATAAGTGCAATAGATTTAGGAGCATCATAAGCATACGCATGCTCATAAATTAATAAATCAAGTTAGTGGGTGTGTGAGAAGCAATTGCAAGTGGACTAGGAGCATGGTAATAAGATTCCACAATGTGAGGATGATGTTGTAAGTGAATGTGAGTCCACAATTGTTTTATTATGGGAGTGAATGATGCCATCTTTGTGGTGAATGATGCTTTGTAGAAGTGAGTTTTTCTTCTTTAGTGATTTGTTTTCTTCTACAAATATTAATATGTCCTCCTAAAGTGAACACACTTAAAGGCTCTCATTCTCCAATGGGTAATAATCCATGAAAGAAAATACACACTAAAAATAATGTAACAATATGTCATGCTAAGCCGAAAATACGTTTGTTTGTGATGACAAACACCCCCATATTTTGGCACTTTATGAAGTAGTGAATTTTATAAATTAAATGACATCAATGGAAAAAGTGAAAAAAATGATTCATTTTAACAAAAAAGGTACTTAATTCTAAGTTACTATTAAAAATCTATGACAGACTGAATTTTCGGTCAAGTAATGGTCCATTTAAATTAAAAATGCACTCCTTTTTGTTAATGTTTTTGTATTAAAAACCTATTTTTACAATATAGAATAGAAGAAACTATTTTTGGGCCTTTCACTAGGAAAATAATTAGAGGGTCTACACTTTAGCACCCATTAGTAGGAATCACCACGGTAAGCCCTCATATGACCTCCCATGTTCAATCATTACTTGCTATTAGCAGATTTTGACAAAGACCCAAAATGTTTTATGTTTCTCCGAACAAAACCCAAAAATGGTTTATCCCTCCGATGAACACATATGCTAGATAACAATAACACCTTCCACATATGTGTTAAAGCCTTTTTCTTATGCACCAAATGAAATTTATTTTCCCATATTTGTGTAACCTACATTAAAAGCTACCACCCGAGAGAAGATTGGAAAATATTAGAAAAATCAATAAAATATTTTCATGGTCTCCTTCAAAATTCTATAGCTTCTCGTATAGATCCATACAAAAAGTTTGACCCCTGCACCTGACTCTACAAAAATAAAGCTTTCAAATTTTTGGCATTTTCTAGATCGATGGTGCCCACCATTTCACACAAAAATACACGCTGGAGAAACATACTAATAAATTCCATATCTATAAAAAACAAAAGTTATAAATGGATGTCGACGTCATCTACCTCTACGATACCATGAAAGGAATGATAAGAAGATTTTTCAAGCTACAACTATCTCATATGATAATAGCATATCATATTTAATAAGCTGAAAGGAATTCACCATGATAAGGTAACAAAATGGTTTAAAAACAAAGAGCTAAAATATCATATATGGAAATCCATCATAATGTTATTGATCTCATGAATTATAACAATAACCAAGATGTACATGTACAACGAGGGAAGTGTAACTACTACCTAGATTAGTGGTGAAGAACTCCCACTAACCGATATTGGTAGTTAAGCTAACTCTACAAGACTAAAAACTTACTCAACATAACTAGTACATTTAAGCATGTTAACTAGACAAGTGTAGGGATAACACAACTACAATAATTCTTAATCTTGGTAGTTAATTAATTAGAATAACCCCATGTAGATTTTTTTCATTCCTTTTTGGTTATGTATAAATATTAATCAATTTTTTTTTTTGAAAAAATCCCATCCATTCCAACCTTTTTGAGAAAATTATTTTGTATTTATCCTCTTCGGATGAAAATTTATCTATGTCTAAATAATAGGCCTTCCTACACAAAATCGTTCAACCAAATAATCTTATCATCACTCGGAGGTGTTGTGCATGCTTCCCATGCTTGATATAAGTCTTCATCTTCTACATACAAATCATTGATGGATTTAAAACCCACCATTTCAACTCTCATCTCAACCAAGGACACATAATTCCCTTTTAGTGCATTGGAAAACCTATTAGACTTTCCACATCCATGCTTCAAAACAATTGTATTCTTGCAAGTAATCCGCCCACTTCATATGCCTTTGATTAAATTTCCCTCAATATTTCTAAATGACTAGACTTCATGATCCCTAAATAACATAACCTCCTTTAGTAATGAGTAGTAAACACTATACTACATATTTGTATAATTCAATTTATCACTAAAATATACTATTTATGTTCCGTTTTGAATTAGAGTTGCATCAATGAATGTACCAATAACATCACAATCAACTTAAAATACGTTCACAAAATCAAGTAGAACCAATATTGGTTTTCATGTCACCTTTGGTTTCAACATTTTAAACAATTATCGCATTTCAACTCCAAAAATATCTTGTTATCTTCTCAAATTGACTTAGTGATAGATCTACACATTTAACTATGTCACATTCCATATTCATACATTTATTATTTTGTAGTCATTAAGAGGATTTTGTGTTATTGTTTTGTAAAACCTAATAGGGTTAAGTGGCTTCTATCACATTAATACAATATCATATTCTGTTTTGATTTGAATTTTTTGTCATTATGACATGTTTTAGGGGTAAACTATATACTATTAATTTATTTTATTTAGCTATATAGGATATTAAGGATATGTATTCCAAATTTGATTTTTATTGTTATTTTTTGGGTGTGTGTGTGTAAATGTTATTTTTACTTAATTTTAATTTTTTTTATTTTTCGAAATGAATAATGCACTAGTTAGTCTTTTTCTAATGTACAAATATTTTAAAGCTCAACAAAGGGTATCATTGGGGAGAGACAAAATGATGCCGTAATGAGTACTAATAGAGATATTTTTATATGCTTTAGTGTATGGAAAATGGTGTAAATCGTAACCTTTAGTCACTAATTTTCCTTTCGATCAGTTATTCATTTTTAGTGTTGTACCGTGTGAGGTAATTGTTAGTGTAAAATCACAGCACCCCCAAATGGTCCCAAATTTGAGTGGGGCATCGGTGTGATCTGCATAACATGGGACCATCTCTCAAGTTGTGGGACTTGCAGACTTGAGATGGCCCTCTAGAGAAATCCGGATTCTTCTTCCTAAACTACCTACCACAAGCTACTCTAGTGCAGGAAAACTATCTAATCCTAATCTAACCTTCCAAGGAGACATGGAGAGAGAGAAATACATAAAAATAGATCCTACACTAAGCGGTGATACACTAGAAAAGGAAGTGGCTGATCACAAATCCAACTTCCTGAAATGGAGAGAGGTGAGCAATGAAGAGGATGGAAAGATGCATCACAGACCAGAGATAAAATTCACACAGAACACCACTTCAACCCATTAAACACAACTCCCAAAACCTACAATAGACATGAGAGAGATATGCACGGTATACCCCTGTGACGATGAGAGGCGAGAAGAGACAATAAAATAAGAAACGATGGAAAAAACGCATCACGAAATAGATTTGATTACTCCAAGAGTTCATATGATAAACCATCAGTGGGAAAGGGGCAAGAAAATTCCATTACAGAGCTAAGAGAGGAGGCTTATACTATTCATTCTTCCCTAAGGAAGAAAATATAGGGGGAAGGAGAGAAATAATTTCCAACCTTTTGAAAAATGCCCCTCCTTTACAATATATAGAAGAATGACAAAAGAAGAGAGAGAGAATTCAAATCATGTTTCAACCACCCCAAGATATGCATTGAATTCAACTACTCCAACCACCCTAGAAAGCATTAAAATATGCTTGCAAAAATGATGAGCTCTACTGCAAAACCCATGCCCCCATGTGTTGTTCTTTGTTGGGCAAGAAAGAATTTTGTTCTTCATTATGGTGATAGGTGAGAGACTTGTCGGCCTCGAAAATGGTAGGCCAAATCATAAATGGTGGTAGGTGAGTAGTAGGCACCAAGAGTTTTACAAAATGTCCCCTCCCACTCAAATTCAAGCTCCTGGTCAAAAGTTATGGCTAATCGAAGGTGTTTCAGGTTTGGGGTCTATTCACATAAGATCCGTGTGGCGGCCTAACACGTATTGAGACTTCTCCCCTCGATTCACTCTTATTGTTGCCACAAACGGATATGTGGCGTTATCCATGGGCCTGCTCTATTTCATTTGTATTTTTCCTAAGTCCCTCTTGTTAGCGGAGGCGTTTAACGAGACACAAGACACGTGGAGAGCTAGTGCATGTTTGGGACTGCTTTTTGGATTCACCCCCGAAAGAGCACTCGAAGGGAAACATGGGGATTTTCACTAGTTCTCCTTTCCTTAGCCAATCCAAAGGCTGATTCTACCCCCATTTTTACTTTGACCACATGGCGGGCCCGCACTCATTTGGGAACCCGCTCTAGATTTTACCTCTAAAGTTATGCCAAGTGATGCTTGGCTCCTTCTGTCGATTCTAGAATCTTCAACGGCGGACTCTGTCTTATTTTTTACTCTTATCACATGGTAATCCTATGCTCATTTTGGAGTCATTCTTTGGGCCACACCTTTGAAGTTGTGCCTAATGAGGAACGTGGAGGCTTCAGATGACCCTCTTATACTTAGCCGATTAAATGGTCAACTTTGTCCCTTTTCGGACCTTAGACACGTGGAGGGTTGGAACTAGTTAAGGGTCTTTCCTTGGGCCACACCTTTGAAATTACGCCGATGAGGCACATGGCACCTTCCACATCTTTACTCTACCTTCCTCATGTTCTACCTAAGTCCCTTCTATTTGACAAAGGCTTTATGTCTGACCTGGGACACATGGAGAGTTTGCACACATTTAGAGACCCTATTTGGACCTGACCTTCAGAGGTGCACCGATTTGACACATGGAAGCTTCCGCTAGCATAAGACTTTCCAACTTCCGACTCTATCTCCCTTAGGCCGTGGATGCATGGAAAACCTTCTCTCATTTGGGGACTATCCCTTGGGTCTCACTTCTAAAGTTGCACCGAGGTGACACATGGCACCCTCCATGCTTTGTGACTTTTCAATGGATAATGAAGCAGTAACGGATTCCACTCACTCCTTTATACTTAGCCAATTCAGGCCTGCTACCCATTTAGGAACAACTGTTGGACCCTAGACATGTGGAGAGCCTGCACACATTTGGAGACCCTCTTTGGACCGACCTCTAGAGGTGTGTCGTTAAGACACATGGAGGCTTTCGTCATCCCTGTTGTACTTAGACTCATCAACGGCCAGTGTTGCCTTTCAGAACCTGACCACATGGAGGGATAGTGCTAATTTGGGGACCCTCCTTTGGATGCGTCTTTTGTAATTGTGTCGATCTGACGCGTGGCTCCCTCCCACGAGTTTTTTGTTTGGCCCCAAGTCAACTTGTGTGTAAAGTTTGAAAACTTCAAGATTTTCCCCATTTTCTTTCCTATTGAGCCTATGGACTCGTTTAACGTGATTGGCCTCCTTCGCCGACCATGTTCCTCCATTTTTCGAGCCCGCCTATCCCTTTATTATTGGATTTGAAATGTGGGCTCGCATGACTAAACCGACCCATCCGATTCTCTTCTGTGTGGGGTCATGTTTGATCAATTTTTCGGGGAAAAATTGGGATAACAGTAACATACTCATTTAGTCATGTTTCAAAAATGATAGAGATGAAGTGCTCTTATGATGGAAAGAAGCACAAAGTCTCTTTTTAGCATTTGTTGTCCGACACATTGTCAATGTGTGATAATGGAATGGTCATCATTGTGTATATGTAGTTATTTAGTTTTCATGATTTCATGTACTATACTTGTTTGTAAAACAATGAATTAGGAGAACTACAAACAATAAATTGGTAGAACAAAGAACAATAAATTAGGAGAAAAATTTCGTTAAAAATTACTCTTTATTTCTTCACCCTATGCAATTGATGGATGTACTACAATAACAATACGGATGGAGTGTAAGGTAACATGTTGATTAACTAGTCATGTTGTAGCAACAATAGTGATGGAGTGCTCTTGCTATGGAGAGAAGCACAATGTCTCTTTTTATCATTTCTTGTGCGACACATTATTAGTTTGCGATAATAAAATGCTCATCATTTTGTATATGTTGTTATTTGGTTTGCATGATTACACCTTTGCATTGTTATTTGGTTTGTGTGATTTTATTTAATGTACTTGTTTGTAAAATAATAAATTGGGAGAAAGTGTTTTACTAAAAACTTTCTCCTTAGTTATACATCATTTTATTTTTTCATCTCATGCATCCAATGGACCTACTATGATAATGATAGGGATGGATTTCTAGGTAACATGTTCATTTAGTCATGTTTTAACAACAATAGGGATGGAGTGTTCTTGTTATGGTGAGAAACACAATGTTTGTTTTTAGCATTTGTTGTGTGATATATTTTTGCTTTGCAACAATGGAATGCTCAAACTTTATGTATACTTTGTTATTTGGTTTATGTGATTTGCATTTAATTTACTTGTTTCTAAAATAATAAAATAGGAGAACTATGAATAATAAATTGGGAGAAAATGTTTAATTAAAAATCTCTCCTTATTACTACTTATTTCTTCACCCTATGTAGGTGATGAACCTTATATCCCAAGCATTCCCTAAGTTGGTGTGGTTCTCATGGACCTATAGGCCCAAGTATGGCTTAAAGTGGTCTAGTTTATACATTATCACTTTATCTTGTATTAAACGATAAACTTACTCATCGAGTTGTGCATGAATATGATCTAGTTGGGCATAAACATGCTCTTGACAAAAAACCATCGTTGAGCTATAAACAAAGCACACCAAGCTTGTACATGAGTCGATTACTACTTGATAGGAAATTAAGAGTAGCGGAACAACTTCCTACGTTAATCTTGAGGAGAGATATTATGCAAAACTTTCAACATAATAAAATAGTTACATAAATCTCAGCAACACATTCATAACAAGAACAAAAACACCAGACATACATGTGGAAAATCCTTTTGCATAAAAACCCCACACTCCAAAAGCTCATTCAATATGTTTCAAATCTAATAACAAGACTACATACACTTGCAGAGCAAGTTTATTACAAAGTATCACCAAAAATAATTCTAGGAGGATTCAAACTTTACAATACTTGTAAATCTCACCACAAAAATTTCTTCTCCAAGCCTTCAATTTACAAACCTCTGGTTATACAAGAAACCATCTATGGTTTATAAAACCATGTGTCAAACCTCTCATGAGCTAAATAGAATTAAAGAGCAAGATTTCGGTCTAAAATTAGGGTCTCACGTCCACAATATTCTCCCCTTTTTGACCCTTATATATGTGATAAAATCTATCATAATATCTCTAAAAAAATCCCTTCCATGATATACTATCATATGGGAGTCTTTTGACAACTCATATTTCTATTTTTAGAGCACTGACAATGTGAAAGCGGCTGTAAGTAAGAAAATCTTGATTTGAATAAACCAAACAAGGTTGAGACACCTTATTTCCAACAATCTCCCACTTGTCGAATACCTTGTAAGGGCCAAGGGAAAGATACCATCATGGATCAACTGCTAGGGGCCAAGAGGCCCATAGACTCGAAACACCACCTAAATTTCATTGTGCTCACGGGCTTAGTTAATGCATTTGCAACATTCACAATTGTCTCTACCTTTTCCAGCTTCACCCTACCATCCTCAACCATATCTCTCATGAAGTGATACTGAACATCAATGTGTTTGGTCCTGGCATGAAAAGTCGGGTTCTTCACAAGGTAGATTGCACTATGAATTTCACAATACATTGTAAGAATCGCACTTTGTTTCAATTCAATATCTGAACACAAATGCTTCATCGAAATGGCTTCTTTACAAGCATGATTGGCTGCCATGTACTCTACCTTAGTAGTGGAAAAGTGACTAAATCCTTTCGCTTGCTCATCCAACTGATTGCACCACCATTAACAGTAAACACATATGCACTGGTGGATATTCTTCTATCGACATCACCAGCCCAATCTGAATCCACAATACCATGAGTACCTAGGGAATGATGATCTCCTCTTCCATGAAAACATATAGAGTACTTTAATGTACCTCATAAATATCTAAAGACCCTCTTAACTGCATCCCAATGCACTCTTCCAAGATTAGACATAAAATGAGAAAGAACTCCCACTGCTTGGGCAATGTGCGGTCTTGTGCATGAGACCATACCATACATTAAGCTTCCAAATTCACTCTAGTAAGGCAATCTACTCATGTCTTCCATCTTTGATGGGGATGAAGGACATTATGAAATGGAGAGATTCATTCCCAAAGTAACAGGAACAAAAAGTGGTTTACAATCTTGCATGTTGAACCTTTGCAAAATAGAACAAACATACTTACTCTGGCCAAGCCATAGCTTTTTGTTCTCACAATCTCTTTTAATCTCCATCCCAAGTATGTGTTTTGCTACACAAAGATCTTTCATTTCAAATTTTGTAGAGAGCTGAGATTTCAATTCTGCAATCAAACCTTTGCCTTTCCCAGTAAACGATATGTCATCAACATATAAAGTAATTACCAGGAAACAATCACCATTAGATTTAAAATATATAGAGTGATCATATTTAGACCACACAAACCCCAAACTCAACACATATGAATCAAAATTCTGGTACAACATCTTAGGAATTTGTTTAAGGTCATACATGGATTTCTTTAACTTACAAACAATCTTGCTTTTACCTTTCACCATGTAGTGATCTGGCTGTGTCATATAGATTTCTTCCTGCAAATCACCATGAAGGAAAGCAATTTTCACATCCATTTGTTCAACCTCTAGGTCATAAGATGCTATAATAGATAATAACAACCGAATGGATGTCATTTTTATAATAGGAGAGAATATCTCACCATAATCAATACCCTTAACTTGAGAGTAACCCTTCACAACCAATCATGCCTTATACTTTTCAACATTTACATCTGAACTAATCTTTTTCTTAGACACCCATTTACATCCAACGGGTTTTGACCTTTAGGAAATGGTACAAGGTCCCATATATCATTCTTTTTAAGGGTTGTTATCTCTTCATCCATGGCTATTTGTCAATATTTTGCATCACTCATACCCAAATCCTCTTGTATAGATCTCGGTTCATCAATGTTAGTACTAAGAGAAAATATAAACTTTCAATCATAAGGAGAATACTCATACCTTTCAGCTGATTTCCTTTGCCTTGTAGACTTTCGAACAAGCTGAGGTAGAGATTCTTCCACTTCTTCCTCCTCTTGTTCGTCTTTTGAAGATTTAGAGCTTGGTGAGCTCTCCTCAACTTCTTGTTCATTTTGAGGTCTTGATTCAAATTTTTATCGGGTGTAGAAGGAAGTTGAACCACATCCTTTTTTTGTTCATTTTATTTATGTTGTTCTAACTGAAAATTAAAAAGAAAAGATTTAATCTCTCTAAAAATAACACTTATGGAGTGTATTATCTTTTTTGCAATAGGATCCCAAAGCTTGTATCCTTTCACACCATAGCCATATATGATGAAGATACATTTGACAGCCTTAGAATTCAAAATTTCTCTCTTCTCCTTAGGCACATGTGCATATGCCTCACATCCAAAAACTCTAAGATTTCTAATTCAAGGTTTTTTCCCTGACCACGCCTCCATTGGCATTTTCTCAACAAGCACAGATGTAGGAGATCTATTTATCAAATAACAAATAGTGGTAACAACTTCAGCCAAAAACCTCTTTTCTAGACCAACTCCAATCAACATGCTCCTAGCCTTCTCCATCAACGTTCTATTCATTCTTTCTGCAACTCCATTCTGCTCCAGAGAATATGAAGTTGTCTTTTGTCTTTTAATCCCGCAATCTATACAAAAATTTTCAAATTCTACTGATTAGTACTCACTGCCATTATCAGATCTCAAACACTTAATTTTCTTCCCAGTTTGAGTTTCAACCATAGCCTTAAATTCCTTGAAACGACTAAAAACTTCAGATTTACTCTTTAAAAAATATACCCATGTTCTCCTACTAAAATCATCAATGAAAGTAACATAATAAACTGATTTAGCAATAGAAGCAACCTTAACATGACCAAATACATTTGAATGTATCAGATCTAAGATACATGAATACTTATGAGTAGATGAGTAAAAATGAACGCATTTTGTTTGCCATAAATACAATGCTCACAGAAATCAAACTCCAGATTGCAATCATTCAACCCCTCAATGAGGTTCTTATTTTTCAAGGATTTTAAACCCTTCTCTCCAATGTGGCCAAGCCTTTGGTGCCATAACATGGTCTTCTCTGCAGGTAATTTTGATTCAGTAGATAGAGCACCCTTGGGTACCCAAAAGCCACGACCATCCACAGAGGAGGAAACCCTCTCCTTTTTCAACGAAATAGCTCTTTGGCTTATTTTTATCCGAAGTGTTATTGCACTCAACCATGCATTCATCAAGTTGGTACAATGTACCCAGTCTACTTCCTCGGCTTTCACCATAGCACCTCTCACCATTTTCACATCTACTTGTAAAACCTGTTCAAGCACACCCACATCTATTAGCTTGCTAACGGATAATAAATTTCTATCTAGTCCTAAGATATGCAAGACAACATCAAATATTCTAATTATAAAGTCAGAAAATTTCACCGAATACTACTCTGCGACCAACAATTTCAAGGAAAGAATTATCACCCAAATACACCTTACCACCATCATAGTTTTCATTCTTACTAAACCATTTTTGTTTAGGGGTCATGTGGAAAGATGCACCAGAGTCTATCAACCATGCATTATCACTTGCATGAGTGGTCAAAGCTGAAATAAAGGCATCTCCATCTTCCTTTTCAGACTCAGAATCAGAATCATGCTTCTTCTTTTTCTTTTTATTTTCTTCTTTGCATCCCCTTCGAAAGTGACCATATTTTCCATAGTTCCAGTATATCGCCTTGGACTTACCAGGGGATTTTGATCTCCCCTTATTCTTAGAATGGCCACGCTTCTTCTCATATTTTCCTCATTCTTTTTTTCTTCCTCAAACACTCAAAGCCTCTTTGGCATTCAGAGAGACCTTCCTTCTCATCTCTTCGGAGAGTAGAGAACCAACAACATTCTCCATCTTCAGAGTGACTGAAGTGCTCCCAATGGCCATGACAAGGCTATCCCATGAGTCTGGCAACGAAACCAACATAGTTTGACACCTTTCTTCTTCATCCATCTTAACCCCAACCGAGCTCAACTGAGTCACCAACATATTGAATGTTTCCAAATGCTCATATATTTTTCCACCTTCCTCCATTCTTAAGGAATACAACTTCTTCCTCAAGAAAATCATATTTACTAGAGACTTAGCTTGGTATATCCCACCCAGCTTTTTCCAAAGCTTTTCCAAAGTGGATTCTTCATGGACATTTCTCAAGATCGAATCTGCAAGACATAGTCTAATAAGACCTTTATCTTTTCTATCCATTACATCATATGTTGTAGCCAAAACTAGATCCATTGGCGTATGGACCTTCACATCCACCACATCCCATAGATCTCAATCAAGCAACAAATCTTCCATCTTCAAATTCCACATTTCAAAGTTTGTGCTAGAAAAATTTTCTACATCAATCCTCCCAGATGTGCTCGCCATTTGAAAAATATCTGCAACCAGATAACAAAGTATTCTCTACACAAGCTCTCACTCAAACATGGATTAGCACAAAAAAACCCAACAACCCACAACTAAAACCAAAGGTGATCGGACTACGATACCGCTTGACAAGTAAATTAAGAGTAGTGGAACAACCCGTACGCTAATCTTGAGGAGAGATATTATGCAAAACTTTCAACATAATAAAACAGTTACAAAATCTCAGCAACACATTCATAAGAAGAACACAAACACCAAATGTACGTGGGGAAAATCCTTTCAGATAAAAAACCCCACACTCCAAAATCCCACTAAATGTATTTAAAATATAATAACAAGACTACATACACTTGCAAAGAAAGTTTCTTACAGGAGTATCACTAGAAACAATTCTAGGAGGATTCAAACTTTACAATATTTTCAAAGCTCACCACAACAATTGCTTCTCCAAGCCTTCAATTTATAGACCTCCAATTATACAAGAAATCATCTATGGTTTACATAACCATGTGCCAAACCTCTCATGAGGTGGATAGCATTAAAGAGCAATATTTCGGTATAAAATTAGGCACTTACATCCACAATATTCTCCCTATTTTGACCTTTATAGATGTCATAAAATCTATCATAATATCTCTAAAAATATCCCTTCCATGATATACTATCATATGGGAATCTTTTGACAACTCCTATTTCTATTTTTAGAGCACTAACAATGCAAAACGATTGTAAGAAAATCTTGACTGAATAAACCAAACAAGGTTGAGACACCTTATTTCCAACAATGCCATAATGCATACATCCGGAAAATCCCCTTCGCAACCAACCTTGGCACTTGATTGCATACACTTGACTCATTCAAGTGGTAATATGTATAAATGGCTTTCATGAAAAGGATGAAGATTTACAACCTTTTTAAATTAGGTAGTTCAAGTGGAAAATCCAATACCTTTCATTTCAAGGTTAATTCCTTAAAAGCCCATGCTAAAACTCAAACACCAAGTTCAATCAAAATCATAAAAGAAAGCTAAGCCTAAAATAAAAAAATTGCAAAAGTAGAAAATGAGAGAACGTATATAGAAAAGGCGCAATCATAGAAAGGGATAAAAAAATTCAATGGGAAGGAACACATAATAGGCACACATAGGAAATAGAGAATAATAAAGTAGCATCACCATCATGTTCTCTGTTTAAATTATCTGTAACCATTTATATTAAGTATGTGTGGGCATATTTATTGATCTTGATAAGAAGGAAATTAAGCAGGACCAACCGTAGACGAGTAGACGGGTCTGAACATGAGGATGAACGGGACCGACCGTGGAGGATAGCTGGGATTGGTTCTTTGGCTCACCCTACGAGGGTAGCTAAGATGTTTGGAGTTGAACTTCAAGAACCATTAAATATCTCTCATTCTTGGAGTGGTGGCGATCCCAACTTCCATGATCGACACGGCTAAGACGAGATATAAACACATGTCCGTAGGTTGTTTCGCTGGCCTTCGACCGATCATCAACTTTGTAAGAGATTGGTGCAGGAGGAAACGGGCTTACAAATTGGAGGTTAGGGCTCTTCCTGGGGATGGATTTATTTTTTGCTTCAAATAAGAGTCGGATTTACAAAAGGAGTTACAAGGTATGCCGTGGTTTTACGACAAATCTTCCCTTAGCCTTCATCACTAGCAACCGAGGCTGTTTTAAGATTTTGAATTCGAGGGTCTCCTTGTTTGGATTTACCTTCTGGATTTTCCTTTGGAGTTCTGGGAGCCCGAAGTCCTTTCAAGGATAGCAAGATCTAAGGGGGTTCTGATTGCAGTCGATCCAACGACAAAAGCACGATAGATGTTGGTTTTTTCTCATCTTTGTATCAATGTTCCCGATCGCTCACGTAAGTTTGCGGGGAGTATAGGTACTTTCACAGTTAAAAAATTTATTTCAATACTTCCCAACACTTATTGTTATGAATTTGTTGCGCTGCAACCTGGCAATACATCATTTCAAAGCATCATTTCAAATATTTATTGAATGCTACCATTAATTCCTTGCTACCTAAATTATATCCATTAAACTATTTACTCCACTTTTTGGCACCATTGTTCTATTTTTTTATTATTTTTACATAAATGAATTTATTTAAGTATTGCAAAAAAGAACAACACTCATATTTCATTCAATTTTATGGAAGTTAAAGGAGATTTCTGAAGGTGGGCTGTGAGAAAGAACATTTCTCATGACAGAAAGTTTGGAAACAATCATGTACATTGCAAATCAGGTAAGAACATTACATTTTTAAAAAAGTAATAAGTTCAACTCATCTTGTTTATTAATTTATTAAGTTTTTGAACTACTTTGCCAGTCATTTACCACAACATCATTTTATAGTCATCTATCAAAGCTGAAAGGAATAAAAATTCTGGTTAGTGTTTGCAAGATTTATTTGAAACAAGGCTAATTGAAAACAAAGAAATTATAAGTTGAATGGTGATTCAGATACTTAAAGCTAATATTCAAGGTAAGATTTTTCCTGAGAGAGTTTTAATTACAACAGTACAACAACATATTACGTTGTCGCCCAATCTAAATGATGGAATACGTTATTTTTACAAGTTATAGTCATTATAGTGTATAAAACTACGATGCCACATTCTTATGTGCCTACGGGATCTATATCAAAGTAGGTTGCTTTCCCACGTAATACGTTGTTGCGTCAATGACATGCATTTCTAAAGATTGTTTTGCACATCATAGTGTTATGAAACTATTCAAATTTGTTTCATTCAATTACTTTGAAATAATTTCAAATCCATTCCCTCCTACTATGAGTACAACAATTTAACAACATATTACGTTGTTACCCCTGATAATGATGATCTGACTCATTACTAGGCTACATAAGATACATGGTGTACTATATAAAACTATAATTTCATATATTAGTGTGCCTACATGATCTATATCAAAGTAGGTGGTTTCTCAACGTAATACGTTGTTTCTTTGATGACCTGCATTTTTAAAGTTTGTTTTGCACTGAATAATCTATTCAAAGTTGTTTCATTGAATTAAATTGGAATATTTTCCAATTCATTCTCTCACACTTTAATTTTGACACTACCACAACATATTACATTGTCACCCAAACTAAATGATGGAACACGTTATTTTTACAAGCTATATTCATTATAGTTGGTGTACCTCTTAGCTCGGTAAATCCTCCTCAAGGAGCATGTCATGTTCTCATATTCATGTTCTTGTTCTTCTCTACAATCTTTCCCTCAATCTTTCTTTGTATGCATACACATATCCTTTTTCCAATCAACATTTAAGTCGACTTCCAAGCATATAACCAATGACAAGTACTTTGAGTAAGGTTCTTGACTGCCCTCACTGTCCACATTTACCTTTTAATTCCTAGCTAGTAGTCCATTTATCCAACCTCAACACTTCATTTCTTCTTGAGTTCTAAAAAAACACTCTCTCTTTGTCTCCATGCAAACTGTCTTAACTCAACAACACTCTTTTATGAACCTTAAATATCCTTGAATGCATATATAAAACTTCATCTTTGTTTTCCCTTGTGGAGATAATCCTTTATGAGACTGTTAAGCACCCGATTTATCATCAAACAAGGTCTTCAAATGATACCATTCAATGATCAATTCTTCCCTTCATAGGTTTTAGCCCACATGTGTACAATGTAGGATCATCAAAGTATCAAATCCTATTATTACGTTGTCACCCATACTAAATGATGGAACACGTTATTTTTACAAGATATAGTCATTATAGTGTATAAAACTGCAATGCACCATTCTTATGTTGATATATATCTAAGAGTCTAATGATACATATATGTTAGTTTCAATGACATGTTCATTTCTAAACATTTATTTACTTTGAGTGAATCTTGTTTTGAAACATATTCAAATTTGTTTATGCCTACTTTGAAATAATTTCAAATCCATTAAGCTTCTTATGAGTAGTAATTTAACAACATAAGATACTCATGGTATGTTGTACTATAAAACTATAATATGATGATATATGACTCATTACTAGATAAGATAGAGTGTACATATTCAACTATAATCATCATAAGTATCTTAGGTGAGCATATAAGATCTAGAAAATGAGTTAACCAGTGGCAACATTGTTTGGACAATGATTTTGAGAGCTCTTCATTTTTAAAGTTTTTTTCAAGCACTTCATGAATAATCTACAACAAAAAGTTGTTTCATTCAATTAAAGAAATTTTCCATTCATTCTCTCACACTATAAGACAAAAGTACACAATATATTACATTGTCACCCAAATAAATTATGGAACATGTTATTTTTACAAATATATTCATTATAGTTGTTGCACCTCTTAGACTCAAGTAAATCCTCCTCAAGGAGCATGTCATATTCTCATATTTCAGTGTTTTTATTATTCTCTACAATCTTTCCCTCAATATTTATATTTATATATATATATATATATATATATATTTTCCAATCAACATTTAAATTGAGGACTTCCATGATCATATAACCAATGAGAGAAGTAGAATTTGAATTTGTGAAAGGTTCATTAATGTGGGTTTGTGCCTTAACATTGTAACATTTACCAATTTTAATTTCTAGCTTAGTCCATTTATCCAACCTCAACACTTCATTTCTTCTTGAGTTCTAAAAAAACTCTCTTTGCCTCCAAAAAATTACATGTCTTAACTCATTTCAACACTTTTATGAACCTTAAATATCCTAATGAAAATGTATATATGACTTCATCTTTGTTTTCCCTTACAGAGATAAAATTATGATAGTTTACTTTACACCCAATTTGCACAAATTACAAATATACCATTCTTTGATGAAATCAAAGTTTTACATGTATCAAATTCATCAATGATAATTTTTCACTCTTCAAAGGTTTTAGTTACATGCCCAATGGTTACATTTAATGAACAATGTATGTGATTATAATCATTGCTACAATTGATCATCAAGTATCAAATCCTATTATTACGTTGTCACCCATACTAAATGATGGAACACATTATTTTTACAAGATATAGTCATTATAGTGTATAAAACTGCAATGCACCATTCTTATGTGCCTACAAGGATCTAAATCCATTCCCTCCTACTATGAGTACAACAATTTAACAACATATTATGTTGTTACCCCTGATAACGATGATCTGACTCGTTACTAGGCTACATAAGATACATGGTGTACTATATAAAACTATAATTTAAGATCTTAGTGTGCCTACATGATCTATATCAAAGTAGGTGGTTTCTCAACGTAATACGTTGTTTCTTTGATGACCTGCATTTTTAAAGTTTGTTTTCCATTGAATAATCTATTCAAAGTTGTTTCATTCAATTAAATTGGAATATTTTCCAATTCATTCTCTCACACTTTAATTTGACACTACGACAACGTATTACGTTGTCACCCAAACTAAATGATGGAACACATTATTTTTACAAGCTATATTCATTATAGTGTATAAAACTACAATGCACCATTCTTATGTGCCTACAGGATCTAAATCCATTCCCTCCTACTGTGAGTACAAAAATTTAACAACATATTATGTTGTTACCATAATAATGATCTTTTACGACTCGTTACTAGGCTACACAAGATACATGGTGTACTATATAAAACTATAATTTCATATATTAGTGTGCCTACATGATCTATATCAAAGTAGGTGGTTTCTCAATGTAATACATTGTTTCTTTGATGACCTGCATTTTTAAAGTTTTTTTTCATTTATCCAACCTTGAATAATCTATTCAAAGTTTGTTTCATTAAATTAAATTGGAATATTTTCCAATTCATTCTCTCACACTTTAATTTTAAAACACTACCACAACGTATTGACTTCGTTGTCACCCAAACTAAATGATGGACACACGTTATTTTTACAAGCTATATTTATTATAGTGTATAAAATGCAATGCACCATTCTTATGTGCCTAGGATCTAAATCCATTCCCTCCTACATGAGTACAACAATTCAACAACATATTACGTTGTTACCCCTAATAATGATGATTTGACACATTACTTAGGCTACATAAGATACATGGTGTACTATATACTATTATTTTAGATATTAGTGTGCCTACATGATCTATATCAAAGTAGGTGGTTTCTCAACATACTACGTTGTTTCTTTAATGCCCTGCATTTTTAAAGTTTGTTTTGCACTGATAATCTATTCAAAGTTGTTTCATTGAATTAAATTGGAATATTTTCCAATTCATTCTCTCACACTTTAATTTCAACACTACACACAACGTATTACGTTGTCACCCATACTAAATGATGGAACACATTATTTTTACAAGATATAGTCATTATAGTGTATAAAACTGCAATGCACCATTCTTATGTGCCTACAGGATCTAAATCCATTCCCTCCTACTATGAGTACAACAATTTAACAACATATTACATTGTTACCCCTGATAACGATGATCTGACTCAGTTACTAGGCTACATAAGATACATGGTGTACTATATAAAACTATAATTTCAGATCTTAGTGTGCCTACATAGGATCTATATCAAAGTAGGTGGTTTCTCAACGTAATACGTTGTTTCTTTGATGACCTGCATTTTTAAAGTTTGTTTTGCACTGAATAATCTATTCAAAGTTGTTTCATTCAATTAAATTGGAATATTTTCCAATTCATTCTCTCACACTTTAATTTACAACACTACACAACGTATTACGTTGTCACCCAAACTAAATGAATAAACATGTTATTTTTACAAGATATAGTCATTATATATTATGAATGATTCCTCCAATCAGGTTGATGATAATGAATTTTTTCTAGCCTATGTTGTTTAGAGTGGTGGCATGTTTGAGACCTAAAATGATTTCCATACTTTCATATTGATGCTTAGTGATGATTTGTGATACCCTTGAGAGCTATTTTTGGGTTGATTCTCTTCTATAAGGCAGCAACTAATTTTAAACAATTCTCAACCTTGAATAACTTAGAAAAGATACTCTATTATCTAATCTGATGATTTGGTTCTTCGCAACCTTTGGCTATTAAGTTATATTCACCAACTTCTTTGTGCATCTATAGTTTTGGCTTTCATGAGAAAAAGGATAGATCATGATCTACATACTTCATGTTTCTTTTTCAGATTTCCTATTGTTGCATTCATACTTTTTCCTATTGAAAACATGAGTGGAAATCATTGAGGGAAGTGCAAGATGCTTTAATTTTTGAAGAGGAGTTTTTGGGTTTGCATGTTTCCAACTTCTAACCTTTTAGGCTGCTTGTTGAAAAGAAAGAGGCAGTGAGAGATCATGTGAGGGAGAAGGATTGGTTTTACAATAAACAATATTCAAATAATTCTAGTTTTTTTAGTGATATGAGAGTGAAATTAAGATGGCTAGCTCAATTTTATGAGATTCTTGATGTCATTTTTACTCTTTTTGTTGACCTGAATTTTTTTAATAATGATCCTCAATTTCTTGAACATATTGAACATTTGTGAATGCAGGTCTTATCATTTTAGCGTCAGCTATAATATAAATATCAAATGGTTAGTGTTATTGTCTAATTGTATAGTGTGTTATCTTGAGCATTTTTTTTCCAAATTTTAATAATTTGTAGTGTTATTAACATCAATGTATAATCAGAGAGACTCAAAGTGGAAGCACTTGTTAGACATTCCTATCCAATGTCCTCCGGAAGGACTGTTCTCTGCATCTAGATGTAGTTTGGAGCAAAGTTAAAGATAACCATGGAGTGGAAGGGGATTTTGTTGCATGGGTAGAAGTTGGATGAGTAGATGATTTTATTAAAGGGGAATGTCAGTGGACATCATTTCCAACAAGTTATTACAAATGTTGGAGTCATTCATCACCCATAAGGGAAAGTACACACCGGGTTCGAATTGATAGCACCATCAGTTATATAATGTACGATGTGGCAATGTTAGGTGATGTTTTTAATATAATTTTAAAATTGTTGTTTATTTTATTATGACTCACTTTTAGTGACATTTTGTAGATATTGGTGTAGCTATGGGCCTGAAGACTTTAAAGAAGAGGATGATTTGCCATATGATAAGTCCAAGGTTCCAACTAGAGGGACGGGGAGTAGACCTAGACGTAAACATATAAAATGTGGTTGCCAATGCAATTTTAATGTGCACATTCTTATGAAAAGAAGTGAATATGCACTTATCACATATCCTTAGATGGATCATGTGGATAACAACAATCATATATGCCATGGCCAAAAAAATCACAAATTTGAAGGGACACGAGCTTATTATGTGCCACATATTAGTAAGGAGTTGTAAGAATGGGTAGAAAAGTTATTGTTATTAGGAATGCCAAGCTGATATTGTGTTGCAAAAGCACCGTGAAATGGTTCATGAGAAGCTAACCTTGTTTGATGGGAAAACAAAATGTGATGATTTCTTGTCTTCACATGATGTTCAAAATATTGATACAAAAATAAAAGCAACAAAGTACATGTATGATAGAAATGATGCCCAAAGTGTGAGAGTATGGCAAGATCAAAATCCAAATATATGTTTTGAATACCAAGAGTATGAAGGAAATGTTGAGGAAGATGGTCATGTGCCATTTATCATGGGCATTCAAATGCCACAACAACTTGAGTGGATGTTAAAATATGGCCATAACAACATACTTGCAATGGACGCCACTTTTGGGACCAATGGAATGAAGGTATTCTCTTTTACATAATCTTATCAATAAAAATTTCTGCAAAAAATATGTTACATTTTCTTACCAATAATCTACTAATTCACATTGTTATTGCATTTTCAACTCTCCATAGTTCAAACTCTATACCATCCTTGCATTCGATTCCAAACACATGGGCCTACCAGTTGCATGGGTCATAATGTCAAGAGCTACAACTAGCGACTTAACCCAATGGATGAAAAAGTTGGTGAATAGAGCACATGCTCATATGCTTGAGTGGAAACTAAATGCTTTCATGGTAGATGATGCTACAACTGAAATCAATGCTATTAGGTTGTATATTACTCTTTGTGTATATTGTTAGAATATATAAATTTAAATTATAGATATTAATTTTGCTATCAAATTTTAAAATTCTCATAAAATTCATTTTCAAATACAGAGAAGTTTTTGGGTGCGAAGTATACTTATGCAGCTGGCATGTAAGGAGGGCATGGTTGAAGAATCTTGTTGCCAAGGTTAAGGAAGATAAAAAAAGACGTGTAATGTTTAATAGGTTGGGGGAAATAATGCACCATTCAAATAATGAGGAGAGTGTTATTCAAATGGCACAAGATTTTGTTACAGAATTTGTGGACGAGATAAAATTTATTAAATATTGGTAGGAACACTGGCTTCTAAGAATTGGAATGTGGGTGAGACATCTATAGACTTTAAAGCATGTTGGGCAAGAAACAAATGCTGCAATAGAGGCATATCACTCTATACTTAAGAGTAAGTGGTTATCCTCCATTCGAAAAGCATCTCATCGTAGGGTTGACTGGATGATACATCAATTAATCACAAGTTGTTTTTATATATTATTGGTGGAGTCAATGTTGTAAGGAAAGTGGGTTCTACCATAACTTCAAAGTGGAGAAACTAGAAAATAACCAATGGCTGCATGCACAATCCATTCCTGATTATTATGTCACCTTCCATACCTCTGACCCATGCTTAGCATGGGTTCGTAGCCAGACGGATGATACTTGTCACTATGAAGTATGGTATCAAACCCCACATTTGGCAATGTGTGAATGTGGAGTGTCAAAGAATGGGTACTTATGTAAGCACGTAATTAAAGTGAATATGATGAAAAAGAATTTGGTGAGAGAAAACTTTAATGTTCAGGTATTCTGGGAAAAATGATTTTCAAGATTTTCCAACATAGTAATTTATTGTATCTAAATTCTATTAATTTTGGTTTTTATTCAAATCTATGATTTATTATACTAATTTGTAATGTTCTCCAGGGTTTATTTTGTGCTCCAAATGTTGCATGTGGAGATGAACATGTGGTTGATGATCCTTTTGGTCAAGCATGGAATCCTCCAAACACCTGTGAAGACTCTATGCATGTTTTGCAACAAGATAAACATGTTATAAATGAAGAAGATGAACACTTGAGCCCACAAGTGAGAAGGATCAGAAAAATAGTAGATAACAGTCTTGTTGGTCCTCTAAACAAGTCATTTCTTACTTTATTAGAGAATACACTTGTGGAAACAACAAACCGATTGAGGGGAAGCCAAATATCTTCTATATTAGGTGTGCAACATCCTGAGGCACAACCATTTAGACCTGTAGATGATGGATTCAACAATACACTTCATCGAGAGAGAGATTTTATAGAGAAGATGTTGAATCGAAGGCGCCCATGTCCAACAAATAGGAAAGCTAGTTTTCCTATTGTAAAAAAGAGTCGTGTATCACGTCGACTAACATGGGAGGATGAATTAAAAAGAGCTGCAGAATGAGATAGGGAAAGGGGGCTTGCTGAAGAACGTGAAGATGAGACCAACATAAATGGAATTTAAGGGTAATTTTATGGAACAACTATTGTTATATAGTCTTTGTATATTTTTCCCATTTTGATAGTCCATAGTCCATAGTCCATAGGTCATATTCCTTTTGGTCTTTTTTCAACCACAGTGTGCAATGTCTATATACTTGTGTTTGATATGCAAATCTATGAGTGCATTTTGCAAATATATATCCTTGAATCATAGACTTCTATCTTGTAATCATTCTTCCCTCATATCAATATCAATATTTTATCCTTTTCAAAAAAAGATTGCAGATATTATATTTTGTTTTTGTTGCAGAAATTAAATTTTATGTGTTGTAAAAATTATATTCAATTTTTTTGTTAGAAAATATATTCATTCCCTCCTACTTTGATTGCAGCAGTTCAACAACATATTATGTTGTTACCCTTGAGAAATGATGAACAAACACATTATTAGTTTACAAGATATGCTCATTATAATATCTAAAACTGTATGATACCATATTTTTATGCTCCTACATGATCTATACCAAAGTAGGTTGTTTCTCAACGTAATACGTTGTTGCCTCAACAAAATGTATTTTTAATGTTTATTTTGCATTTTATAATGTTATGTATCTATTCAAGGTTGTTTCATTCAATTACTTTGGAATAATTTCCCACTTATGCCCTTCTACTTTAATTAAAATAGTTCAACAACGTACTGTGTTGTCATCCGTAATAAATGATGCAAGTTTCAATCTTTTACAAATTTGCCACTTTTTAACAGAGGATATCCATTTATCTCTTTATCAGAGTTACCCTAATCATGTCTATACATTTTTTTAACAAATCCATACGTGAAGCGTGAAGCATGTTTATGATATATATACCTTCAGAAAATTTAGAGGCCCAGATTTGTGAAATTGGCTGCAATGTTTACATGGTATTAATGGTCTTCTTGAGATACCTTCAGAAATCCACATTCATTCATTCACTCATTCATCCACTAGTGGAGAGAAAATACTATAATATTTTTGGTTCTATTTTACACTTGACCATGCATCTCATTATCTAGTCAATCATCTTCTTACACAACTGTAAACATCTATTCTTTTATAGAGCATGGTCACTAATACATCTCCGCTATTTTATGGATCTAAACCCTCGATTCATAAGACTGAATTGCTAACAAAGTTTTTGTTGCAAATAATGTTTACTATTTATCATGTTAGCTTCCTTCTAAAACATGTTACAACCAATTCACCAAGATAATTATCCAACAGATTAATTTTGGCTTCACACTAGCTTTCAACACTATAATTTGAGGCATTTTTTCAGCCAAACGAGGGATAGTTGAAAAAGACTATAAAATCCTTCATATTTTAAATTACTCTGCTATGGATTGCTGAAAAAAACCTTAACGATACTTGATTTTCTTTTCAATCAAATTGAATGCTCTCTTTGGCCTTTAAAATTTCTTTCATCATAACAACTAGGTTACTAATATGACCCAGAGTCAAGCTTCGTGTCTCACCAAATTTAGTCATGTTAAGGCTCAATTTGACTATTTAGGACAACTAGAAGCTAATGACCAGATTTGTTTCTTCCTTCCCTCCTTTAGAATGACACTAGCCTTTTCCCCTTGTTATTGTAACTTGTTATTCAACTATATGAGCAAAAGTAAGTGAGGTTTAGGATGGAGTAAGTGTTACCCATCTCTTACCACTCATTCCCATATCACATTATTGTGACTTTTCAGAGTTATCACCACCAGCAGACATCATGGTGAGCTCCCCTAAATGTCATTTACATACATAAATGTCATTTGGAATTTCAGTCACAGGTAAGGGAAAGTGTTTAACCATGCCGATTTAATACATAAAACTCTTAAGCTTGTGTTGTTCTAAGTATGGCATAGTTGGGGCTAGATATATATTCGATGTTTGAATTTACCTACAGCTTTGCTAAAACACCATTAATGATACATGATTTCAGTCCTTTTCAATCAAACTGAATGCTCTCTTTGAGATTTTAATTTGCTTTTCTTTCAATTTTGGATGACAATTTTATGATTCTCTCTTATCATTGCCTAAGGTTGAAGATGAGGACCTACTCTTAAAAAATTAGATCTTGTAATTTAGTGGATCATAAACATATATGAAAGAGATTTTGTCTCAAGTAAATAATTTTTAGATTTTATGAAAGAGATTTAGAATTAACTTTATCTCATATCTATCTATCAAGATATTAAGATTATATATAAAATGTATAATATATATATATATATATATATATAAAAGGATTTAGATATAATTTTCATAGACAAAAAAGAAAAATATTATTATGAATTTTATGGACAAATATTTGTTACAATTTACAAGATTTGTTACATAATAGTTTTGTGACAAAAACGACTACATAATAATTTTGAAACAAAGACGTATAAAATTGGATGTTATATTAATGAAAGTAGCCAAACTCCTTACATTTTACAAGTCATGTCAAAAGTAGGAGCCAAAAGAGGATTTTGGCATAAAACTGGCACTACATATGCATCTTACATTATTTTCTCATTCAAGGAGAAAAACCATAACATTAAACTTGATTTTTACTTTGACATAACTGAGTATCTTGGCAAGTATTTTACAAATAATGATACAATTGATGGTAATATCAAAACTTCAACAAATTAAAGTTGAGAGCTCTTCAAATTTCTCATTGCTTGTTAACAACAATGGAGTTTTGTGCTTCGATCCATCCTTGAATTTTTATTTTATTTCCTTTAATCTCATCAGGCGTAAGGTGTGTGTGAACTGATGCAACACTCTTGATACCCTTTAATCTCTTTCCCTGATATGTTTACAAACAATGGGCATATCAGTAAATAAAACTATGCAAACATAAATGATAAAATAAGTTTATCAAAATTATAAATAAGATATTGTGTGGTCACCTGTTGTTGGGAAGAATGGATCCTTTCTGAAAGTTGCATTTCAGTATCACCTTCACTATTACGTTTCTACAAAAATGAAGGATTATTGATGCAAATTATTTCCTACATTAACTCGAAGAAAAACACAAAAATATTTAAATGTTTTTATATTTGACTCCTAGAAGAAATTAACAATGTAAATCTTAGTTTACGTTACTTACCAAATCAGATGAAGCATGAACCGTATTATGTATGGATTGCATGGAATCAAGAATATTGGATAAGATTTTTACGTTTCTTACCACAATGTTTTTGGTTGTTCCTCTTCATTCTACAAACAATCAATTCATATAAATACTATATAATACAATTAAAGAACATGATTGTTAAAAAGAAAGAAAATTATAAGTAAAATGATATTGGGGTAAGGGAAGCTCCTGTAATAGCTGCAATGGTCAAGTAAGGGAAGCCAAGTTGGTATGCAAATTACATAGTTTCATCTTGAATAATATGTTTTCATCATCTAAAATATTATAGGGAAAATGCAAACCAGTTTTGAAAGATAAATACATAGAGGAATATTGCATAAGAATGTAATGGAAGGAAATGTATAGGGAAGTAGGAAGAAATTTAAACATTAGACTAGAAAGGAAAATCCTATAGTTTTCTTCTTTTCCTTGTGTCACCTATGCATGGTAAAATATGAATATGAGCTCTCACAATTCTATTGAATACTAAAATAAATAATGCATCATTGATATAGTCAATCAATTGGAAAAAAATAATGTACATCAAAACATAGTTTTACCTCAATTGCAACATTGTCATCTGAATATTCATTCATCGCTGCAAACATGAAATAATGGATAAGTATACTTATACTGGATATAAAATCAATCAAATGTGCTAAAAACACAATAACATCAATAAAAATACAAATTAACACACCTTTGTCTCTTTTCCATCCTCTTTCTGGTTAATTGCCTTCAAGCAATCTTTAAACCAGATGCAATATGTCTTCTTTGATTCACCAACAGTATCTTGCTCCAATATGTGGAAAATGCAATGGAGTCATCATCTACATATGAATCTTCTATGCATATGACAATGCAATCCCTTTCTAAAGATCATCCATGGCATTTTGTTCCTGGTTTAGTTGCATGAATTTTAGCAATGCCAACCTTTTTTACATGGTCAGGCTCTAGGAACATAAAAATTCTTCTCCTATTGTGAATTCATAGGCAGCCATGTCCTTCACCTCATTCTTTGGTTTTCCGGTTCCACCTCAACAAATTTTGGAAAATCAGTCACCTCAATCAATGGATCGGCCATATTTTTTCCCTTATGATCCTCTTTGTTGATTTTTTCTTTATCATGCATATCATTTCCCTCACTTTCCTTTGTTCTAAAGGAAATAGGTGTTATTTGTATCGGTGGTTCATGTACCCATGCACTTGAAGTGTATGCTTCAACATTATTCTCTTCCTCATCACCCTGAAGCGGTAAAACCCAATTTTTCAAGTGCAACAACATAATAATTAATTGTAAATAAAAGATGTAGGTATAAATGCCAAATTAGCAATATGATTAAGTTAGAAGCACTTAAAATATATAGAAAACACAACTATTTATATTAGTAATTTACAACCGTACCTTGTTTTCCATTGGAATGTTGTTTACATTCTTTTTTCGTATCAGATTTTCCCCATCAACATCAGTTGAATCCTATTCATGCATTCAAGTCATGAAACATGTTAGACTCACATTTACACAAGATTTCAACATGTTAATGAATGAAAAATGACACTTTATTATTCCAACAATGCTGCTAATGTTTTTAATGAAAGCATGTTTCCTTACATGATCAACATTAATGGATTCTTCTTGGATAATATCCTACACAAATGAAAAGTTAATTTAAAACAACATAAAAAGCAATGTGAATAAACAAAATTAAAATAATTTTAAATTTAAATTATAATAAAAATGGTAAATACCTTGTCCTTTTGTCCATTTAGTTCATAATTTGTACAATTGGTTTTCATCAAATCCATTTTATATTGCAGCATTGAAAGGGTTTTTTTCCTTCTTTCCTCCCTCTTTTCTACACTATCATACTCCTCTACAAGCTTGGAAATCAGATCTTTAGCTTGTTGGCTAAGTGATGAAAAAAATTGCACCTTTTCTTCCCGACAATAATGCTCAATTAACCTAGATTTGTACATATATTTAGAATTATTCAAGTGCCAGTCAACATTTCACTTTTCAACCATTTTTGTACTATTTTTTTGTTTTCCTTTTATACTTCCCAGTCACACGTTTACCCAAGCTTATGCCTATGTAATGGAGGGAGTCCATTGTGATCATGGAGGCGGTGATAGTTGATGTCTTTCAAATGCCATTTTATTCCTTGCATTTCATAGTTGCAGCAAGGAAAGACCATGCATTTGAATCTTGTCCCTCTTTCCAATTTCTTTTATAATTTTACACTGCTGCAAATACTAATTAACATCCAATAATTAAATAGTTTATGAGTAACAATTTATGTGTAGGAAAATCCTATAACTCTTTAGTTGAAATTATTATGCAAATGTAAAAATATATGGACACTAAAAGAACAACAAATTAGAAAATCCTAATAAATCTAAGACATGCTAACATAAGTTGAATACTTGAATAAAAGTGTTTTATTCATGCAAAACAAAAATTCTAAATAACACTACTTACTGATCTTTGATGTTTGCACTCATTGGATGCTTTATGGCTCGGACTAGGCACCCAATCTTCATCTTCATCATCCTCCTCTACTTCATAATCTTCATCATTTTGATCACTATTGTCATCTATGTTTAGTTCCATGTCAAATTCTTCTTCAACATGACTATCCTTACCCTTTTCCTTTTCAAAATCTGAATTCTCTCTTGTTTGATCAACAAATGCTTTTTCTTCTTCAATGTTTTCATCGTTAATCTATGTTTATGTTACAAAAACAAACACTATGTTGTCAGAAATAAGCATTTGATAACACATAATCCACTACAAAAATTATATTTCAATAAAAAAAAACAATCACATTTCCTTACCCATTTCAGAAAGGCCATTGCAACACGTGTTGTCATTCTTTTTGTTTGTGGTTGATTTTTTCCACAACCACTATCTTCATTCATTTGATTTGATTTCTTTGAGGTTAAAAAATTAAAATTTAAAATTAATACATAATATATGGTCATGCATAATCAAAATAAACAATATTGATGAAAAAACATTGTTAAAAGTTTCATCAATACCTTTTCCGTTACTTGCGATTCAATTTTTTGAATGTCGTCCAATGTTTCAATATTTATTGCACTTGGCCTATAGTTGCATAAGAAGATGGTGTAGAAGAAAATAAACTTAATTTCAATAACAATATAATGAATTCTATAATTACAAAATAAATAACATAATGAAAAGATGAGAAATGAAGCATCCCATCCATAGATATTGAAACTACCTAAATAACCCATCTGCACCATTCACTCTCTTTACGTTCCAAATCTCACCATACATAATATATATACCCAAAGTCTTTTTTTACCTTACAATTTTTTTTTTCTTGTTCAATTTTCTTCGTGTGGACTCCATTGTTAACCTCTACAAAAAAGAAGCAATCAAAAACACATTGTGATTCTCTTGCAACAAGTGTTATATGATCCTTAATCAAGATACTTGTTGATTAAATGTTAAATATTCGTTCTTAAGGAAGTTGAGCATATTGGGTGTCAAACTTGGAGTTTATCTCCCATTAAAATAAATGGAATACAAAGCATGAACACCTTTTACATAAGAAAATTATGTCCCTAACAAAATTTCAATAACAATTTCCTTTGAGATGATTAGGAGAATACTGGCTAAATTTCCACATTTCCCTCTCACAGGCTATAATTATGAGCAATATATAACTTACTGTTGTAAAAATCCCACAAAAAAGCAATCTACATAAACAAATTCTATCCTGTAATGTTTCTGTTTGTTCAAATCCAGGTTTGATTGGCTTTCCACCAGTTGTTATACATTTCTTGAAGGAAGATGAAGACAAGAGGCAGCAGCAGTTGAGATGCAACTCTTGAAGGTGGTCTTTTTGGGTGCCTATTTCTACACTCAGTTTTAGCAGACACCATGAATTGTCTTTGATTTCATGTTTCCTTAGTCTTTATATTCTGGATTGTCAAACTGAACTGCAATTATTGAGTTTCTGAGATATTACTAGAAACTCAAAAACTCAAAAACTCAAACCGAACCGCATGGAAACTACTCAAACAGAGGGCTATGGTGGGTAATCTCTTTCTTCATAAAGACAGAGCTATGATTTTTGAAAATGGAACCGTGTGACAAGTACACAGGATTTGACAGGAGTCATTGATATGATGGCTGATAAAACCGCCAATAATTATTAGTTTGTTGGATGGGAATGGAGACGTAGTTGGATGGAAATGAAAATGGAGATGGATGTAAATGACATCATATCGGTCAAATGCCACGTAGACCGTTGTGCCACATCACACCTCTTTGCGAACTTGCATGAGGGATAGGGATAGCAGGTCATACCAAGTGTGCTAGGTGGAGACGTGTTGGTGAAGGATCGAAGAATGGTGGGTTTTATGGATGGCAGGCTTGAGGTGGTCTTCGGGAGGGAAGATGAGGCACCTCATGGTGTAGTTTTGCTTTTTCCACAATTGATGGGGGTGTGTGGACTATGGTTCACCCTAAGAAACATAAATACGAGTGATCGGAGCGTATGAGACAGATGCATCTTGCGATGTCCGGTGGTGGATATTGATTCTCTCTCTCTTAGTTTTTTGTTCAAGTTTCTTTGGCCGACCCTTCTTCTCTCGGGATTCTTCTTTATTTCCCTTTCTCGATCAATTGTGACTGCCTAAAGTGTTGTTTCGTGGGTTTCTATCTTTGGCTTTCCCTTGTGATCTGTATTGCTATATTTTTCTCCAATTGTATCATGGAGTATTTGGATCCCCTCAAAACCACCATTTTTACCTAATCAAAGAAAAGTATGTGTGGGCATATCGTTGAAGTCATTCTAATATTAATGTAATAATTATTTTGTTATGGCATAAGAGTTTAAATATTAAAACTGTCAATCTAACATTGATTTAAAATATTAAAATTTACAAAATAACCAGAGATAATTCTTATAACGAGAAAATGTTCAAAGGTGATGGAAGTGATCAATTTGAGCTTACCATAACAATAAAATCACGTGTTTTCAATATGAAACCCATACTTAATTTTTGGGAAAGTGATCTTAGTTTTAGAACTTAGAAGTTTTTAATGGCACTATACATGTATTTTTGTTTAAAACGTATCAAAATAGCTTTCCCTCTTCTGCCATAAGAATATTCAAGTGGATGTTAACACCTTTGGTTAGCTATTGATGCAGGTCTTCCCAGTTTAATATAACAAAATAGGGAAACATGTAACAAAATGGAATTTCCCAACTTCCGACCTTTGTCTCTTTTCATAGTTTTCATTGGTTCAGTAATAGATGAGCGATAAGTGATATAGCTAACATGTGGCAGTTATCATATTTCCTGTATCCCGCAAAAGTGTTTAGAAATTAACTACTTTTCATAGTTTTCGGTACCCCTAATAAATGCTTGACACCAATCGATATTCTGTACTCCAAAAAGCTTTAAGTTTTTTTCTCTCTCTAAAAACCACAGAGTATCAATGTGTGAAATGTGGCGATTTGGATACGTGGAGGCAATTGACATTATGGATTTTCTCGAGGACTTGGTTTCTCACTTCCACCTTGCAGAAAACCGATAGGAGACAAGTGACATCAATTAGTGGACAAAGTAACTGGGGAACACTGAGCTCACTCTTGTCATGGATGAAAGAAACGTGGAAAACAAGGGACACATGGCAGCCATCAATACATGGGGCTATATCAAACCTATGTCCCTAATTCCAAACATTCAATGCCTTGCATCATCTCACATATTCTCCAGCATTATCCCTCACCCTAAAGAGTACAGAAGCACCGATTGAATACATGTGGTAGAATCAACACACAAAAATATTAGTAGACTCTATGATTTTCTATAGTACACTTTTCACTAGCTTAAACTTGGTTTCTTTGCTAGTGGTAAAAATTAATTGAGGGACATCATAGAGGCCTTGACGAATCTCTATTTTTTCACACATATATCTTGAGATAGAGATCTAATCAACCTGTAACTAATACCATCAAAAAGTAAACTCTGAAATAATTATTGGTTGTTATGATCTCTTCTAAAAGATGCTTTTGAGAAAAAGTTCTCCTCTTGACCCCACCAAAACACAGAGGAAGGAGTTAAACATGTTGTGGATCATGGATGAGTTGTTACAATTATTCAAAAGTAAAATCATGAACTTTTCAACATATGGCAGCTCCATCTTTGTTTATCTATTTTATCATATGGGATTTGATCGATGTTTTCTTAGAGATCAACTTTAAAGATAAAAATATGCTCGTTAATGGAAAATGAAGGTATGTAATCAAACAAAAACAAATATTTTCTTAAAATTGATGAGGTATTTATGGATAAGTCTGTTTTAGGTCTTTCTCAAGTTATTATTCATGGTTATGGATCATCACTATGCTTGTAGAGATTGTGGTAATATACTCCAAGTTGTTTTGGGGAAAATCATTTCAATCGAGCAACCTTTTTAGACCTTTTAAGTGTGTGAGTAGATAAGGATGAGAAGGATATCTCCACTAAGCATATTATTTATCCCTTCTCCCACTTCCTTTTTCTTTCTTCTTTATTATATAGAAGCATAATTAGGTATTTTTGGAAAGGGTTCTTCTTCTTTGAAAGTAATGTTATGCTCCTTTTTTGGGCGCTAATATTTTTAAGGTCCTATGATCTTTGGTTGTGAGCTCTATAAATGAATGATTTCCTTGGATTGTGGTGATAGAAAACTATGTATAGTATAACTCTTACCACGATTATGATTGTTGCACGTATATGCCCTTTATTGTTCATTAATTGTTTCATTTCTCTTTATTATCTTCATGGTTTATTAGTTGTGGATTTTATAAGGTTTTAATTTATTGTATCTTAAAGAATGAGAGTGAGAGTTTTATTTAGATGCATGATCTACTTATGGATCATATCTTATGTCTAGATTTATGTTTTGTGCTTTCACTTGTTAATTCATATAGGGGTGACCAAATTTACTTTTTGTGCATCACCATGTTTTTATTTCATGTTTCTCATCCCTCTTCTCCTATAATAGGTAGATTATATTATAGTCATTGTTATCATAGAGTATCTAGGGTAGGATTTTGACCTTATTCAAAGGTCTACCTACAGGAGAGAAGTGACGCACACCTTGGAGGAATTGACATTGTTAGTGTTGAGATATCAGATTCCCTAGAAACATGTTCTAATCTAAAAAGGGGACAAATCTTAGGGACTATATTTCTTACCTCTTTTATTATTTGTAGATTTTTATAAGAAAGGATGCATCCTTTCAAATTTATTGCTAGGTTTTGGTGTGTTCTTAGCTCATTATGTTTTTGAAGCATGTTTTCAAGCTCTTGGACTCCAATGATTCTAGGATCCCTTTCTCCCATTCATAGACCATTTCCATCCACTCCCTTCCTTATTCTCATAAGGTTATAGATTAATGGATATTTCCTTCCTTGGTGGGAATACTTCCCACAATCATCATGTAAAACAACAATATTACTCTCATCCTTCTTCAATCACATAAATATTCCTACAATATCATGGATATGAACCTTAAATTATTGATCTATATCTACACCATGTCTTACTAATGAATAAAAATCCTACTAACTATGATGGTTCTCACGAGTAGGTTTATGCATATGATGAAGGTATCTTCATCCCTGAACCTAATTTAGAGTTGCAAATTAAAATCACGTGGAAAATATGAAGAGAGAACCAGAGATGAAAGTAGAAGAGAGACATTTCATGCACCCCCGATGTTTATCTTCCTCCTAAGAAGGATCATATTCTCTCTCCTTTAATTAAACATATGCAACATCATCCTATAACTTATTATTTCCCTCATTTCTTACATTTATATCCATATGAATATGAGCATCCTTTTCAAACATCCGAAACCTTACAGTCATCTTAGTCCAAGGTATATTTATCTTGTCATTTCGGGATCCACCTAAGAATTCGAAAAAATATTCTACCCCCATCCCAACCTCACCAAAAGTGTTACCCAGTCCCCAATATTTTTATAAGGAATAATTAAGAAGCCATGATGATTTGTTGATTGGCATATTTGAATAGCCAACCATTTGGCCAGCCCATTAGCCATCCATGTTCAATATTGAATTTGAACCTATTATTGTAGTTAAGGATCATCATCAAACTTTAGAGCACAAAAAATTGAAAATTCCTTTGAAGAGGTAGCTCAATGAGTTAGAAATTGGAGAAGATATCCTATAATATTTGAAGGAGTGGGCCATATATTTAGAGATCAAGCAATCTCATCATTAGTAACTATTTAGAATCTACCCACTTTTGAATGCACCATGGTATCCTAATATAAGATCCATCACTCAAATCTAAGAAACAATTATTTTAGATTGAAGTGAATTTTAAGATGATGATGAATACATAAATAAAATATTTCAAGATATCCCTTCTAATTATATTAATCAATCTATAATTAAGGATGTGGGTTTTGAACACAAACATGAGGAGAAATAAGTGTTTGACACCAAGGGTGATTATTTTGAGACATAAGTGAACAAAATCATTAAGAAATCTCTAGAAATTGTATATATAATCAGATAGAGGTGAAATCATATCTAAAAATGGAAGATAAAAGATACACTCCAAGACTAAAGGTGTGAATGAAGAGTATAACCTAAAAAATCAATGCAATAATCTAAGCAACAGATATTAATGATTAACCATTTAATCAACTTAGAGAATTACCATGAGCCATAGAAGATAAGAAACAATTTTCTAAACTCTCTTGAGTTTCAGAAGTAGGAATTCATCATTTAGAACTTCATGGTTTCCATTGAGGAAGAAATGTGAGCGTATGAGATTAAACAATCTTTGTGTGAGAATTTAGAGGTACATTCATATCTTAAAATGAAGGGCAAGAGGTGTGCTTTTATCTTAAACCTATGAATAAGGATCAAGAATTACAATATCTCATAAGTCCTCCATATAAACCCAACAAAATTGTTCTTGGTATTAAATATTCACTTAAACTAAAAGTACATAAAGAAGCGTAACTATGGAATGTGAATGATGTTCAATTGAATCCAAAAGTCGATAAGGAATATATTATGGAGATATTTGTGCTTTCAATTAGGGATGAATGTGATGATCATACCTTCTCTTCAATTTTAGAACCTACATCATGTCATTAAAAACTTTAAATTCAAGGATGATATGCTTGCAAGTTATATAGATGGAGATAAACACAAAGAAAACAATACAATTAGAGAAGACAATCCATTAGTTCTGAAAACTTGGGTATCCTATCAAATACATATCCATATCAGAACCTAAGTAAGAGTACCCACCTAGCATGTTCAGGTTTATAGCATGATGAATTTTAACGTGCCAAAAGTCAACTAATACACCTTAAAAACTAAGTATAGATTAAAAAAATGTGTATTGTTCCATTAAAGATGACATTTTTGGAGGATTATATGTAGATCCTATTTTCACGTTTCTCACTTATCATAGGTATATCAAAGCTTCTCATGGCCTCATTTAATACAAAAGGGAAGCTACTTATCTGATCCTATTTTTGGATTAGAATAATTTGTTATATTTTAGTTATATTACGAGTAATTTTTTTATGCTTTATGTATAATAAAGGTTTTTGCAAACTATGCATATTTTTGTTGAAATATGTATGATTTTATCTCTTGCAAATAGGGTTTATGGGTAACACTTCATCTAGTCATAGTTATTATCTTCATATTTTCATATAAAATGCATAATTTCTCAATTAAAAAGGAGAGTTCAAATTTGTCTTAGGGAAATGGAATAAAATTTTATAGCTTGATGAGGTAAATAATAATAAGATGATGATTAAGAGGTAAACAATGATGTTGTGGATGAATAAGAATGAAATTACCAAAAAGGAGAAATAAATTATGATGATGAAGAGGATAAAAATGATGCAAAAGGAGAGGAAGAGGATCAAATTAAGAAAAATAGAGGATAAGAGTTTACATAGTGAATTCCAAAACCCTAGAAACAAGTATTAATTCATTAACATGGATATAGTTTGACCTCTACATGTTCAAGAAAAAAATACAAAGTCAAGTGGATGGTAAGAAGTTTGAAGTTTTTGAATATCTAAAGCTCTATGGGAAAAATTGTTTTGTGTTCAAAATTTAGTGGTCCGGATATGGATGTTTATGATATTGTTCATGGGTTTCTTTTGGTTCAAGACATTGGGAAAAATTAACATTAACATTCATCAAATATTTCATGAAGATCAGATACAAGATAAATAAGGTCAAATTTCATGATATCACACTTATTGAAGAAAAGAGTAAGGTAAAGGTTAAGAATGAGGATGAATTTTAAGATTATTAAGAAGAAAACAAAGATGATGTAGACTAATAATAAATAAAAAAATTGAATAAAATTATGATAAGAACAACTCATTTTCTTCAAAAAGAAAGGAATCATAAGTAAAAAGGTCGAAGAGTAAATGAAAGTTGAATAAAAAGATGTAACAATTCTAAGGTTATTGCATATATACGCCAAAATCATCATACTAGGAAACAACCATGGAGGAATATTAGGTAACATCATGAAAACAACCAACATGGATATATTTGACATTGAAAGAACAACCTCTATAACTATACATGGATACATGGGAGCAATAATTATGTTGCATGAAATTATAGGAAGACTTATTATGTCTTTCAAGTCTTTGCATGGAAGTTGGAATGACCAAATATAAATATCAATGGAATCAAAGTAGCACAATGGATTATGGAAATAGGTTTATAAATGTATCACTCACTTATATCACATACGGGTGGTTGTATAATCGAAAACGTCAAAAAGTGTCAATGATTTGAAGCAAACTTATTATATGGTTTCTTCCCATGTTTCGAAGATGAAACATGT
This sequence comes from Taxus wallichiana var. yunnanensis, assembly GCA_018340775.1. Classification (NCBI taxonomy): domain Eukaryota; kingdom Viridiplantae; phylum Streptophyta; class Pinopsida; order Cupressales; family Taxaceae; genus Taxus; species Taxus wallichiana. Next base: position 726,359,238 of record CM031240.1, on the reverse strand, counting down.
CAAGGAGGGAGATAATTTTAGGTACCCTGGGAAATGATATTGTAATTTATATGGGTTGATGGAGATTCCTACATGTTGTAAAAACCCCCCTCAGTTAGATATATATGTTTATAGGTAACTTTTTGAACTATATGTTCTTTAAAGATTTGACCTACATTAGGATTAAGTGTTACTCATCCATCCATAAATGAGATGGATATCATTATGAGATATTTCATATATGATTTAAGTCTTCTAAATGGTAGAAGTATATTGATGGTATCCCCCTCTAAGTGAATTCCCATATTGGGATATTGTGGAGATATTCCTTCCTCAAGGAGTATTGTATGGTGCTTCCCTATCATAAGGGTATTCTTCAATTTCTGAATATATAGAATAATAGGGAGTATTTTTCACGAATATTTCTTGTATTTTTGTATCTTCATTATATTAAATGAATATGTATTGAATTATTCATTTAATAAATGTGAAATTATTTTCATTGTAATATATGAACAAGAGAGGAAAAAAGTGAGGACAAGGTAATAATGGTGTAAAGGATGAAATAGAGATATCTCTCCATATGTTATAGTCACAACTCAATCCTAGCAGACCCATTAAAGAATCTCCTTGGGAGGATAATATATCAATAACTCATGCACAAGACAAAAAAATTTTAATCATAAACAATGAGGTGTATATGTAGACACCTAAATTTCGCTTTTGCGATCTTATTGCTAAAAGCACACTAATCACTCTCATTCTTAACATTTCTATTATAATTAGTTATTTCCACTAATTAACTAATATTTCTTACCAGTTTTGTTAACTAAGAATGCTTTATTAATTACCTAGCCTCTTTCATATTCAAGATTCCAATTTACGACACATCGTAAGACAAAATCCTCATCCAAATAAACAATTAGCGATTATTAGCTAATTAAGCCTATTTTACCATTGTTTTGGTCAATAAACCCTATTATTGCCTCAAAAATCTCTTCCAACCATTCAAAATCACCCCATTTCCCTCCAAGACATCTCATAAGGCTTCAAAATCTTATCTTAGCCTCTTAATTGACCCTAAGTGGTTAATTAAGGCTCCTCGCATGTTAATCTCTTGTTAATTTACTAATCATGATTAGCAATCCTTAATCTAATTTGTGATTTTAGTTCCACATGCACCAAGATGAAATTTTTCCCCAAATATAAAACTATAAAAATGAGTAACCACATAACTTTAAACTTTACACCAGGATTTAAATTGCATATTATATAAGAACTATGATTAAGATCCTTACTTCCTCCTTTGATTACCTTGCACAATATTTTCCTCTAATATTCATGTTGGTTAGTAGAGGGATATCTAATATGGCCTTATAGCCATTATTAGAGAGATCCTCTCACCATTTCTAAACTAGCGACAAACCTTAATTTGATTTCTCTTGCATCTATTTAGGTCTATGTTAGTTAGCAATTCATACTAAGTAGGCATGTTTTGGCTAAGATTGATTGATATCATGTTAGTTATTTTAAGTGTTCCATTAAGATTTAATCATTTATGTTGTTATTATTAATTCTGCTTTGTTAATAGACTATGTGGTGTTAGTCTACTTATTTTTCTTTGCAAGAGTTTTTAGTAGTTATCATTTGGCACACCCGGTGGGAGATTTCCCCATTGCATTCATTCATTTTTGAAACTTTCTATATTGGTTTTCAAGATTTATTGGAGTAAATTCCAAAGTTTTGTAGATTAATTTCAAATGTTGATAGTTGTTGAAACTATATTAGTAGTAGATGGTTTATTTGCATGTTCTTTGTTAGATCTAAGGAGGTAAAGTGTTGTCAAAATTACATCAGAAAATCAAATATTTTATCTTTATCATATTTTTCTTATCAAAACCCGTGTTTTGACCACCTACAGGAACATGCGCGATACAACTTGAGCCATGCTCGATTTAAAGGGGCAGGTTCACATCTTCAAGGTCACACTAAAGCTCTTGGGACCACGCTCACGTGTCACTGGATGCACTTGTGTTACATTGAATTTTTCCCTTTATGCATTGTCCACTTTGGCATTTCCAAGTGTACGTTAATGTCTCACTAGCCGCAATCATGTTAATCAACTATGTGATTTTGTGAGTCACGTTGGTGCTATTTAGGCCACACTTTGGTGTTGTATGAGGTGTATTGTTGCGATAAGGGATATGCTATTGTGCTAAGGGGCATGATGGCAATATAAAGTAAATGTGACTCAAACTTCAAAGTTTCAATTATTGTTTCTTTGTACTTCTATCTTTTCTCTAGGGTGTTTAGTTGTTATTCTACAAGTTTTCTAATTTAAATCATGTTTTCTAACACAATTTCTTAGGGTTTGATGAATTAATTTTTTTTCATGCTTTGTATGAGTTTGAGATATGGTTTTGCATGCTCTTTTCTTGCACCTGGTGTGATCTTGAGAATCAATAGCAGCTCTAAATCTTCTTTTTCTAACATTAAATTAAGTGGGAAACTTCATTATTCATTTTTATTCTTAAAGGAATGAACTTTTCATATGGCATTTCTATGATCCTTTGATTTAAGATCTTTCATTTCATAAACAATTAAGGTTAAAGCTTGTGTATGTTCTTATCTTTTACCTTGTGTGATCTTGAGAATCAAAAACAACTTTAGTTTTTCACTAAAAATCTCTTGGATTAATTGGGAATGAACCTTAATTTTGAAAGCATTCTAGTGGTTATTTGATTTACAAGCTTTTTATGTACGTTTATAAGTTGAAAAACTATGGAAATGAGGTTAGAGAACCTCGAAGCTTAACTAACACAATGATTCACCATGAAATAAGAGATAAAAATATTTAATCCTACATATGCATCATAAGTTTGAAAAAAACTTCAAAACCTAGCATATATACTACTCTCTACTCTTTTGAAAGCTACAAAACATTGAACCTATGAAGATCCTAGCAATCAAATGTGATGTTTGGTATGAATCTCAAGCTTTTTAAGAATGAGAGCTCACCATTAATGGCTACAAGGCCATATGGTTCTTCTCATTTACTCAAGCTTGGATGATGGATGGTGTATTAAGATATTAGCTACAATGGAGGAGGTCTTAACAATGGAGTATGGCCAAGATCAAATGTCTTATAGCTTAAAGCTACCACAAATGAGGTCTAATTCATTTCTAAATATTTAAGAGCTTTGATCTGATAATAAAAAATAAAATTTGAATGGGAGGGCTTAGCCTTCTTTTGATAGATTTACAAATGGGAGTGTTTTGAACTTTGGTGCATGTCAAACTAAAGCTAAGCCAAAAGCACTTATGATTAGGAGTGATAAACATGATTTTCGATAGTTAAGATAAGCTAGGTTTAGGCTAGTTAAAACTGACTAGCAAGTGATTAGAGGATCATTCAGAGTTGGGAGGGGTTTGCTTAATCATTTACGATTGATAGATATCCTAGGAAGCCTACACAAGTGATATAGAGGAGAATAGGAAGATGGTTAGCTAATAAAAGGAGGTTATTAACCAAATGAGTTGAATATAATAATAATATGACCAAGAAGTTATCATAAATGGGAATTAACTAATGGATCATAAAATATCCAATGAATGACGTTTCATCAATCAACTGAATTGAAGGAGATGCTAGGCATGAGCCAAATTTAGGTGTATGCACTTTTTATTGTTATCTAGATGAGTTACTTGTCATGTATGCTCTTCTCTCATGCCCTTGGATGATCTTGAGAACCAAAAACAACATTTAATCCTTTTTTATGATATTGTAGATCTATTTGGATAACTACGAACTATTTTTATGTAGGACCTAATGATTTCCAAAGAAAGAAGAATGTAAAAAAACTCTAACATTCACATGTGTTGTAGGTTGCCAACGGTGGTCCAAACCAAATTTCCTAATCCAAAAGACAAGAAAATACACCAAACATCATTCATACACTGTATAGCAGGTTTTGGTTAAGAGATACGGCTAGTCCGCTATAAACTAAGTGAAACTCCCTTTTGCATAAGCCTTAAGATAAAAAGCGGGATGCTCCTAGGAACCCCAAAGTAGTTCATGCAAGAGGAAACCTTGTGAATGAAATAGGAAAGTGATCCACTACCCAATTGATTAGTATGCATTGGTAAAATTATAGTCAAATTTATCTCCATTGTGACCCCAGTGAAAATGTAAATGAATGCCTTTATTGCTCATTGTATTGAAGGGGCTAAAGTAAATCTGGAATAATCCAAGATTATTCAATGTGATGTTTTTGGAAAACCGAGCTCACAGAGGTAATTTTTGACACCTAGAGAGAGAACCACTAGGAAGCTTGTGGCTTGGAGCCAATTTGACTTAGACGTTGTGCTCTATAGAGCTCTCACAACTTGACCAATTTTTTGGAGTCTAAATCTTGTTATTCGAATAAGGGAAAGAGTCCCTTAAAGTTGAAACCATGTTTTTTTCATCACAAGACCTATGATGTGCTACTTTTTCCTACTTTTTCACTTGTCCGAAGAGAAGGAGAAACTTTGTTGAAGTTACATTTAGTTTGGTTTACACCTTTATTTCCTTTCTACCCATTTGGGACAAAAAAGAACAACATACACGGATACCGCTAGAAATAATCGTGTCCACCACTTTTGTAGTCTACTTGCATGACTAGGTTGTAATGTCATAATACAAGTGTTGAAAATTAATTGTATGTCTTCATGTTCTAATAGGCCTTTTGTCTCACACCCATATTGAGACTAATTATCGCATTATTATTGTTACGTGATATCATCATTTCCTTCCTTTGAGTAGTTACACTTCCCACAGTATAGCCATACAATTTTGATACTTACATCATGTTTCCATTGTGAAACTTTGTCTACATCTCTAAATTGTATGTTACGTTGCTTCGCACGCATAGCATAGTAACTTCTTGATATCCTTGGGATTAGTTTTTCATCCTAACATTACCTTGAGTTTTGTAGAGTGTTGTTAGTAATGTTGTTTGCATCACAACAACATCATTTTTATACTAAAAATATTTCTTTCATCGTAAATCTTGGTTTACATGTCCAAATAGTGTTGTTATACGCTTCTTGCATTGCTAACTTCCATTTTTAAATACTTATACTTTGTTGGTGTCTAAAACTAGTTTTAGTATACCTTGTTAGAGGATTGTGTCAACATTTTCTTAGCATTTAGGTCTTGTTTATTTTAAACTTGACCTAAGTGGTGATATTGTGTTGTCATTATTTTCTTTGAACCTATCTTGAAAAATGTAGGGAGTAAACTATTATTGTGATTAGTGTTATCCCAATTTTTCCCCCCACCAAAATTGATCAAACCCAACCCTGCACAGGAAAAAATCAAAGGGCTGGTTCCATTATACAAGACCATGTTTCAAATCCAATAGTCAGGTTGTAGGAGGACTCGAAAATGGAGGAGCAGGGTCAGCGAAGGAGGTAAACAACATCAAAGAAACCAGAGGCTCAAAGGAGGAAAATGGGGAAAGGCTCAAAGTTTTTCAACTTAGCCGCATACAAGTTGACTTGGAGCTGAACAACAGACTCGTGGAATGTGTCACATGTTATCTTAGTGCAATTCCAAAAGGTCACATCAAAATGGAGACCCCAAACATGTGTGAAGCTTCCACATGTCCTAGGTCTAAAAAAGGGATAGAGTCGATTGTTGAAAAGTCCAAATGAGCAGAAAGAACCACATGTTAGCTCAACGGATATTCAAAAGGGGAAGCCCAAGGTGAAGACTCAAACTAGTGCCAACTCTCCACGTAGTCAGGGTCTAACAGAATTCAAATGGTAGAGGGCCCAAATTGGTTAAGTATAAGAGTGTCGGTGAAAGGCACCAAGTGTCTCAACGATGTACCCTCAAGGGTCGAAGCTAAGGCGGAGACTCAAACAAGCGCAAATCCTCCTTGTGTCCAAGGTCTGAAAAGGGATAGAGTTGACTGCTTAAATCGACTAAGTATGGAAGGGATGGAGGAGGCCTCCACGTGTCATCTCCATGCAAATTCAAAAGGTAAAATCTAGAAGCAGGTCCTAAATGCATGTCAACCCTCCATGTGTCCCGAGTCATATGTATGCCCTTGCAAAAAGAAAAAAGAATTATCCAAAACAAAAAGAAACAGAGAAAATTTATAGAAGGAGCCACGTGCCTCTTTGGTGCAACTTCAAAATCAAAATCCAAAAATGGTCCCCAAACGTGTGCCAGCTCTACACATGGCCATGTTTCAAGTCAAATCGGGAAGACGGGTCTTTAGAGGTAGTTTGAACCTTTTGCATTTTGTTTCAAAAATATGTAAAGTTTAAAACTAAGCCAAACCTCCACCGACGCCCAGAGAAGCCACGTGTTAGGCCTAAATTACATGCGGGAAGGTAGGCCTTAGAGGGATTCTTTGCCAAAACTAGACCTCAAGGCTGGGGGAGACTTTTCACCCAAATGGAAAATGTGGAATGGCAGGCCCGAAGATGACTTTTGGGAAAAAGAGGAATGCGGGCTTGCAGGTTTGTGGGGCATTTTCTACATGTTTGTAAATTTTGTGCAAAAGGTGCAAAGTTAATTTTGGGCCCGTGGGCCCTTTTTACCAAAGTGGTTTTCACCATTTTTTAAGGATCTGAATAAAACATTCAAATGGGCATATATTTTGATCCAATGCCCCAAATTTAAAAAACTTGGTACGATTAGAAAGGTCTCAACCTCTTCTATGCCATGGAAACCTGAAAATTTAATTTTGACAAGGTTAGGTGGGTAAAAATGAGAAAATGTATTCATGCCATTAATATGCGATCCGATTGTTTCAACAACTAGATCAGATTTGATTTGATCCGCCATTCTTCCTTCTTTGACATGCCAAATAGACATAGAGAGGCAAAATTTACAGAGTGTGCTTGGATTTACAAGGGCATTGATGGCTGGTAGTTGAGCTCCAAATCAAGTTTCCCACCTCTTTTCTTCTCCTCTTTTTCTGCATCTATAAAGGTAAGAGCTTGGCTCATTGTAAAGGGTTGGAAATTTCAATTTTGCACCCTCCCTTCTTCTCTGGTTTACAGACAAATTCATGGAGTCTCGAACCTTCTATTAAGACTGTAATGCAATGTTTTTTCCTCTTGTCCATTGTAATTCTCTATATCAATTTGTGAAGCAATAATACATGTCTATGGATGATTTCAACCCTCTCTTGTGTTCATTTCCTTTATCTGATCTTTCATTGCAATATTGGTTATCTGTGCATGGTGGTTGTATTACATTTTAATGGTTTGTGTTTGATAGCAAAAACTATGTTCATCATTCCTTTGGTGCATCAACCCGTTATTTTAGGTTTAATTTCTTGCATCTTCTTAACCTGTCTCTTTGGAAAGCTAGAATAGATTTTAGGATAGATCTTCTGCAAACTTTATGTGTGCACCTAAACAAAGGATTAGGAACCAACGTTCATCCGGAAAGCTCTCTCAATTTCAAAGTGCCACACTTGTAGAGATTCTCCATATTATGCAATCACACCGAGAGTCTCAACCCATCTAGTTGCAGATTTTCAGGGATGTTGTAACTTTGCACTAATAATTAGATTTGAGTCTTGTACTTCATTGTCTTATCCTAGATACTTCTTTTCATATATTATGTTTGTGTGTGTATTCTTTATTCTTTGATATCCTTGGGTGCAATTTGACATTTGATTTTTTGATCATTTGATACTTCACATTATTTGTAAAGACTTAAATCATTACGCTGTGAAAATTTACTGAGGGTCCATTTTAGTCAACCTTAGTAAAACCTTTCACTTTATGCCTCCTACCACAATAATGGGGCATCAAAAAATATTGGAAATTCTCTTTGGAGATGACATGTTAAACTAAATTTTAGAAAACAATGTCATGATTGATCATAGCATTGGAGAGGATAATTATCCTCGTGTGAACTTTAAGTTGAATTCCACCCACTTTGACGATTATATATACCAAAAAAAACATGAGGTCGTAATGCGTGTTGTAGAGCTTGGAGCAAAGTTACCGTCTATGGTTGACCCTTCTCTTATTATCAAAATGGTTTGTGGAGATGAAGAATTATAACGTCCTTCTCAAAATATTAACGACATCTTGAACCCAGGTCATGGCTCTACTTTTGGATGATATAATGATGAGGAGATACCTATTACAAATGATGGAGACTATCGTATACCTACTTGTAGATTCCATTATGAGTACATTGAAGAGCATGCCCATCATAGGAATCTCCTCTCGTATGAAAATTGTATAGAAGTACCCTAGGAACATGTGAACAAATCGAGCCACTTAGGAGGTAACCTTAGAAGAACAAGTACAAGCTCTCACTCACCAATTGGAAAGTTTGGCTTCACACGTAAACAAGGAACAACTGCAACCTTTGAAACAAGAGTACATTGAAGAGCATGCCCATCATAAGAATCTCCTCTGTATGAAAATTGTAAAGAAGTACCCACTTGGGAGGTAACCTTAGAAGAACAAGTAATAGCTCTCACTCATCAATTGGAAAGTTTGGCTTCACACATAAACAAGGAACAACTGCAACCTTTGAAACAATTCATACCGAAGCTAAACCTAAGGCTTCATACCATGAGTTCTAGACAAATACTCCTTATCAAGAGGGACGAAAATAACCTTATGAGTTTTCTAATACAGATAATAAAGGTTAGGATACAACTAGATTTAATCATTTGTACAAGTCCATACCACCCACACAATACCAACTTTTTAATCAAGAGGGGTCAACCATGAAAAATTCTCCTATAGGTTTACAAGAACAAAAAATAGGCAATAACAAAAAGTACCATTTTGAAGAGTTATGCCCATATCCCTTTAGTAGAGTTATGTTGTAAGTACCCTTCCCATGTCATTTTGATTTTCCAAAGTTTAAATAATACAAGGGAAAGGGTGACCCCAAAGACCATATTAAGGACTTTTGTATGGTATGTCAAGAGGTCACATATAGTGATAACTATCTCATTTGCCTCTTCCCATGAAGTTTGGGAGGTCAAGCATTGGAATGGTTTTTACACATCCCTAAGGGGTCTATATCTACATGGTAAGAACTAGCCAGGAATTTTTGTATTTTTTGTTTAATATAGAAAATGATGTCACCATGTTAGATTTGTTTAATGCAAAACAAAAAAATAATGAGAAGTCATTTCTTTCCTACAAAGATGGAAGGGATTAGCTAGTTGCTTCCCTTGCTCCATACCTGAAAAATAGTTAATCATTATATTTGTACTCAAAATCCACCTTGAAATTACATTCCACTTGCAAATGCATTTTGGTAACATGTTTGAAGAGGTGATCAAAAAGGGGAGTCAAATAGAAAAAGCATTGTTAGCTAGAGGGACCTTAAAACCCCTTTTACGTGACCGTGATCATAATGATTCCAAACCTAGTTAAAAAAAAAAGTTCATTCCTAATATGAAAAAAAAATTATGGGTGATGGAATAGTAGAATCTAAAAGAGTGCAAGTAGTTCAAAACCACGCTCCTTTGAAACTTACAAATGGAAATCCACATACAAATTATAAACATCGTAACTTCACCCCTCTCTCTAATTCTATGTCATCAATATTAAAACAATTAGAGGTAGTTAATATGGTTAGATATCCTAAAACTACACCTTATGGGGATGATGCACCTAAGCCATCATGGTTTAGGAAAAATGAATATTGTGGATTTCATTGCATCAAAGGTCATAAGACCGATAAGTGTTTAAAATTGAAACACTATATTCAATACTTAATCAATAGTGGTGATGTCCAAATAGATTCCACTTCCCCTACTAAACCTCCTGATGTGAACATGTGGATCTTTAAAGAACCTTTCCCAAATCATACCGAAGGAAAGAAAAATTCAGATTAGGGACAGTTGGCTCAAACTAAGAATGCCAATTATGTTTCAAAGATGAACCATTTTGATGCCCTAATAGGTTATGTCAACCCACTTGTGGAGAATATCAACATGATCAATACTAAATCAAGGAGCGTGCCATTGAAATTTGGCAGGCCCGACTTTTTATTTTAGAACCTCTTCCCCATACTACTCAAGAGAGTCATTATGATGTGTTAGACCAACTAGAGAAAATAACGGCTAAGATTTCAATCTTAAACCTTAAAATTTCTAACATTCATAAATACATCCTTTGTAGGACCTTACAAGGATTAGGAGTATCTCGTATATATCAAACCAACTCACTTACAAGAAATGGTAATTCATATCACTCCTTTAGAACATGTAACCTTCAGTCAAATAGAAATTCTAGAAGAGAATCCCTCTCATAATTTACCCTTGCATATTGAGGTCATAATCAAACGCAAGAAGGTAATAAGACCACTTTTGGATGGCAAATCAGGTTTAAATATTTTTACTCTAAATCTAGTTCAACAACTAGGGTGTACTGAAGTTGACTTAGAAATAAAGTTCATCACCATAAAGGCATATGACAATGAAGAATGGCAGTCAACTAGTATGATCACTTTCTCACTGGAAGTAGGTCCTATAAATCAAGATATAAATTTCCATGTCTTGGACTTGCATATCCCTTATAACATAATGCTCAACCATCTATGGTTTTATGTCATTTAAGTCATACCTTCACTATATCATCAGTGCTTAAAGTTATACTATGAATGACAAACCCTCACTATTTAAGGAGATCACCAACCATTTTCTCATTGCAAATCATTGTCGAGGTATTTTCCCACCATCTATGAATGTACTTATACAGAGATAGTTGTTAATTTCTAATTAAAGGCCCTCCTTTCTAAAGTGGATCCAAATTCCTTGTCCCCCAATGAAAATGGTTATTATACATCGAGAGACTCATTTTGCTTCATGGGAGATGAAGGTTAGACAAATTGGTTGTGGAGAATATGATCTTCAGTAGGCCCTCTTAGTTCATAACATTCCCCTATATTCCAAAGTGCATGGTAGGCCATGTTACAAGTTTCAAATATCCAGGGAGAACTGCCCTTTTGACTCTTTCAATCTGGTGGATTATTAGAAGATGAAAAGATACTCAAATATATTGTATTTCATCCTGAAGATGATGAAATGGCTCTATGCTACCAATCACCTAGGTATGTTATCCCCAATCGAATGATGCTTACTATGGGATATAAAGGATGTGGTTTTGGCCATAATGAACAAGGTATACTTTGGAATATCTTTTGATACCTCACCATATAGTGGGTAAGTATGCAATTGGCTTATAGCTATATGAATCTCACCCCTTAGAGGTCGAGGATACCTCTTCTAAGATTGAAGATAGTCCGTCTGAATGTGAAACCAAAATAAATTCCTGATGTAGTATTTATGAAGACCTTTCCTCCACGAACCTATTTTCTAACATGGTTATCCTAACTATAACTCATGTTATATCCCCCATCACCCAAACACTAAAATGAATTTACCCGTCACTTGTGAATTAGGACCAACAACATCATGTGCCCATCAATGTCTTTCAGAACAATGAGGTTATTTTTGAGATCCTTGGAATCTGTGATATTATCCCAATAAATGACCACAAGAAAGGATTCTCCATTCAGCTCAACATATGCACATACTTTGGGGAGGAGGTATAATTGTGTGGCCATTTAAGCAAAACACAAAGCAAAAGAAAAATTTCCACTAAAAATCCTTGAAAAAAGTCCAATTTCTATAGAAAAAACCTATTTGAGGCACTTATGGACATGAAAAATAGAAATCAATGGAAAAAATACTTGAACCACTACAAGATGGGGATCTCTATGAGCCACCTTTAGTAGAGGAGGGTCTTAATCTCCCCCTTGATCCTACATACATGGAAGATGAGTCCAAGTTATTGGTGGAGGATACAATAGATGTCAACATTGGCACAAAGGAATTACCCAAAATAGTTAATTTGGGAGCTTCACTCTCAGATCAAGAACAAAAACATTTACAATGCTTTTTAGAGAATTTGCAGATATTTTTTCTTGGTCTTACGTAGACATACCAAGACTTTATCTTGTATTAGTGGTGCAGAATATTTTTGTACACCTAGACACCAAGCCCAAAAAAAAACCTCTCAAACATGCATCCTTGCGTCACCTTATTGGTTAAAGACGCAGCTATAAATATTATTAGAAGTAGGTTTTATTAGACCTCTTGAATATTGATTGGATTTCTAATGTAGTCTGGTTAAGAAAAACCCTTTAGTATTAGAGTGTGTATCAATTTATGAGATATTAATAATTCTTTTCCTAAGGAAAACTTTGTTCTTCCCAACATTGACATGATTGTTGATTCAAAATCGGTTATGAGATACTATCACTCATGGATGGATTTTTAGGATATAACCAGATAAATATTATTGAGGAAGACCAACATAAGACAAATTTTACTACCCCATCGGGGACATTATATTATCAAGTTATGCCCTTGAACCTCAATAATGTACGAACTTCCGTCAATGGGAAATGACTATTATTTTCCATGACATATTGGTAAAATCAAGTACTTGAGAAGAGCACCTATAAATTTTTTGATGCATATTTCAACATCTAATGGACTACAAGGTCGACTAAACCCAAAGAAATGTTTCTTCATCTTTTTATCTAGAAAACTATTAGGATTCATTGTTTCACAGAGAGGAATAGAAGTAGATCCTTAAAAGGTTGTTGTTATAATGAAAATACATCCTTTGACAAATATCATACAACCGCAAATATTATAAGGAAAGATACAAACAATTATAAGGTTCATCTCTCGGCGTATAGAGAAGTGTCACACCTTCAAGAATCTTTTAAAAAAATATGTCATTTTTCACTAGGGACCAGAATAGTAGAAATCATTTTCTTTGCTCAAAGATTATTTGGCTAAACCCACTATTATACATTTGCCACCCATGGTAGGTGAACCAGTGTTACTCTATATTTTTCTAGACACTTTGTAATTGGGGCACTATTGGCCCAATATGATAAGGACTAGAAATAAAACTTTTCCATTACTTAACCGGAATGTTAATAGCTTACAAACTCAACCACCCATAGATAGAAAAGGATTTCTTGGATGTATTTTTCACCTTTCAAAAACTACATCCTTATCTATTAAATAATAAGGTCAATCTTATTTCAAAGGTTGATCCATTGAATTAATTATTATTAAATTCTACACTCACAAGAAAAATGGCTAGATAGATCATCTTACTCAAAGTGAGTTTGACATTGATTATGTACACCGAGAAGGGAGTTAAAGGAAAAATTTTAGTAGATCAACTAGCTAAATCCCCAATACCTGTACTTAACCTTTTATTTTGGGACTCCCACATGTATCCACAATATACCTCAAGGAATCTGTTATATTACAACTATACTTTGATGGATCTTTTACCTTTCATGGTTCATGTGTTAGAGTTTTGTGTATTAATCCTTCAGGAGACTTGATCCATCAAGAATTCTGACTCATGTTCTCATGAAATAAAAATATTTCATAATATGAGGCCCTTATTAAAGGGATGAAGTTGGATATTAATTGAAGGATTTTTTTCTCACAGATTACATTTCCAAAAATCCCAAAAGGATAGAACAGAGCATCAGATGTTATGGCCACAGCTAGGTCTATGTTGAGTATCCCACCTCGGAACAATGATATGTCATTCTTCATTGAACATCTACAAACACCACCATATGGCATGCTAGATTATTTTTTGGTATGTGAATTTGTTCATCCCTTTTGCCTGTGGTATAGTAAAATATTTAATTACCTTCATGATAGAAACTTTCCCACAAACATTTCTTGCACCAAAAAATGAAACCTCATCCAATGTATAACCCTCTATACCCAACTTGAGGGCACTCTCTTCCATTGATAATGTGATGGGAATCTATTACGTTGTCTCAATTCAGATGAATCCATCCTAGCAATCAAAGTGGTGCACAAAGGCATTTGTAGGGCTCATACAAACATGATCATCCTAGAAAATAAGATACTCATAGTAGGATACTATTGGCCTATAATGGAAAATGATTTTTGCAAACATGTGAAGAAATTTTGGCATTGTCAGAAGTACGATAGTTTCATATATGCATCAAAGCACAATCATTACAGCCTATCATGACATTTTGGTCGTTCTCAAATTGGGGGCTTGATCTCATAGGTAGGGCTTAACCATGTATCCTTATATGGTCACAAGTTCATTATCACTACTACTAAATACTTCACAAAATGGGTAGAGGTTATTCCTCTTACCTATGTTGAAGGTGCCCAAATATATATGGTTATAATGAACCATATTATCTGTCGATAAAATATCCCCTCTTCCATTGAAGCTGACAATGGTAAGTCCTTTAAGAATAAAAATATTAAGGTGTTGTGTATGAGCTTTCAAATTTCCATCCCCTATTATCGTCAAGGTAATGGTCAAACCGAAGCTTCTAATAAACCCCTCATCCATACTATGGAGAAGATGGTGAATACAACAGGTCACAATTGGCATTTTCAGATTCACCCTACCCTTAGGAATTCATAACATTTATCCGTACTCCTATAGGTGTCACCTCATACTCCCTATTATTTGGCATAGAAGCCATGCTACCTCTAGAGATCAAGATCACCTCTTTGCATATAGAGTTGATAATTTACCTGAATGAAGAGAAGGACTATAGAGTATCTCGACTAGCATAGTTTGATCTATTCGATGAGAAACAATTGCATGCCCTCAATCACTTTAAATTTTATCAGGATTGAGTGCGCCAAACCTATAAAAAATAGTGATACCTCACTAATTTTAGGTAGGATACTTGGTGTTAAAATAAAATTAGTTTGACACAACCTAGTACCGGGATAAGAAGGGAAATTTTGAGCGTAATTCGCTAAGGCCCTATGTCATGGTCACCAAGTTTTGTTTAGGAGCCTGTAATATTTCTTACTCAGATGGTGAGGAGCTTCAAAAACCCATGAATGCATCTTTTCTATGATTAAGAGAAGTGTCGCTAAACTATCATAAAATAACCAAAAAAATAAGTATAAAAATAGAAAAAGAAAAGATAAAGAAACAGGTGCCTCTATTAGTGAAAACCACACACTTTTGGCACTTTGGAAAAGTCCTTTAGTGAAAACCAGTTTCCAACACCATTGTAGGGTCTGTTTCGATAAGAATTTTAGTTCTTGGATTATGATAGCTTTTTCCTAAGCTAGTCTTTGTCTACATTTCAGCTCTTTTTGAGCCTAACCCTCTTAAGCTTGATTCGTATGATCCTATTTTTGTGTATAAATAGTGTGCCTTTGTATATTCCCATCTCAAGCTGGGGGCACCTTTGTATCATGGATTCTTGCACTCAGCACATGGCATTCTTCCTTTTGTATTCCATCTAACGATGGGGGCATCCATGTTTCTTTGTTTCCTTGCATTTAGTTTTGGGAAAATATCTTAGAAACATCAAAAACATTTGTATAACTTTGAGAAAATCCCAAAAAATTCAAATATGTTAGTTAGAAAAACACAAAAATATTCAGATATGTTAGTTGGAAAAATTCAAAAACATTCAAATATGTTAGTCGAAAAAAATTCAAAACATTCACACACATTTTGTAGAAAACTCCAAAAAAATAGAACATTGTCTCAAGATAATACCAAAACAACGAAAAATGTTTCAAAATTGTTGTGTAAACACAAACTATTATCATTCTTACTTTTCGTTGGTTTGTATAGTTATGATTGCATTCCTTTTTCGTATTGTGTTCTTTACATGGGATTCATTTTCTTACTTAGATTGAGCATCACTTGAGTATGTAGTGTAATGCATAGACTTCATTTTATTTTGCATACTTGTAGATATTTGTGTTGTTGTGATTAGATTTGATTAGATTTTTTTTTTTTTCTTTTGTAGTTAGTTTTCATTTTCATAATCACATCATCTATCATCACGTCCATACATCATTTGTCAATAAAAGCTAAGCTACATAGTCATGAACATGAAAATTAAACATGTATGCTAAGCTAACAACATAAAATATCTCCAAGAGGAGAAAGAGGGACCACCTTATGCCCCCCTCAAACATAGAGCACAATAAAGATATAAATTAAGCATGATATCTCATAAACAAAATATGATACAATAGTAATCCATCAATCATCATACATCATCATAAATATCAAATGTCCATGTACAAAATCAATATGTCTCGATACATATCATATACAAAATGCCATTATGGGCATGGGTACAAAATTTGGATTGAACACGGGGCATACTATATATGTATATGTATATAACGTAAATCCATACAAAAATGTGCCCTCATATCAAGATGCACATCAAAAGATACATACATACATACATACATATATATATATATATCTATATCTATATCTATATCTATATCTATATCTATATCTATATATCATATATATATATATATATATATATATATATATATATCAATAAAAGCATCAACCATGAATCCCACCCTCTCTAGGAATTTCTAGCCTAGTTCTACTGCTAGGTGGGGGCATCTTTTGGGATGGATGCATGGAAGGAATTTCACCATGATAGGATTACCCATACTACTCGAGGCATGCTATGTCAAGTGGACCTGTGGACATCGTATCGATCATCATATATATATATATCAATAAAAGCATCAACCATGAATCTCACCTCTCTCGGGAATTTCTAGCCTAGTTTCTACTACTATGTGGGGGCATCTTCTAGGATGGATGCATGGAAGGCATTTCACCATGCTAGGATTACCCATACTACTCAGAGGCATGCCATGTTAGTGGATCGTGATCGATCCCGATGGCTTCGTGATCTAGACCGTGAAAGAATTTTAGTTATCTAACTATAATCTAGAGCTCTCTACTTAGCTAGAATGGGTTCATGATACTAAATCCTGTAGTAAGTGGCCTCACCTACTAGAGAGGAAATTTGACCAATCAAATTTGTACTCTTGAGGAGGTACCTGACTGGTGAAGCATATCACACTATGCTCATATACTTGCTAGCTCTACTTGTAGATGGGATTTTTCCAATAAAGCATGATCCCTCTTAGCCTGCAACTGATCTTTCTCTGAAGTCACCTGGTCCCTCTATATCTTTAGTTGATCCCTCTCTATCCTAAGATGATATCTCTGTATATTATCCCAAAGTTGGAAGGTTGTAACTTGTTGTAATTGTTGTTGTAAATCAGCTAAAGCCCCGTCACCCTGTATATCCTCCTCCATACCCTCTCCACATTATCCACTTCTTGGTGGACTTTATGGTGGACTCACATGTGGTGGTAATAGAGGTTCCTGTAACGGTGCTCGTAATGGAAGCCTAAATGGAATTTGTTGTGCGGTACATGTGGCTAAACCACTACCTAGTGTTGCACAACCACCTGTTGTTGAACTAATATCTACTATACTTGTGGTCCTACTTGTGGCCCTACCTATGGTCCTTCATTTGCATCTTCCTCGGCATGTGCCCTAGGATTTGGACCCTGTAACCCCTACATCACTGCATCCAAAACTAATTGTGGTATCGTCAACTGCTATGGAAAAACTGTCGCATACCATCCTACATTATTTGGGGTCTTCCCTAGATGAATTATCTATGATCACTGCACCTAAGGTTGTGGGACCAGCTAATTAAATATGGTATGATATTGTCTTAACCTTAACTATTTTTGAATATAGAAGTCTCTCTGGATCTATTTCCATACCACATCTCATTGTCTGGAACCCCCGAATGAGACTAAACTATCACTAGACCTTGTCCACTTTATACCACTCAACGATGTAGCTTCGATCCCAATACTCGAAATGGTCAACTCGCTATAGTGATCAACTCGGTGCATCGTGAGGCCATCGATATCACTTACATGACTGCCATGTAATCATATGAGGTTATAACTCATCAAATTCTCACCTATAGAAGTATGTGTCTCCCATGTTACCATGAATATGGTCACCATCAAGAGCATAGGCCACAATAGATAGATCAACGAGAGCTCGGGATCGAAATTCTCCTACTAGGCATCCTATAGTGATATGATCCCAGGACCATATCGAGTAAAATTCATTAGAACCACGGTCTTCTAGCAATGATAGGCTATCAAGTGTAAATTTGAGAATAAGCTGGGATAGTATACATTGCGCTCAACACAAAACCTCCCCACTGATGAGTCCCTGTATCACTCTAATTAGGCCTAAAGAAAAATGAGCATCAATCTTGTAAGGAAAAAATAAACCACCGACAATAGCTATGAGATATACACAGAACCCCTCACAACCTCCAATCAGCCATGCATATAGTAATGTCCACTAAAATACCTTAGTGAGGTATGTTTGCTACTCTAAAAATAGCAAAAGAGGTATGCTCTATTCTATAAGTTACGACCGCAATGGCCGTCATATGTCACCATCTTGTCGTGAATGAGCACTCTAAAAATTCACCAAACGTCCTCCAAAGTATTACCCATCTCACCTATTGAAAGGTGAAATTTCTAGCTCTTGCATCGCCATATCTCGCCTAAGGTTATAAGACAGGCTATGGTCTAAGGTAATTTGTATCATGCAAGCCACATGCGGGAGATCTCGTAATGCCCAATAACATCTCCAAGTAGATTTGATTGTGTCAACGGAAAGTCACCTCATAGGCCCGAAGCTTCCGTGTCACTCCTACATCCCTAATTGGGGTAGTACATCATCGTAATATTAGCCAAGTCACTAGTTATAAGCTAATTCTTCTATTTTATCACTTTATTCTTCCATTTTATCATCTGCTTTTTCCTAAAAACTTCCCGATACTTCTAAAAGGTCATTCAAAAAAATTACACCAACACCCCCATTATGATACCAATGCCCCTATTTCATGTGGACACCTAAAATTTCACGCAAGCGTGCCCCCTTTCCCCTAACTCGACTCACATTAGTGTGTATGGTATGATACTAACATGCTCATCTCCATGCCTACATGCAGAATCTATGTTGTTTTTTATATACATGTGAGTGCTCATGATCCAAAGACCAACACCTATGCGCTTTTTTATTTTAATGTAAGTGTGGCCTATCTATCATGGTGTCACACCGTTGTACCCTCAAGAATTCCTACGCACCCAAAGGGTCCCACCGGAATTTGTGCATCCATTTTCTACCCTAATTAAATGTGATTAAAAGATAATAAATGTACTACAAAATGACAAGGGTGAAATTTTGGCTTTTTATACCTATGGGCCATCCATAGGAAGATGCATATAGTCTTAAACGTGATGCTCATGGTTTTTTTGGTTCTGCAACCTCAGTGATTTTCTGTCATAAGTCAAAGCTCATTCAGAATTAAAAGGTAAGTGTATGTGCTAAAAAAATTCTATGATGGTTTTTATCCCCCGTGCGACATGTCTCTCACCCTCGAAGCAACCTAGGACTATTATAGTTCTTCTAAATTATTCTAGGACTCTCTGTGATGATTATTTTTAATAAATGATTATTTTACGCCCATTTACACTACACTAGGGCATGTTTTTGCTTCCGCAACCCCTTCTACTACTTTGGGAATATTTTTCCTTCCATCATTTGTGGGACAATGTCCCATGACATCATCTATTCTTCTACAATATTTTCTTCCCAAAATTCAAAAATCATAACAATATAAAACAATTCAAAAAATCCAAAAATTGGTAAAAATCATTAAAAATAAAAATGAAATTGTTAAAATTTAATTTTTTACAAATTGGTAAACAACATGCTTCAGAAATTGAAGCCGTATTAGATGCATTACCATTAAACATCAAAATATGTCCTAGAAAAACATCCTTCTTAGGTTTTTTCTTTTTCTTGTCTCAAATGACTTGTGGATCATCGTGGTCTACCACCATTAACAAAGTTGTCTTGCTTACTATGTCGGTACTCCTATGGAATAATGTGCTACCAAAGACTGTGTCATAGTACAAAAATCCTTGCCATGGGACTACTTATGTCATCTGTTATTCCCCTTCTATGTATCCTTTCTTGGGGCACCATTTTTAACCCTTGTTATTACAACATGAACATTCAGAACTGTTGATAAGAAAAACATTGGTGCAACTACTTTGAACATTACTTGTTTTGGCTAGTTTACTTTCCCGCATTATATTGCATTATGTATGTTGCATGGAGTTACACCTTTTTAGCAATGAATAATTGTTAGTAATATAAATTTTCATGTTATTTTATATTTTTTCTTATTTTGATAAGGGTTGATGATGTAGATCATAGGGGCAGCATGATGACACAAAATTTATTATTAAAAGATTGGATGCAAGATCTAGTCCTATATTATTCTTCACTGTCATGTCTTATCACTTTTAATTTTTCTTCAAAACACATTGGGTAATAAACAATTATGTTTGTCTCTATATTATTTCTTCTATTTTTTTCGATCATATATTTTTATCGTGGATGGTCTTCTTCTATCACCCCATCGACACTTGAGGGGACATCGTTCATTTGACTAATTTTTCTTTCAAAACTTACCTTTTTATTCTTTTCTAATATGTTTGAAGTGACATCACTTACTTCACCTCAAACAGAGAAAATCTAGACACCTAAATTCCACTTTTGCAATCTTATTGCTAAGAGCACACTAATCACTCGCATTCTTAACATTTCCATTATGATTAGTGTTTTTGCTAATTAACTAATGTTTCTTACCATTTTGGTAAATTAATAGTGATTTTTTTATTACCTAGCCTCTTTCACATTCAAGATGCTAATTTATGACACATCGTAATTCAAAATCCTCATCCAAGAAAATAATTAGAAATTATTAGCTAATTAAGACTATTTTACCCTTGTTTTAGTCAATAAAACCTATTATTGGCTAAAACTCATCTTCCAACCATTCAAAATCACCTGCATTTTCTCCAAGACATCTCGAAGGCTTCAAAATATTATCCTAGCCTCTTAGTTGACCCTAAGTGGTTAATTAAGGCTCATCGCATGTTAATCTCTTATTAATTCATGAATCATGATTAGAAAACCTTAATCTTCTTTGTGCTTGTAGTCCCACATGCACCAAGATGCAAGTTTTACCCAAATATATAACTATAAAAATGACTAATCACATATCTTTAAACTTTACACCATGCTTTGAATTTCATATCATAGAATAAATATGATTAAGATCCTTACTTGCTCCTTGGATTAACTTGCTAAATATTTTCCTCTAATCTTCATGGTTGTTAGTAGAGGTATATCTCATATGTCCTTGTAGAAATTGTTAGAGAGATCCTCTCACCATTTTGAAGTAGCATCATACCATAATTTGATTGCTCTTAGATCTATTTAGGTATATGTTAGTTAGCAATTCATACTAAGTAGGCATGTTGTAGCTAAGATTGATTGATATCATATTAACTCTTTTAAGAGATCCATTAAGATTTAATCATTTATGTTACTATTTTTTATTCCTATATTTGTTAATAGACTATGTGGTTTTAGTCTATTTATTTATCTTTGCAAGATTTTTAGTAGTTATCAAGTATAAACTATAATTTTCCACATTATTTTTTACAACAGAAGATTAACGACAAGTAAACATATTATTTTTTCATCTAAGAGAGAGAGAGAGAGAGAAGGAACACATGTAGAATTATCATTAATTTATGCATGATAAAAAAATGTAATCATTTCATTCTTACTTAGAATAATACTAATTTTATAATCCATATTATTCATAGGAGAAACTCGGGAAGAGAATATGCATTTAAGGATTTATCCTAATGACTAATTTTCATGTCATTATCAGAAGAATAATAAATTCCATCAATTATTTCTTAAAATGGAGGAAAATGAAAATAATTAGCATCATTTAAAAGTAATCATTTACATCATTAGGTGTATCTAGAAGATAATAACAGAGAGAGACTTATTCACACTTAGAAGGTGTTAGCTCATGAGGATTTATCACATTGTTAAAATCACACATGTTTTCAAGGTGAGTGATAAGGGAGTTATAGTCATCAAAATCACAATCCCAAACAATAAATTCAACAATATCACACTCACAAATTTCATCTTCGTACCTTGTCTCAAGTGAATTGGGATAACTAGCCTCAACTACTTGTTCACACATAAATGACTCTCTTAGAAAGAAGAGGTAGGAGGTACAATTTCTTACTTTGGATGTAATTTATGAAATATAATGATATCTAGGTAATCATGGGTACATGGGTCATAAATATTAACTATGAGGTTTATAGTGGGACCTGTATAGTGGGATGGAAATTTGGGGATGATATGAGGAATATCATATTATGCATTAATGTAAGAATCAAACATGTCATTTAGAAAGTAAGTAGTGGAAAAATAAATAATGGGGTGTGGTGGGGATAGAGACTTACTTAAAAACCATAAGATGTATGGAACTAGCTAAATAATTTGTATCCCTTAGGAGTTCATTAAGTAATATTCCTAGTTTAAACACAAAATTGATGCACTTTGGTACATTTCTAGGTCCTAGATCATACTAGTATATACATGATTCTTAAATAAAAACTAGTATTTGATAATGTCTTTCAGGCCTTTTTCTTTACCTCTTATAATTTTATTGACCTTACACATCCTAAAACCTTGTTGGTATTTGAAAAAAATTATCTTTTATGGCCTCCTACACTAACTCTCTATTAGGAAACTAACACCCAGGTACTCTTATCCCTCCTAGGCTCTCTTGACCCTTTCTATCATTTTCTCACTCTTTTGGGTCTCTTTTACTTCTTATGCATCTTTTATACTTTTGGGTCACCCTTTCAATTGTCAATTATGAAATTCAAACAAGGTAAATGTATATATACATAGGTATATTAAATAATGGGCCAAACACTAATATCATGTAAGCTTTCATGAAAAGGCACACAAGCATTAAAAAGCATCCATCTAGTACATTCACTCAAACAATTAGGGTTGCACTATTTTTCATACACAACATAGGAGGGGAATTTTATTCTATTTCATCTCACACATTCTATACATTTCCTACATTCTAGATCTTTCCCACTATCATTGTGCAACTTTCACAAGGGAATCCTAAGGAATCAGTACACACACTTGCACACAAAACTACATGGAGTCTAAAATGTACCGCAACACTCAAGCACTAAGTTCACTCTTTGGGTGAGCATTAGGGTCAGTATGAATCCACATACTACATCTTTATTTTTAGATTTTATGTGGTTTTTGGGCATGTGAAACTAGGTATTTTTATTTGTAGGTTATAGGTACAATTAGTTACATTAAAGGGATATTAGATTGAAAAATAGAGACAAAAATTGAAGCTCCTCCTATACAAAAACTATCATAACATGAGTATATGGGTCGCTCGACACTAGTGACTAGATCTAGACACTAACACTTGGGCATTCCCTCCTCATGTGGGCTCTCATGTCCCTCATAGTTATGAGTTTCATAAAATCTAGTGATACCTCAAGACACTCTTCTCATTTTGTTTCAACAGTTCCTTGGTCCATAACACTTCTTAATCACTCATAAATAAGCTAAGTATATATATATATATATATATATATATATATATATATAATCAGGGTTTCATATTATTGATTTTTTTTTGCTTGTCCATTTACTATATTTTACCACTTGTATATAAGTCATTATAGTAGTTACTATGAAAATCAGATTTAATTCCATTTATATTAAATCACCTATCACAACACACAATGATATAAAGGGTAATTAATTCCAAAAACAATAACACACACTAAAGAATAAATTAGAAACCTTAGGGCCTCTAAGGTTTAGAAATCAAAATGCGTACCTAGGATAGGTAAAATAAACCCTAATCCAAGTGAATGGTTTGAACTTAAGTGTGTTCACCATAACATATAAAATGTAACTTAATGAAATATGATGAATATAATTAATCTAAATAGAGATGAACAATGTTATAGGAAATAGATTAATTTAAATTACATACAATTACATATGCATAAAAGAAAGTAGAGTATTTTAATAACACTAGATCGAGAGAGAAATTAAGAGTATAATTAGGGTTTGAGAGATGACTTAGCTTGTTCAAAGTTGACTTGTGGATGTTTCATCAATAAATCAATAATAAATGTTAAAATTTGTTTGTATAATTCTGTCAGCTTCACCAAAATGTATCAACCCCAAATTAAATAAATGTGTAGAACCTAATTAATTTAAATAGAGTTTAATAATGTTACACGAAATAAATTAATTTTGATTACATACAACTACATTTCCATAAATGAAACTACAAGTATAGTAAGAATTCTATATCGATAAGGAAATTATATTGTAGTTATGGTTTGAGATATGGATAACTTAGTTCATGCCGCCGACTTCGATCTCGTGTCATCAATATAATTACAATAAATCTTAAGACTAACAAAATACAAACAATCCACTATCTTCCTGAGTGGGAAGAGGAAAGACTAAAAATATTAGGGAAAGATCATACTCCATTACATACATGATCTATCTAGGTTTAGAACTATGTATATTGTGAATCTCGGTTTATTATTTTTCTTCACCTTCTCCTATGTTGTAATTCCATATATTTAGTTTGTCTATTATTCTTGTGTATTCACATGTACCGTGAATAACCCTAGATTTATTCCTCAGACACATTATATAAAATATTCAAACCATGTAGTAATTGAGTTATATTGACCTTGATGTTCAACCTATTTTTGGCTCACTATGTGTTGCACTACATTTTAGACTCAATTTTTTTTTCTACTATTTGGTGCAAGTGTGAATGTAACTAAATCATTGATCTATATTTTCCCTCGTGCTTCCACATAAATAGTGGGATAAATACTTTTCCCTAACTTAAATCCTTGTATATAAATATGTAGTATTTAGAAATCCACCCATATGTCATGCTTTACAATGTGTTGTAGTGATTTTTGTTTTTTCTACCTTGTAGATGATATATAGATATATGTTTTCTAGATAGTAAATTCTTAGTGTAAAATTATATATAATATAGGATTCATTTAGATTGGAATTTGAATGTTAATGGTGTAACCAAAACATGATACTCAAAATATAAAAGAGTAACAAAAGATCCCAATTGACGAAAAATAACCAAAAGAAAAAGAGGTCAAGATCATATCTCTTAAGTCAAGAATGTAGTATTTTCCGACCTAATTGTACAGTCTTGGACCAAAGTTATAAAAGTAAAAAGTAAGATGGAAATGCTATAGATCTTTGTTTTATGACAGAAAGCCCTATGATAGATTCAAATACTTAAAATTTGAGGAGAAAATCAACCAATATAGGAGTAATGAAACACGGATTTGCATCGCTAATATTTAGTTTCATCATTTAAGACCCCACACACACACACACACACACACACAGATATATATATATATATAGTTTGTCAAAAAATTATTTAATAATGATTTTGTGCCAATTGTGGTGTGTACAAGACTAAGATATAGTAATTAAGATTTGTATAAGTGCACAAGCCATGATTTAAGAGATTACGTGAATAATGACATTATTAGGTGATAAATTACCAAATTAATTTTTCTACATAGAGGAGACAAAAAAATTAGCTCATGGATAAGAGTACATACCATACAATATCAAGGAATTCCTATAAATTTAGGGATATCTCAACTGTTAAATCTTGCACGTAAAATACCATTATATTAATTTTTATAAAGAATGTATATATTTTATGGAGGTTGTTGAGGTACACATGTGTAATCTCAATGGAATTAATTATCTCCTTAAGTCTAATAGATTTGAAAATATTTCAGATACATGGTATCTAAATTAAGTAAGTGAAGGTGAGGATAGATTTGAGCGTCCAACTTTATGTATTTTTTTGTAAGCTTTAACTTGTGTTTTACAAGAGCTATTAAAACTTGATTTTTTTGGATTGAAAGCATTGGGATCTATCTACATAGTGAATTTTTTGAATTATTTGACCCAAGAACCTTGATCCTTATTTTAAATGTATGTAACTTGTTTATTATTATGCTAGAGGAAAGTGGTAGTGGATATGATCACATCATTCTAACACACCATCTAGTTGTGCATCACTAACTGATGTGGTATGATGTTTCAATCCTTAGAAACAAGATTTATAGTTCCAATGTGATTCAAAGAGACAAGTTAATGAATAATTTAATATTATTTCCCTTGAAATGAGTAACTTTCCAAGATAACTAGGAAGTGATGGAAGTATGATCATAAAGAACAATTTTGGGTGAGTAGTAAAATATCGTTCACTAAAAATGTGTAAAAAAAAGATGTTTTTCGAAGATAATGATATGATAAAATAATTGAAGTACCCAATCATCATATTCTTTCATATTATAAAAATAAAAAAAGCCTTTTGTTATAGGGTTGAAATATTATAACACAAAAAAGGGTCCGATAGGACCTCATGCTATTACAATAATAAAATGCCTTCTTCACCCTAAAACACCATCAAAAAGTAGTTTTCCTTAGTTTTTCTTAGGAACATGCACCAAATTATATTCTCCGTAAATGAGCTAATTATAAATTTTTAATTTGTACACCAACCAATTCTAAAAGTAGATCTAGTAATACCATCAAGTATAAACATAAATATTACAAATACATAATAAATGGCCAATAATATCAAGTAACACCCATATCTCATGTTGTGAAGGATATTATCATGAGGAAAAAAATAATGAAAATTTGGGAGAAATCAAAATGGAGACTAAACCAATTCCATAATTGTATGACATGGAAAAATAAGTAAATACCAATGAGATACATTTCAAAGAAGTCATAAAACAAAAACTAGTTGATTAAAACTAAATATAATTAAATATGATTTTAAAGTAACTACTATAACAAATTTTATTATGATGATAAACTAAATTGACATGCAAGTTAAAATCAAGAAAAATATGAAACCCTAATAATGAGGGAGAGAGAGGGTGACTTAGATAGTTTCACACAATTTGGAGATGATTTGGGTAGGGTAGTCATTGTCAAAACAGACTATAAGCAATGCCGTTAAGACTCGGAGATCTTGAGGCTCATATATGTGCAAGACAAAAGTACCTAAGTGCTAGTGATTAATCGGGATGCTAATTTCTAGTCAGGTGCTCGTGTTCTATCATTTTTTCGTGCATGAAGATATTCATTATTACTTTCCTAATGTCACTCTACCTTCACTCCTAGATCAGCGATTGTACTTGTAACCTTAAAAAAATTGTCTACCTATACATATTCATAAACCAAATCAAATATAATAAAAATATTCATAATTTGGAGTCGACTGACCCCTTCGGTCACCTAAGGAGTGAAGTATTTGACACTACACTACATTTCAGAATTCATGTAGTTATGTGTGTATATTTGCGTAATGATTCCCCTGTGTTTCCCTTGTG
Organism: Taxus wallichiana var. yunnanensis; assembly: GCA_018340775.1. Taxonomy (NCBI): domain Eukaryota; kingdom Viridiplantae; phylum Streptophyta; class Pinopsida; order Cupressales; family Taxaceae; genus Taxus; species Taxus wallichiana. Next base: position 726,331,894 of record CM031240.1, on the reverse strand, counting down.
TAATTTGTATAGTAATACATGGAAAGATATAGAATTTAGCAATGTATATAATGTGTGAGATGGATTAAAATGAAGTTTCCTTCTTATTTGATGTATGTAGAGTGATACAACCCTTGTCACTTGTATGAGTGTGGTAGATGAATTCCTTTGAATTGATCTTGTTCCATCAATGCAAGCTTAGGTGATGATAGGTAATGCATAGTTCTTGGAACCTTATTTGAGAGGTATAATTGTGTATATATATGATTTCATTGTTTTAATTTCATAATTGACATGACTAAAACGTTGAACTAAATTTGTAAAAGATGACCCAAAACGAAAAGAGACCCAAAAGATTAAGAAATAAGAAAAGAAGGTTAGGAGCGCCAAGAAGGGACAAGAGTTCCTAGAACTTATATCCTAAATGGGTGCTAGTATTTGAAGCCACTAAAATTAAATCAGTTAAATAATGATCAGGTTGTAGGGTTTGTAAGGTCAATAAAATTATAAAAAACAATTCAAAAGGCCCAAAAGAGGTTTTCAATCACTAGTTTATTGTTTAGGCATCATGTATATAATATTATACTTGTAGGACCTAAATATATACCCAAGTGCATAGGTTTTTGTCCTCATTTTTGCCCCACTTTATATCATTGAGTGAATACTCAATAACATAAAGTAGATAGAATACGTGTACCTTGTAATTCTTTAGAGAAGAGTGTAGACGATAGTGTGGACCGGTGGACAATCAAGGATCAGTAATGCAAAGAATAGAAACTTGGAAAGGAGGTAGACCATATGGGCGAAGCATATGCTTCGTTTCATGTTTTTAAATCCTATGTTTCCTTATGTGATTTGATTCTTGTTTCATATAAGGACACACCTATAAAAGAATAAAAAAGAGCACCCAAAGTTTTGTATATGAAAAATTAAAGTAACATGTGGATAAGTAAAATTATAAAAGTGTTTAAAAGGAAAGTGTGCACTGATGTATAAATAATAAGATAGGAAATTGTATTAATTTTCTTGGAGATACTACTAGATTTATTTTCCATTGGGTGAGGTTTTTGTGAGATCTCATGCCAAGAACAAATATTTTGGGTGATCTCATGCCAAGGACGAGTTTTTTTGGTGATGTCACACAACGAACAATTTTTTTGGGTGATCTCATGCCAAGCGAAGAGTGTGTTAGGAAATAAGGGATGAAATATGCGAAATAATCCCTCACGTAATTGCAACAAGAGAAACTAATATGCAGAAATTATTACAGATCTCAAATAAAATTACGTAATAAAATAACAGAACACAAAGAGAAGATTTAACGTGGTTCACCCAATTTGGGCTACGTCCACCAAGAATCACTTGCTCGATTTTATTACAAGCCACCGCTCTCTCAATACAATACCAGATCTGTTTGGAGCTATGCTCAACAAACTCTACAGAATTCACACCCGAATTCAAAACACATCTGCAATACATTTTCTTGTACATCTATCATATGCATAATACCATATAAATAGACAACTGCTTAAGTAGTTTTACAAAACCGTGGGTATCAAAAACCATGGGCAAAACCCGTGCCATAAACCTATGGGTCAAAAACCTCACCCATATGAGAAAATCACATTTCCCAATATGTCAGGTGCATTTTTTGAGGCCAAAAATTTTATGCCTAAAAAAAAAAAAAAAAATTTGGGTCGCGCCCTGAACCCTCAAGCTACCACGGGCTTCCACCCCTGCACCCCCTCTTAAGGCCCGGTCCGGCCCCAAACCCCGGCAAGGATACATGAAAAGTGTACAATACTCTTAGTGTACAGTCTTCAACACTTTCACACATGAAAAATAGGCTCCACAACCTAACAATCTCCCACTTGGAGACTAGTTTTCCTCTAAGCAAGCTTCTCAACCCTTCACTAGTTTCTATGAAGACCAACCAATCTGAACACAACTTCATTTTTTCCCTTGTGACCACCTTGGTCATTATGTCCTGCAAGATTCTAGCTGGTATGAATCTTCTCCAACTTCAACTTCTCTTCCTCCAAAGTTGTCCTGATGAAATGGTACCTTAACTGTATATGCTTTGTCCTAGAGTGGAAAGCAGAGTTCTTAGCTAGGTGTATAGCACTCTGACTATCACTATGCAGCTTACATTCCTCCTGCTTATGCCCCAACTCCTCAAGAAATTGTTGTAACAAAATCATCTCTTTGCTTGCCTCTGTTGCAAAACAACATACTCGGCCTCTGTGGTGACAAAGCCACCAGCCTTCGTAGTCATGAAATCCAACTCACCGTTGTCCCACCTACGGTTGAAATATAACCTGTCATGCTCCTCCCGCGCCTACATCTCTAGCCATATCTGAATCTACATAACCACGTAAAGTGGTGTTTGATCCACTGTAGCACAAAACTGTCCCCATGGTCCCTCTCAAATACCAAAGGATCCACTTTACTGCTTGCCAATGCTCTTTACCTGGATCACTCATAAATCTACTCACAGCTCCCACTGCATGGGCAATATCAGGCCTAGTGCATACCATGGCATACATCAAACTACCAACTGCTGATGAGTAAGGTACCTTGGACATTTGGTTTCTCTCCTACTCTGTCTTGGGACATTGCTCCTTTGATAACTTGAAATGGCTTGCCAAAGGAGTCCCAACCAGTTTAGCATCCTGCATATTAAACCTCTCCAAGACCTTCTTAATGTACTCTTCCTGAGATAAAGTCAGCTTCCGTTCCTTCCTATCCCGAGATATCCTCATACCAAGGATTTGTTTGGCTACACCCAAATCCTTCATAGAAAATGATTCACTTAGCTTCTTCTTGAGTACTTTTATTTCCTACATGTTTTTACCTGCAACCAACATGTCATCAACATACAAACACAGGATAATATAACTTCCATCCTCAAATTTCTTTGTATACACACAATGGTCAGAATGACATCTAATATAACCTTGCTCCATCATGAAGCTATCAAATTTCTTATACCATTGACGTGGAGCTTGTTTCAGGCCATACAAGTGCTTCTTCAGTTTACACACCATCTCCTCTTTACCTTTGACTTCATATCCTTCTAGCTACTGCATAAATAGCTCCTCCTCCAAATCACCATGGAGAAATGCAGTCTTTACATCTAACTGTTCTAAGTGCAAGTCTTCTGCTGCCACTATTCCAAGAACAGTTCTGATAGAAGTCATTTTTACTACAGGAGAAAAAAATCTCATCAAAATCTATACCTTTTTTCTGTGCAAATCCCTTAACCACCAACCGGGCCTTGTATATTTTCTTGCCTCCGTCTTCCTCTTTGACTCTAAACACCCACTTATTTTGTAATTCTCCTTTTCCTTTGGGTAGCTTTACCAAATCCCATGTCTGGTTTTCCATGAAAGCCTGATGCTCCTCATCCATGGCTTGCTCCCACTTCTTCCTGGCATCTACCTGTATTGCTTCATCAAATCTCTCTGGTTCTCCACTATAAGTGAGTAATAAATAATAAAGAGAAGGAAAAAAAAATTTAGGTTCTCTTCTTACCCTAGAAGACCTCCTCAATATAGGAGTTTGGGGTTCCTGTTGAGGGGGTTCCTAAACTAATTCATGTGTCACTTTCCCATCTGGAAGATCCTCTACCGCTGATTATTCTTTCTTGGATTCTTCCCTATTTTCCTGCAACTGCTGCTTATACATGACTTTCTCATTAAAGACCACATCCCTAGATTGAATTATTTTCTTGTCCTTAATATTTCAACATTTATATCCAAAGTCATCACCACCATAACCAATGAAAGTACATTTTTCGATTTAGCCTCTAGCTCAGTCCTATCATCCTTGTCTATGTGAACAAACACCTCACATCCAAAGACTCTAAGAAATGAATAATCAACTTTCTTACCATACCAAGCCTCCTCAAGTATGCCTCTATCCAAGGCACTTGAGGGTTCTCTATTTATCAAGTACACAGCGATGCTCACCGCTTCTGCCCAAAAATAAAGAGGCAGTCCTGCATGTAACCTCATGCTCCTAGCACGTTCCATTATTGTTCTGTTCATCCTTTCTGATACCCCATTCTACTGCGGAGTTCCTGGAACCGTCTTTTGCCTACGGATTCCATTCTTAGAACAGTAATCATCAAATTCATTGCTACAATACTCCCCTCCATTATCTGACCTGAGACATTTTAGCTTAAGACCTGTTTCATTCTCTACCAAGGCTTTCCATTTAACAAAAGTGTCAAATACATCATATTTGTTTCTAATACAATAAACCAAAACTTTCCTTGTTGCATCATCAATAAAAGTAACATAATAACTTGAACCCCCAAGAGATGATACCCGAGTGGCCCCACACATCGAATGCACCAGCTCTAACTTACTCTCTTTCTTTGTAGGTCCAACCTTGAGAAACCTTACTCGCTTCTGTTTCACATATATGCAGTTCTCATAGAAATCGAAACATGTTTCTGTATATCCAGGCAAATTCTTCTTTATGATGTTCATGCCTTTATGGCTCATATGACCAAGCCTATAGTGCCATAATGTTGTATCTACATCCGAAGCCTCAAGATTACAATCATTATTACTATCAGTGGTTAAATACAAGGTTCCAACCTTCTTACCTCTTGCCACCACAAGAGCACCCTTGGTAACCTTCCAAGAGTTTGTTGTAAATATCATAAGACAACCATCACTTCCCAACTGCCTGCTGATATCAAATTTCATCTTAATGTAGCCACAAGTCCGACATCCTTCAATAGCCAAGTATTCCCATTCTACATCTTAACCCGAATGTAACCTTTTCCAACTATGCCTGCAAGGCTCATCATCACCAAGAAAACCATGCCCAAAATCTCCTTGAACATAATCAACAAAATAATTCCTATGTGGAGAAGCATGGAAAGAAGCCCTTGAATCTAAAACCCAAGATTCAGTAATATTGTGCAAAGAAAGAATCAAAACATCCTGACATACATTACCCGTTGCCACATTTGCCTCCTCCTTATTTTCTTCTTGTTGTTCTTCTTATCCCAAAGCTCCCAATAGTCCTTCTTTGCATGCCCAGGCTTTCCACAATTCCAGCATATAATCTTTTTCTTGGATTTTGACCTTGCCCGATCTTTTGATTTTCCACGGTTTCCTCTATTCTTCTGTCTCCCTCTAGTTTCCATTGTCAAAGCATTCCCTGAAGTAGAATATTCCCCAAAGCTTTTTCTTCACATTTCCTCGCTTAGAATCACCCCTACAACATCCTCAAACTTCAACTTCGAGTTAGCTGGAACCGAGTTACTTACCGCCATTACCAAGCTATTCCAACTCTCAGGTAAAGAGCACAGAATTAATAAAGCCCTAACTTCTTCATCAAATTCTATCAGAATCAAGCTAGCATATTCACTACCGTATTGAAATCATTTAAATGATCTGCTACTAAACTATTCTCAGACATCTTCATATTAAACAACTTTTTCATTAAAAATATCTTATTAGAGGTAGAGGGTTTTTCATACAACTTCCTTAATGCATCCATTAGATCTTTTGTAGTCTTTTCCTTTGAAACATTAAATAATATCGAAGATGCAAGACTCAGCCGGATCGTTCCAAGTGCCTTCCGATCTAACAAATCCCATTTCGCATATGTCATACTCGAGGGATTGTTCACCTTCTCAGACAACGGAGTATAAATATCCTTTTGATAAAGGTAATCTTCCATCTGCATCTTCCAAAGACTGAAATTCTACCCGTTGAATTTATCAACCCTAGATATTCCTTCATCTACCATAGCTCCCACTCAAGCTAAACACTTTCCCTGTGATTCAACACTTCAGTAAACCAAACCAGGCTCTAATACCAATTGTTAGGAAATAAGGGATAAAATATGTGGAATAATCCCTAAAGTAATTGCAAAATAAAGAGAAACTAATATGCAAAAATTATTACAGATCTCAAATAAAATTACAGAATAAAATAACACAACACAAAGAGATAGTATTTAACGTGGTTCACCCAATTTGGGCTACATCCACCAAGAATCACTTGCTCAGATTTTATTACAAGCCACCGCTCTCTCAATACAATACCTAGATCCATTTGGAGCTATGCTCAACATACTCTACAGAATTCACAGCCGAATTCAAAACACATTTGCAATACATTTTCTTGTACATCTATCATATGCATAAGACCATATAAATAGACAACTGCTTAAGTAGTTTTACAAAACCGTGGGTATCAAAACCATGGGCAAAACCCATCCCATAAACCTATGGGTCAAAAAACTCGCCCATATGAGAAAATCACATTTCCCGATATGTCGGGTGCATTTTTTGAGGCCAAAAAATTTTATGCCTAAAAAAAACAGAAGATGAAAAGTGTATAGTACTCTTAGTGTACAGTCTTCAACACTTTCACACATGAAAAATAGGCTCCACAACCTAACTGAGTGTTGGAGAGAGAGTTATGTTTTACTCTCCTTCTATGATGTTTCCTAAATAAGTGCAGTTAGAGTAGATATGTTGGTTTGCAAAATAGAAATTTAGTAAATAACAATTAGGGGACTCCAAGTCCCTCCTCTTTATGAGAGAGGTTCCCTTATTGAAAGTGAGCAACAAAGATTATATACAAATGTAAAAATTCATATTTATGAGGACTCCTAATACTTTGAAATTTTTTATGCCAATAAAGATTGCCAATACATAGAAAATAGAAGAATAATGAAACTGAAAGGGAAGAACACAACAATACTTTCAGGTAATATAGATAACAAAATATAACCTTACATGTAATTATCAAAGGAATATAGAATATAATCATTCATGTGATAATATCAGGTATAATTCCATAGACACAAAGTTCTAGAAATCATATCATAAGAACACAAAGTTTCTTAGCATGAAAGATTGATGATTCATAAATCTTAGACAAGGAAAGGAATAAAAGCAGATAGAGACAAGAGAAAATCTTCCATATTGATCACTTTCAAATCTATTACATTTCTAGAATATCAAGATCCAGACCTTAACAATGGCATGGAGATCCCACTTTATAGCTTACAAAAATGGTTACATTCAGTTACAACTTCCTTTAATCTAAAGATTAAAGATCACTTAACAAATCTATTAAAATAGTGACCTAGGACCCAGAAGTGTAAACATCTGATAAAGACTTAGAGGGGCCCACCATCTAGAGAATATTATGTCTAAATTTCTTTAACGCCTCAACTATTTCCATGCACTTGGGTATGGTGATGTTATAAGTGGCATGAGTTCACATTCCAAGGAATTTCTCCATATCCTTTTCAAACTCTGTGTTTTCCCAAAATTCCTTGTTGCCCTCAGTGATAGCTAAATGAAGAGAACATACATATTTCATCTTCTGTTTAGACATGGACTCTTCCTTGAAAATATCCTCCTTGATGAAGGTGCTAAACTGAGCCTTGATTTCCTGTATGGAAAACTGATTACTTGTGGCCTCATTCTAGATTTGACAATGAATATCTTGGAAGGTAGAAAAAACAAAAGTCTTGAAAGTTTTCCTTTCTGCCTCATATTCTTCAATTCTCCCACAGCTTCCTCCAAAACCTTGATCTTCTAATCAACACTAAAAACCCAGGATTTTGATAGATTATTCTTGGCTTCATCAAATACTTTGCTTGCCAATAAAATCTTCTCATATATTTGGCTCATTAAACAGAGATCTTGAATACATTCACACCATAGTTTTAGATCTTTCTCCAAGCCACTGAGTGTTGTGCTAAATTTTAGTTATAATTTGGATACCTTCTCATATGACTTGAAGGCCTCCTCAATAAATTTTAACCCATCTACTGTCATATCATTGACCAGTGATTTAATTGCCTTTCCATAGGTGACATGTTTATGAATATACTTAATGGTCTGAACTTCATCATTTCTGAGAACTAGAGGAGGTAGAAGAGTAGTTAATGGAGTAGGATCCAGACCTTATCCTTTACCAATAAGGATTTTATAAAACCTAAAAGAATTATAGTTTTCTCTTCTAATGGCTCCAAGGTCTATTTTTCCTTTTCAACTTGTTCAATGACTCGTGTGATAGTTTTTTTGAGCTTATGAATCTCACTTTCAGGTGTTGATTCTTCAAGTGGAATCCTTGTGAATTCTAAATCAGACACCAAATGATTTCTCTCTTCCTTATCCTCTTTGGGCTTGGAAATCTCCATGAATTTCTGACCTTCCAAATCTGATACAATCCTTGATGTGATCTTTTCTTTCTTTGCTAGAGGAGGGGGAGTAGAACCGAGAAATCCTGCCACAATAAAACTTGGGAACCACAATTTGGGAGGTAGACTTCCTTTTCCTACTGTCAATGAAAGGATGAACCCAAGAAAAGGAGGAGGAAGAGGAAGAAGGAACAATGGGCCCAAGTGCAAGTGAACTCATCACACTCAGTGTCTACACTATTGATGTCTCCAGTGGGGAAGTTGTTACATTTTCAGAAAGATCCTTAGAAGAAGTATCCATCAAACCTAGAGGTTCATTCATTTGACATTCATTCTCTACCTCAGTAGTAATGACAGGTGTTATTTCTTCTCCTTATTTCATTCACTTAGAACAACAATATCTTCTAATCCTACAGGGACTTCTGGCTACTCTAAAAGAACTTCTTCTTCAACCTGTTCCTGTTTGATTTTTTTACCTTTCTTTAGGTATACCTTTATTGAGGAGGATGGATTAGATTACTCGGGAATCTCAACATCAGGTGCAAGTTCTTCTTTCCTAGGAGAGGGAGTTTCATGTGAAGAAGATTTAGCTCTATTCATCCTAAAATTTTGCATCTTATTATCAAACCAGAGCTTGGTTCTCACAAAAATCGGGTTGATCACTTCTTTCAAATCATCCTTCTCCTTTACAAACCAATCAAGAGTTTTAAGAGGAGAGTGTTTGATGGTTCTCTCATATTCAATAGATTACAGATCTTCCTCATCATCCTAGAGATTTTTAGGTACTTTATAGAGATTGAAATCTATAATTTGTTGAAGAGAAAATCTGCCAAAATACCTTCTCCTGGCCTCAAATTCATCTACACAATCATCCCAATAATATTTAGTATCAGCAAAGTGAATGAAACCTAATCTAAGATTCTTAGCAATATATCCCTTGATGTCAAAATAGGTCCAAGACTTGAAATGATGAAGAGTAAGAGGGTTAATAGTTCTATCAATGTTTTGAGCATCGAGGGTTATTCTACATGTATAATTTCTCAAGGTGATAGGGAAACGAATGCCAAGAATCTTCTTTTCTTTGCAAGTACAATGAAGTTTATTTACCTACCTACAAATTTTAACCAAGGCCATTTTATCATTGCAAAACATAGGAAGATTTAGAGTGGAACCATCAAAACTAGCTAGCCTGATATATGAGAATTTTCTAAATTGTGTGTAGAAAATCCCATATTTTAAGATCAAAGATCTTTCTTCTTCATAAAATATTTGAGCAGTATCTCCTTCCAAAATCCTCAAAATGTACATGGTGAACGCGTCATTAACTCTCCTAATATTATGATTACTGGCTTTGAGGGTTAATTGAGGACAATATTCATATATAGGGGCATCTTGCTTAAGAACCACCTATAATCGGGGCATATTCATAAATAGGGGCATCTTACTTATGAACACCTTTAATCGAGGTCAAGATGCTTGAGCTTCGTTGTCACTGATGTTAGGCACAGAGGTTTGTAGTGAGGAAAGGTGTTCGTGCCCTTAGTACTACATCTTCATCACACTAGAGGAAGACAGAAGATATCTTTTAATGGAGTGTCACCATGTATCTGAAAAATTCCTACAAAAGAAAAATATAGGAGCATGAACGAGGGAAACGACTAGCTTTACACAAATGCGAGCGAGGAGAAAATAAACAGGAAAGTGTGAGGAAGAAAGAATAGTTATATTCCTTTATATAGCCACCAATTTGGACAGAGGAGAGAGAAAATAAATAATGCATGACAAACCACCTTGAGCTGACTCAAAAAGGTGATCTCGAGATAAGTCAAATTTTTTTGGCCCAAATGGTCCATGAGACATGTGGGATGTGCAAAGTGATATACTCGATATAAGAGGAATGTGAAAAATTGGGTTTGGGGAGCACAAATGGTCCATGGGACATGCGGAACACACAGAGCTGATTTGGTTGACAATTGAGTGGTGCGGGTAAGTGAGTGAATCAGAAAATAGAAGGCCCGACAACACTCGAGACATGCAAGACAAAAATACCCGACATAGCCGACTCGGAAGGAATGTGTGTAAATCACCAAATCGGTGAACAGAGGACCTACAAATACTTGGGAAAAGCGGGAAGACCAAGGCCAATTTAGTTATAATACACTAAAAATGACCTCAAAGAGTGAAATTTTCTAACTTATGGAATTTCACCACTTACCAGAACACATTCAAAGGAAACTGACTCAAAAATTTTAAAATTTGTCTTTTAAAACAGGAGGGAATTTTGAGGGTGACAACAACTAGCTCTTTCTGGGGATGACTTGACTATAACAGAGGAATGAGGAAAGATAAAGAATCACAAGAATAATCTAGGAAAATAGGCCAGTGTCTTATCCATTGGGCAAATAGAGTCAAAGGAAAAATAATCACAGAAGACAACACACACAAAGGAAAGACCAAAAATGAGACACAAGGGAGGGACCAAAAACAAGACACTGTACACAATATATAGAAGGATTGCCTAATCACCTAGGACTTGAACAAATTCAAATATTTCCCACTATAAGGAAGTGGGAGAGAAGATCCATCCATATAATCCAAGTAGAAATAATTTTCTCTAGCAAAATGTTTGATCTTGAAAGGACCAAGCCAAAGAGAATCAAACTTACCATGGCTTCCACAAGGTTCATGTCTTTTGTCCCATAGTAGGACAATATCTCCTACTTGAAAGTCTCTAGGTCTAGCCTTCTTTTCAAACAAAGCTTTCACCTTCTGTTGGTGGGAAGAAATTCTATCAAAAACCTACATCCTGTCCTCATCCAGCTTTTGGAGATACATGATCCTCTTATCTAAAGAACTGATGAAGCTTGAATCCTCAATATCCTTCATTAATTGCAAGGTTTGAAATTCCACTGTCATTGGTAGCTGAGCTTCAATGCCATATACCATTTGAAATGGAGACATTCCAATTTCTCTTTTGGGTGTAATTCTATCTACCTAGAGGGCATCATAGAGCTTCTTTTGCCAATTCCTTTGAGAGTCATTGACAAGCTTTCAAATGATGGCTACTAAATTCTTATTTATGGTTTCTACTTGTCCATTTCTTTGAGGTTAATAATTGGAAGAATAAGGAAGGGAAATTCCATAACCCTACAAAAACTCCATCATCTCGGAAGAAGAAAAATTAGAAGCATTATCAGTCACAATTTTTTTTGGTATTCCAAACCTTATCAAGATGTTCTCCTTGATGAAATTACACACCACCTTAGAAGTAGTACTTTTGACTAGAATAACCTCTACCCATTTTGTGAAGTAATCTGTAGCAATTAGCACATGGGTATGTCTAGCACTAGAAGGTGGGTTGAGAGTCCCAATAAAATCTAATCCCCACTATTGAAAAGGTTCATCAATTATTACTGGTTTGAGTGGTAAAGCAGCCAATTTAGGTCTCCCAACAAAATTTTGACAGGCTTCACACTTTCCTACCCATTTTGATGCATCTCGAAACAATGTAGGCCAATAGTACCCTACACAAAGAATTTTTTGAGCAGTGACAATAGAAGAGAAATGCCCTCCATAGGTTTGATCATGAAAATTTGAAAACAACTTCTTTTTTGTTCTTTATCCACACACTTAAGGAATATTCCATCAATGCCTCGCTTGAATAAAGCATTTTCCCACAACACATGCTGGGAAAATCTTAGCTTAATAGTTATTTTTTCCTTGACACTTAAATGGGATGGACATTCTAAATAACTAAGAAAATGTGCAATATAAGCATGCCACTCATATGTTAAACTGAGAAAGAGAACAACAATAACATCAATTACTTCTATGGACAATTCTTCATCAACTCCCTCAAGCAATAAGTTCACATAATCCTTTACCCCAGACTAGCTTTGTTGGCTTGATATCAAGGTCATATTCTTGAACCTTTGCCACCCAATTGCCTCACTTAGTTCCAAATTATTGTTGTGTAAGAATAGACTTAATAGTTGTATCAGGCAAAAATACAACAGAGTGGGAATTGAGTATATAAAAATGAAACTGCTTAACAACTTTGACCACTGTAAAAGCATGTTTTTCCATCAAAGTATATTTTACCTCATGAGCTTTTAGAACATAGCTCATGAAAGAAATTGGAAGTTCATGATTCTCAGAGTCTTTCTGAGTTAGTATGGTAGCCAAAGTATTCTCAGTAGCATAGCAATAGATAATGAAATCTTTGTTGAAATCAGGACATGCTAAGATGGGAGTTTTAGCAATAGCTTCCTTGATACCTTTAAAATCTTCTTTTCCTTCAAGAGTCCAACTGAAGGTTTTCTTCCCTTTCATCATTTGAGCAATGCTCATAGTCATTTCTACAAAATCTGGAATGAATCTCCTTAAGAAATTTATCTTACCAAAGAAAGAGTGAATGCCATTTTTTCTTATGGGAAGGGGAATCTACTGGATTTCCTTAACTCTTTCTAGATCTATCTTGATTCCTTCTGTATAGATAATATTTCCCAACAGCTTACCTTCGGTAACACAAAAGATAAACTTCTTAGGATTAAGGGATACCCCATGTTCTCTCCATTTTTGAAGAAGCGTTTCAAGATGCTTGAAAGTGATCTACCCTTGTTTTGGAGAAAATAGTCAGATCATCAAGGTATACAACAATGCATTTTACCTTAAGACTACCTAAATCTAATTCCATTTCCCTCTAGGAAGTAGCACCGGAATTGATAAGATATAAAGGCATCCTCTTATAGGAAAATGTACCCCAAGGAGTAATAAAAGAAGTATTGCGCTAATGCAGGGTCTCGACTTCTACCCGAATGTATCCAGAGAATCCATCTAGCATGGAAAACATCTATGAGCTAGTGACATCCTTTAAAACTTGATCCATCATGAGGAGAGCGTATTTGTCCTTACAGAGGCCCTTATTTACATTCCCGAAATCCACGAAATATGAATCTCACCATTGTTCTTCCTTGTTGGCACCATGTTTGCAATCCATGTTGAATGATGTATAGGGAAAATAATCTTTTCTTTCAATAACTTTTGAATTTCTTGAAAAATTGTATCAGCAATCTTGGGATTGTATTGCACCTTTTCTTTTTCTTGAAATGTTTGATCCCAGGCCTTAGGGGAATATAATGTTGCATCTCCTTTGGTTGAAAATCTTTGAGATCATCATATGAATAAGAAAGGACATCAACATATTTTTTCAATAGGTTCAATGCTTTCCTCCTCTCTTCTTGAGTGCATCATTTCCTGATATTTACCATCTTGGGTTCATCATTACTTCCAATATTGACCTTCTCATACTTAGCAAATTGATGAGTCCCTTGAGAAGCTTTAGAATTGATGTACCTATCATGTTTATCAAATAGATCCTCTAAACTCACCATCCCTTTGGGGATCTTGTTACCTTTTAATTTGATACAACCGTCATGATCCATTTCTTCCTTAATATCATCTCCATTAGAAGGCACATACTCCCTAGGCAGAGTTTCACTTCCTTCAAAATATAATTAATTGAAATCGTCCTTAAGATCCAAGAAAGAGAGCAAGTGTTGATCATCATTGAAAACATGTCAGTTGCATGCATTATCTAGCACACTAGGCCTATGAATCATCTCAATGGAAAATTTCTCTTGAGAAAAATATGGGTGAGGAATCAACAAAGATCCTAAGATAGCTAGAGAATCAGCTCTAGTGTTCTTTTCTCTTTACATAGCTTCAATGGAGAAAGCATCAAGAAATTCAATGGAATCCTAGACAAGATTTCTATAATGTTTCAACCTCCTATTCTTGACTTGAAAAAGATCCCTAACCTATTTCACAATCAGCTCTACATCACCACGAGCACAAAGATTCTTTACTCCCATTTCTTTTTCCACGTTCAATCCAAGTATGAGTGCCTCATATTCAGCTGTATTGTTTGTATTTTCAAAATAAAGCTTAAATGAAAATGGATGAAACTTCCCTTCTAGAGAGGTTAACACCACGCCAGCTCTAGAACCAGTTGAAGAATAGCTTCCATCAAACTCCAAAGTCCAAATTCCATTGGGATCATGAATCACTCCCATAGGAAGTTGTGCCTCATCTTTTGACATGATCATATAGTTACCATGCCCTATATCTTCATAGAGTATTTGTGCTTTTGGATCATCAGTATTTTGAACAATGTACTCAGTTTGTCTCTCTGGTAGTAGATTTTTCATTTTTCCATTGATCGGGATGAGAGCGTGTAACTATTCCATTTGGATTTCACCCCTTACTTCTTTACAAAAGTTCCTACTTAGTAACATACCATATGAGGGAGGAATGTCAGCTACTAAAATAGTAGCTTTGACCCTTTTTCTAGAAAAGCAGCAAAAGCTAATTGTGCATCCTTGATTCTTCCAACCAGAGGCACTTCCCTACTCTCCATAGAATAGTAAGAACCAAATGTATGTGTTAGAGTCAGACCTAGAGCATGAGCTAATTATACAGGAATTACATTGTCTGCTCAACCTAAGTCAACAACACAATTACTGAGTTTATGGCCAGCTATGAGAAGCATTACATAGAATGGTTTAATATTCTCACTGGGTGAAGTAACTGCAGCCACAAGACTTGATTGAGGTGAGGAGGAGGGAGTGGGTAAAATACCTTTAGAAGTATTGGGTGAAGTTTTGGATTTGGAATTGATGAATTTTACCATTTTAGCAAAAGCATTTGGATGAGTCTGGTAAAATTCTGCCTCTGAGATTTGGATTTTTGTCTTCTTGATGTGGTCAATAATATCAAAAGATCCAGATGTGGATGGGGCATCATTACTAGGAATGAGGGGTACTTTGGGTTTTTCAAGTTTAGGAGTTGAAGAACAAGGAGGTTTGGAAGCAGAGATAGAATAATATGGATTATCATTACTCACTTTTTGTGTAGAGGTAGTGGAAATAGGGGCTCCTCTTCTTGCAAATACTAGAATAGTTATAGGAAATTCTTTGGATTTTTAGAAGGATGCACCACTTTTTCTTTCCTGTTCATTTTCTCCTAAGTCATAACAACATATGAATCACTATTCATATCTACCACTACTTCATCATACTCATATTTATCATCCATACCTTCAGTTGTGAGGAAATGAACTTGAGACTCGCTAGGTTCTTCCTGCTCTTCATCAATCTCTTCTTCAAGCTCCTCATAGTCTTCATTCTCCTCTTCATCATCAGGTTCTTGAACCTCACAAGTTATGTTGACTGGAACCTTTATGGGAGGGCCTTCAATAACCAATCTAGTTTGATAAGAGGGCAAATGGTTCCTAGGCTCAAAAGTATTTCTTGGAATATCTTGGTAAGGAGCATGTTGAGCCAACTACTTCTTGATAGTAATGAGATCATTTGCCAACTTCTGTACTAACTGATCAGAATTGGCTCCAGGGGAAGAAGAGGAAGATGCTTTAGATTTGGAGGGTTCTCTTTTAAATTTACCAGACATGATTAGATCATCTTCAACACTGATGGCCAATCGTTGATCAACATCCAGAGTTAGAATATTGGCCCTCCTTAGTGCATAACTTACTTCAGGAAACTGAGCATTGAGGAAAAATCACTTTTGAATTTGATCTACAAGATGAGTGTTCTGTGGAATATTATGAATTAACTTGTTAAATTTGGCCACAAACTCCCTCATGGGTTCATGTGGCTCCTTTTTTATATGAGAAATTTGAGCCAAGAGAGCATGCACATCTTCAAAGTTTGAAACGTTTCTCAAACTAGGTTGTCATAGTAGTCCAATCAATCGTCAATCTAGTATGAAGGTGATACAACCATTTAGCAACATTATCCTACAATTTTTCCATGAAAATCCTAATAGAAACATCTTCATGTTCAACCCCAAGAATCCCACATGTAACAATGAAGTGTTACGATGTGTTCATCTGGGTGCACTTTCCCGTCACCTCGAATTTAGGAAAACTTTTCCTATTACCCCTTAGCAACTCATGCAATGACTAAGGAAGAGAAAGACGTGCAACCTATTGTCCCAAAGGTACTATAACTCCAGCAAGTACTAGGGCATAGAGATTAGCACTAAGTTTTTTTGGAGGACTGCTATTCTTAGAAATCCTTTCTTTAGCATGAGGTGAGCTCACAGAACAAGTTATTATGTTCCTTCTTGCTAGAGGAAGAGGGAATTTTTGTTGAAAATGGGGATCTTCTACCCCGAGAGATTTCTTCCCACGTGTATAGCATAGAGTCACCAGACCATAAAATGATCTCGAAATTATTTTAGAAAGGGATACATTGAAACGAATCCCCAGTAGAGTCACCAAAAACTGTTGGTTTGCAAAATAGCACTTTAGCAAATAATAGTTAGGGGACAACAAGTCCCTCCTCTTTATGGGAGAGGTTCCCTTATTGAAAGTGAGAAACAAATCTTATATACAAATGTACAACTTTCATATTGATGAGGACTCCTAATACTTTGAAATTTTTTATGCCAATAAAGATTTCCAATACATAGAAAATAGAAGAATAATGAAACTGAAAGGGAAGAACACAACAATACTTTCAGGTAATATAGATAACAAAATATAACCTTACATGTACTTATCAAAGAATATAGAATAGAATCATTCATGTGATAATATCAGGTATAATTCCATAGACATAGAGTTCTAGATATCATATCATAAGAACACAAAGTTTCTTGGCATGAAATATTAATTATTCATAAAACTTAGACAAGGAAAGGAAGAAAAGTAGATAGAGATAAGAGAAAATATTCTATATTGATCAGTTTCAAATCTATCATGTTTCCATAATATCAGGATCCCTCCCTTAACAATGGCATGAAGAGCCCACTTTATAGCTTACAAAAATAGTTACATTCAGTTAAAAATTCCTTTAATCTAAAGATTGAAGATCACTTAACAAATCTATTAAAAGAGTTTCCTAGGACCCAAAAGTGTAAAAATTGATAGAGACTTAGAGAAGCCTGCCATCTAGAGAATCCAATGTCTAAATTTCTTTAACACCTCAGCTATTTCCATGCACTTGGGTATGGTGGTGTTAGAATTGGCATGAGTCCACATTCCAAGGCATTTCTCCATATCCTTTTCGAACTCTGTGTTTTCCTAAAATTCCTTGTTGGCATCGGTGATAGCTCAATAAAGAAAAAATACAACTTTCATTTTTATTCATACATGGACTCTTCTTTGAAAAGGTCCTCCTTAATGAAAGTGTTGAACTGAACCTTGATTTCCTATATGGAAAACTTATTACTTGTAGCCTTATTTTGGATTTGAAAATGAATATCTTGGAAGGAAGACAAAACACAAGTGTTGAAAGTTTCCCTTTTCTACCTCATATTCTTCACTTCTCCCCATGACTTCCTCCAAAACCTTGATCTTCCAATCAACACTAAAAACCCAAGATTTTGATAGATTATTCTTGGCTTCATCAAATAATTTTCTTGCCAATAAAATCTTCTCATATGTCTGGCTCATTGAATGGAGATCTTGAATACATTCACACCAGAGTTTTAGCTCTTTCTCCAAGCCACTGAGTGTTGTGCTGAATTTCAACTATAATTTGGATACCTTCTCATATGACTTGAAGGCCTCCTCAATAAATTTTAATCCAGCTATTGTCATATCATTGACCAGTGATTCAATGGCCTTTCCATAGGTGACATGTTTATGAATATCCTTAATGGTCTAAACTTCATCATTGTTGAGAACTAGAGGAGGTGGAAGAGTAGTTAATGGAGTAGGATCTAGGACCTTATCCTTTTCCAATAAGGATTTTATAAAACCTAAAAGAATTAGGTTTTCTCTTCCAATTGCTCCAAGGTCTATTTTTTCCTTTTCAACTCATTCAATGACCCAAGTGACAATTTCTTTGAGGTTATGAACCTCACTTTCAGGTGTTGATTCTCCAAGTGGAATCCTTGTGAATTATAAATTAGACACCAAAATATCTCTCTTCCTTATCCTCTTTGGGCTTGGCAATCTCCATGAATCGCTTACCTTGCAAATTCAATACAAGGCTTGAGGTGATATTTTCTTTATTTGTTGGGGGGAGTACAACTGAGAAATGATGCAACAACATCAAATTTGGGAACCACAATTTGGGAGGTAGACTTCCTTTTGCTACTTGTCAACGAAAGGTTGAACTCAAGTAAAGGATGAGGTAGAGGTAGAAGGAACAATGAGGCCAAGTGCAAGTGAACTCATCACACTCAGTGTCTACACTACTCGATGTCTCGAGTGGGGAAGTTGTTACATTTAAAAAATATCCTTAGAAGAAGTATCGGTCAAATCTAGAGGTTCAATTATTTGGCATTCATTCTCTACCTCGGTAGTAATGACAGAGGTTATTTCTTCTCCTTCTTTCATTCCTTCACTGTCTTTCTCACTTAAAACAACAATATCTTATGATCCTACAGGGACTTCCGGCTTCTATAAAAGAACTTCTTCAACTTGTTCAAATTGTTTGATGTTTTTACCTTTCTTTAGGTATACCTTTGTTGAGGAAGATGGATTATATTTCTTGGGCATCTCAACATCAGGAAAAAGTTCTTATTTTCTAGGAGACTTAGTTTCATGTGAAGAAGATTTAGCTTTGTTCATCATAGAAATTTGCATCTTATTATCAAACCAGAGCTTGGTTCTCACAATAACCAGGTTGATTACTTCTTTGAAATCATCCTGCTCCTTTACAAACCAATCAAGTGTTTTAAGAGGAGATTTTTTGATGGTTCTCTCATATTTAATATATTATAGATCTTCCTCATCATCCTAGATCTTTTTAGGTACTTTGTATGGATTAAAATCTATAATATTTTGAAGGTAAAATCTTCCAAAGAACCTTTTCCTGGCCTCAAATTCATCTACACAATCAGCCCAATAATCTTTACTATCAGCATAGTGAATGAAAACCTAATATGAGATTCTTAGAAATATATCCCTTGATGTCAAAATAGGTCGAGACTTGAAATGATGAAGAGTAAGAGGAGCAATAGTTCTATTAATGTTTTGAGCATTAAGGGTTGTTCTACATGTATAATTTCCCAAGGTGATAGGGAAACAAATGCCAACAATCTTCTTATCTTTGCAAGTCTCGATGAAGTTTATCCAACTACCTGCAAATTTCAACCAAGGCCATTTTATCATTGCAAAACATAGGAAGCTTTAAAGGGGAACCATCAAAACTAGCTAGCTTGATATATGAGAATTTTTTGAATTATGTGTAGAAACTCCCATATTCAGAGATCAAAGTCTTTACTTCTTTAGAAAATATCCGAGCAGTATCTCCTTCCAAAATCCTCACAATGTACATGGTGAATGCATCATTAACTCTCCTGAAATTATGATTGTTGGCTTTGAGGGTTAACTGAGGACAATATTCATATATAGGGAATATTTCTTATCCTCATCAAAATTGAAACCAATCCATTTCCTAGATGCCACGATGGTGTACATAAGGTAAGAAGTCATGTAGAAGGTCTTTATTCTTTGAACATTAACTAGTTGCTTCATTAGGTTTTCACATATTATCTCACCCCAATTAAGACTCTTCTTCCCCTCACAAATAATGTTGATATATGGACACATCCAAAAATGAAATTCATTTGTAGAAGGAATTCCCATGATTCTAGCTAAAAGAGTGATGATGTCTGAAAGTTCTTCATTGAAATTGACTCTGAACAATGTTTTTTGAAGTCGGGATGCTCCATTTTTAGGGTTATTTAGCCAATACTTTCCTACCCTAGTCTTCTATTTCTCACTGTCTTGGTCAAATAATTCTTGTTCTTGAGCAAGAGAGAGAGAATCGACACCTTCTGCCATTGGGATGCATAGAGTAATACAAATAGCTTCAAAATCTAACCGTGTAATTACCTCACCATGTACATTAATAATTTCCTTTGATTCTAGATTTAAACAAGCCCCACAAGTGATGTGGTATCAACACACTTGAGCAGAGATAGGAAACCATATGCAAATGCAATCCCACTGTCTTTGATCATTTGAGCAATGGGAGTAGGGTTATCACACTTAAGTCTGCTCTAAAAATCATTAAGGTCAAGATGTCAAGATTCATTTTCACCGATGTTAGGAATAGAGGTTTCCAACGAGGAGAGGTGTTTTGGCTCTTAGTACTACATCTTTATCATGACAGAAGAAGAGAGACAATATACTTTAATGGAGTGTTAGGTTGCCACATATCTGAAAATTCCCCGCAAGATAAAAATATAGGAGTACGAACGAGGGAAACGACTAGCTTTGCACAAACACGAGTGACGAGAAAATAAATAGGCAAGTGTGAGGAAGAAAGAATAGTTATATTCCTTTATATAGCCACCAATTTGGATAGAGGAGAGCGAAAATAATGAACCCACGAAAAACCACCTCAAGTCGACTCAAAAAGGTGATCTTTGGGAAAGTCAAAAAAATTTGGCCTAAACGGTCCATGGGACATGTGGGACGTGCGGAGCCAATATACTCGATATAAGAGGAATGCGGAAAAATCAGGCTTGTGGAGAATAAACGGTCCATGGGACATGTGGGACGCATGAAGCCAATTCGTCTGATGACTGATTGGTGTAGTTAAGTTGGTGAATCAATGAAAAAAAGGCCCGGCATCACTCGGGACATGCAGGACAAAAATACCTAACATAGCTGACTATGAAGAAATGCGGGTAAATTGGTGAATCAATAAATAGAGGGCCCACCATTACTTGGGACACATGGGACAACCAGGGCTGATTTAGCGGCAATACACTAAAAATGACCTCAAAGAGTGAAATTTTCTAACTTATGGAATTTCACCACTTACAAGAACACATTCAAAGGACGCTGACTCAAAATTTGAAAAAAATCTTTTAAAACAAGAGGGAATTTTGAGGGTGACAACAAGTTAGAAAGTTACTATCTATAATCGTATGTAAATATTTATAACAAAATGTAATTTAAATTCTAAAACTAGATTCAAGTGATTACTAGTGTAGAACTATGGTGTGAACTGTTAGAAATAATGATGAACAAATAAATTGTCTATTTTTTCCACCATGACATAAACACCCAAAGTCTTAAATAAGCATGCACCACTACTATCCGATCTGGGTGTTAGTTTCCATTATGTGCTTCTAACCAAAGTATTATTCGGGCCATTCTCGTGAGTATGGTTTTTACTAATTCTTTATTATTTTTCTCAAATATGTAATGTTATGTTGATGTGGTAGTGATTTTCTCACCCAAATGATTCCCCACTCATTTGGGATTCATACAACGAATCTAGGAGAACGTAGCCAAAAGAAGATGACTTGAATTTGATATGTATATCATGTATTAGATACCTATAGGGGTAGGGGATTTTATTGTAGAAACAAAGGCTCATGTGGCAAGATATTATATAAAACAAGTGTTAGTGTAACAATAACTAGCATGTAATAGAAAACAATGTAGCAAAAACCTATGAAGACAACATATACTGTGAAAAGAGGGTTTCTACATGGTACATTACACATAGTCACAAGACAATCGGGGAGAAAGAAGAAAAAATCATACAATGAACAAACAAGACATAGGGAATCGCCTACAAATAATAGAAAACAATAACAATCAAAGAGTGATAAATAGCCATGGTTGCAGTGATCCTTTAAGGAAAATGCTACACATGAACCACTTGTTAGAATGTTAAAAAGATAAATATTATTTCAAGGAATATATATTTTTGAAAGAGTATGCGATACTAATAATAATAAGTAAATTGTCTAATAAAAACATGTGATGTGTAGAGTATGAGAGTAGAAAAAATAGATTCCACTGGAGCCTCGGTGGGACTAGTAAAGACAAGTGACATGCATCATGCATCATGTATGAATATGTGAAAGGTTCTACAGTCACCTCAAGATACAAAGTGAATGCAGATGTGTATATAGAGAAATATAGTAACATACTAAGTATCCAACTAGGATGAGAAACAAAGTGTTAAATTTAAGTAGAATAAGTGAACAAGAATAAATGTATCCAAGTCTTGTCGATTTTGAAGGAATATGATGGTTTACTACAATGTGTACGATGTGAAAAGAAGGATATCCTCATTTCCCCAAAGTGGATGTGCATGTGATGAGGTACATTTATAAATGTTCCTCAATAGTGAAGAATGAACCATAAAACAAGAGTGTTTCATTGGGAAATATAGTAAAATGTGTATACCGTAGATGTGAGAGTGTGGAAATATTGTTTATGAAGCACAAAACATATAATAAATATTAGGTGATGTGAGTTTCATTTCTTAATTGTAACCCTAATAGTTGAGTATGAACCATGGAACTAGAGTGTGTAATCAAATAACGAGAATATTTTGTGATTGATATTAGATGCGAGGAAATATGTATCATAAATACATAGCATGAACTGTAGTAGATAAGATATGAGTAGATGATATAGACACCAAAAGTGATAGAGAGTGGGATAAAGTGTGATTTCCCCAAGCATGTGAGTGGATGGAGATCTATTTAAGTATGTGAGAAATACAATGCGAGTAAGCATTATCTTGATTGAAAAGAGGGATTATAAATTTAATTGAAGTAATTTGGTGAGGGATCTTAGCTTGTGGTGATGGAAGTAGTGGTCATTCCTTAGATGGTATTTTCTCATTTGGGATTGGTAACACTCTAGATTACCCGATAGGAGGAGGTAATGGGGAAGTATTTTTACGGGTTGCTTATTGGAATTGGTAACATTGTAGAGAACTTGATAGGAGGATGTATCGGGGTAAGTATTTGTAAAGGTGGTATAACATTGGATTGGATAGATGACTCTTGATTTACTAGAGAAGGAACATTAGTAATTATGGGTTGATGATCATTAGACATAGATGGATCATATGTGGGAGCCCAGTGTGATTTAACAATTGGAGATGAGCATGTAGCAAAATTTTATGTAGAAAATGAAATCAAACCATGATGTTAAAGGTTCCCAATTCTTCATTTTAAAGCATAGAAATCATTTTCATGATGTCCATTGATTGTGTGATGATTACAAAATGGGTGACCTCTATATTTAGAAATCTGATAAGGAGGGTAGTAATGATTAGGCTGAAATTTCATCAACAGGTGATTAAGAAGCTCAATAATAATATCATGTTTCTTAGCATTTAGATCAAACTTGAGAGTTTCTAGTAGCAAGTAATACTTTGGATTCACTTATATGAGCTTATGTAATAGACATGGGATTAGGATGAGGTGTAGAATAAGAGATATCATGGGTATGAGAAGCATCCTTAAGATGTTGGATTTCAACATTGAGGGATGTAATGAAATTTACCTTGAAAAGCATGGTGTAAAGTTTTATTGACTCTAAGATGGTTTGATTGGTTGTGGTATCAAGACCTGATAGGGTCATCGAGAGATATGATCAAAAATGGCACTTACTTGTGTAGGTGACATATTGCAAGGGATGAACATAGTGTCTAGGGATTTTTGGAGAACATCTTTGAAAAGTGGGCATATTTGAAGTAAATTATACAATGAGAATTGAGGAGCCATGAAATAAATTTTTATACAACTAGAAAAATAAAGATCTAAGTGTTTGATCATGAGTGTGGCTTAGCAAATGATTTAATATAAATGTAAAATCATATTTGAGAGTCACTACTGTAACTAATGATATTTTGATGATAAACTACAAAAAAATGCAAGAAATAATAGAAACCCTAATAAAGAGGAGAGAGATGGTGACTTAGCTAATTTTGAAAAATATATCGATGATTTGGTTAGGAAAATTTTTGAGATAGATGTAAACAATGCCATTAAGACTCACTAGATGTCTTGAGACTCGAGATATGTGCACAATAGAAGCATCCATAGGAGGACACAAGCACGTGAGCACTAGTGACTGATCTCAATGCTAGTGTCTAGTTAGGTGCTCAGGTTCTGTATTTTTCTGTGCTAGAGAAACTTCACTATTAATTTCCTTTTTCACTCTAGATTCACTCCTAAATCATTAATTTTACTCGTAACCTACACAACAATTTTCTACATGCACATGTCCAAAAAAACCATCAAATATATACAAAATTATGCAGAATGTGGAGTTAGACTAACCCTAGTAGTGACCCAAAGAATGAACTTACACTCGAATTGCACTACATTTAAAAATCCATGTAGTTCTTTTTGTATTTATGTGTATTGATGCCTTAGGTTTCTCTTGTGCAAGTTCCACAATGATAACGTGATAGATCTAGAATGTAGTAATGTATAAAATTTGTGTGATGGAATAAAATGTTCCCCTCCTATGTTGTGTATGTAGAGTGATACATCGTGTCCCTTGTTTGAGTGTGTTAGATTAATACCTTTGAATTTCTCTTGTGCCTTTGAGTGCAAGCTTAGTTTATGATAAGTAATTGTTAGCTCTTGGCCCCTTATTAGAAATCTATAACTATATATATATATATAATTCACTTGTGCTTATTTCATAATTGATAGCTAAAAGGCCGACCCAAAGTTGAAAAAGATGACCCAAAAGTAAAAAGACCAAAAAAATTAAGAAATAAGAAAATCAAAGGCCAGAACACCGAGAAGGGATTAGAGAACATGATCCCTTCTAGCATCTATTTTATAATGCCATAAAAGATAAATCAATCAACTAATTATTGGTATTTAGGGTGTGTAAGGTTAATAAAAGTATAAGAAACAAAGAAAAAGCCCAAAAGACATTCTTAATCACTAATTTTATTTCTTAGGTATAATATATACATTATTAGATGTAAAAAGTACTGAGAGGGGGTAAATGAGTCCTTAAAAATAATTTTATTAATTAATTTTCTTTGTGTGAACCATTCATCATACTTTTACCATGTTCTTATTAAACATTGAATCAACCATACACAATAACATGATGTAAGAGAGTACACAAGAACAAAATATGTAAGTGGAAAACCCTAAAAGGGAAGAAAAACCACTATAAACTTTTCTTATATTACTGAAAATAAAGGAGTTTAATGAAGCACCAACTTCACAAGGAGCATCAACACTACAAGGAGCACTAACCCTACAAGGAGCACCAACCCCTAGTTTAGTGAGGCATTAACCCCAATAGGAGGATACAACCCCCCTAAGGTGACCAAATGACAATTTGACCACCTAAAAAGGAATAACCATTTATAGTATGGACCTCACATAACTGATAGTGATCCAAATTCAACTCCAAACTCTTCAAACCCTCAACAAAACATGCACTCTCCTAACTCTCTCAAATTTGTCCACTCATGGGCTGATTAGGTCAATTTACCTTGCACATCCGATCCTCTATATTCCTAAGGTATTCATTCCTATTATAATATATTTCCATGAACCCTTAACACTCTTCTTGAATCTCCTCTAGGTATCTTATAACCCCATTACTTCAACTAGTCACAATACACAAACATAAAATGCTTTATATACATGAATTAACTCTAAAAAACCCCTAGGTCGGCCATGAAGAAGTAATTAGGTCATCCAAACTAGAAAAAAACTAATGAAAAACATCATATAAATAATATCAAATGGCCCAAGTAGGTCTGCAGGGGTCAAGACACTATGAACAACCACAAGAATTCTTAAACAATCTTAAAATGCACTCTCCAAGCTCTAGCAAATCCAAACAAATCTTGAAAGGAAAAAGGAATATTTGTCATGGCCCAAAAATAATAAAAAAACATAGGGAAGTCCTTAAATAACCTTCATCAAGAAAAATAACATATGCATCATCTCCAAACATCATTAAGTACGCCAAAAAGTGAGAAAACCCCACTATTTCTTTAAGCACATAGAAGATAGTCCTAAAAATACTAACTTCTCATAGAAAACCATCATCATGACTCAAGTAATATACCATTGGCAATATATTTAATTCTAATTTCTATAACAACTCACTTTATCTTCTAACTCATAGTAGAACACCCCCAACCAATATAATATCTGAAACTACTCCAAAATGGCTTCAAGACCCCAAAACTAGGTCTTTAGAGTCCGTTAACAAATCAAAACACCTCACCATGACACAAACAATGTATCATTAGAAATATCATGAAATATAATATCTGATGTATCATATTAGAAGCTTCAAATCATGCCATAAGACTTCCAAATAGACCAATCTCTAAAACTTATCATTCACGATGTAAGTGCTCATGAACTATTCTAGAGAGGAACAAGCACAAACGCCTCCAAAAAACTTCCAAGGTCATATATCATTTTTAAAACATCAAGTACACTTGTACCAACATATAAACGCACTAACATGCATAACTCATGTGGAGGAAAGAAACTAAGAACACTTGTTTCTATAATCCTTCTTGAGAAGCCTTTTAGGGATTTCTAGGCCATTAGGTATTCAACTAAAATACATTTCACCATACAATTCCAAAAGATTCATCACATCAAATTAGGTGCTTACCAACTTTCCATGACCAAAAAACCATTTCTACAAGATGAAATTTCATCTATCTCACCTTAAACCTCAAGACTAGCATTTTAGCCCTTAAGGGAAAAGTCAGTAGACCAAATTTGAATACATTTATGTTCCATTTTATCCAAGAAACATGCCTAACAATTCCATTTTTGTCTAGCACATCTCCAAAGATTTTATAATAGTTTAGTTTTCATCATCTTGGAACGTCCATCTCAATTACTGAAAAATAAGGTTTTTCTTTCTCTTCCAAAAATATATGGAACACCAAACCACCACCAAATTATCCTAAAGGAATCCCTGCACAATCCCTAATCTTTAATTTTTATTTCTAGCTTCATTTGAAGACCAAAAATTCAAATCTCCCAAGTCTCTCTAGAATGAGGGTTTTTCCATGATTTCAAAGAAATTTATCTTCTTAATGATTCTTCATTAAATTATGATGATAAAACCACTTGATAAGTTTTAAAAAACACTCTTAAATGAAAAATCATCCACAAAAATATCTAGGTCCCCTACAAAGTGTGTGAGATCTAGTGAGTATCTGAAGTTTCCAGTTCAATTTGGTTTTTTCTTCTCAACTCGGTTTTACTAAAAAATCACATAACTTGTAATTTCTTCCCAACATTGACTTGAAACTTGTCATAAATAATCATGAAAACATCCTCTATCATACAAAAGTCACATGTTTTCTCAAATTCCTATGAAACCCTCCTTCCACAATGAATTCCTTGTGCTAACTTAACTTTTCATCACCTTCTTGCATCCCAAGGACCATGAACTATCATCAAATATTTGAGAATTGACCTAAAATACATCATATGTGACATTACCATGCTATGAAAATTCTACACCAAGACAGATCTACTCCAAAACTCATACCTCTAATCGATTCTTCTTATTCTAGGACTAGGACTAGACCTAGAATGACCTCTACACACTATGAATATTTATGAACTAGGCATGATAATCTCATTCATATACTTGGAAACCTTTGAAGCACCTATTTGACCATGATGTAACTCATAATTATATTTTGGACTCATACAATGACCCTTCATTTTTGGATCATGCTCAAAACCATGATTAGACACCATAACAACTTGACCAAATCATATTACTACCAATCAAACTTCATGTTAGACACCAATTTACACCTCATGGAGACTCTTATGAAATATTCACACCCTTTTCTTTCAATGGAAATTGACAAATGAAAACACCTAGACATTATGGCCAACAATATCCATCTTTCTCATTAATGGAAACCACCTTCAAAAACATTGATGACAACTAACAAGATGAAACACCTACATGACCCTTTTTTCTTGTTTCTAGTGCTTCTCTCCCACTTTGATGTCTACGAAATAGCCTACAATTATGACTCAACATTATAAATGACAACACACAATGGAAATAATTTTTAAAAATGACTTACTTACACACAAGCTACCTTGGACTTTACTTTCTCTTTTTGACTTCAAAAACAAAAATGAATGATCCAAGGACCTAAAAATATCATGCATATGACTACCCCTAATTGTATACTCTCCAAAATTTGTCTTCATACATGTTATCCATCCCCTTTTATCCTTGTACCACTAGAAATCATGTCAAAACTAGTAGATTGCTTCCTTTGCTATCATATCATTATTTAGGACTAAGAGCACTAAAGTATATATTCATTTCTAATTTTCAAAACATCTCCTTCCCATAAAAAACACCCAAGCATGTAAAGCATTCTCCAAATGCTCCCCTGACTAGATATCACCATATTCTAATAGAAAAAGCAAAAATGAGTGCTCATACCTTGTGCAACTACCATGAAGATAGGTCAATCATGAATGTCATATTTTTGTGTTAATCCTTTAGTGATCTCTACCCTATTTTAGTGTTTCTATCTCCTACAATCTCTCATCTTGTTCTTACTTAAAAAAATTCCTCACAGTCTCTTCTTGTTTCCTTGAACATCTTCTTGATGATCAATGATATTTTTATCTTCAAAGAGCCATCACAGACTTTCAGCTCATCACTTCCTCTCATCAAAGACTTCGAACTCTTTCATAGTGTACGTACACCTATCATGAAGGATTTATTTAACCATCCTAGCCTTGGAACCTTTGTGGCATCATCTCTTAGGGATAGTGAGAACTTAATATCCCCCTCACCCTCATGCATGCATGAAAATATCATGATATTCACACACACAAGACAAAACATGATATAATTCACATTACTACTCGCAACCTCTTCTAGGAATGAACTTAGAAAACATATCAAAGATTATTAAGACTTTACAAAAACTTTGTAGTCCTCCATTAAGATGTCAATCCTTACTCTAGGAAATTATTGCCCAATTAACCTTGTTGAAAACCTATGCACCTATTAAAGGCATTAATATAGACCCAAATCATCCACACTCAAATTTGAAACACTTCTTTAACACTGAGATACTCACTTTTCATATTCACATATATTACAGACTTAGGCGTCTCTATTCAACTTCAATTATGCATAAAACTTCTTAGAGCCATATCAAGCATGTCTTCAAGGACTAAGTCATAGCACATAAACCCTTTATACATAATTACAACATAGCTATGAATTCAAAGGCATGCCTTATCTTTACAAAGCTTGCAATTTTTATGTCTCCAAGCTATAAAATCAATGTTAAGAATTATATATGAACCTCCCTTGAGATGATCTTATCATAGATAAAATATTCAAATTCAGAGCATATCAAATATCCCCTTACTATCATACTATTTATCTTATGAATTCAAAAACATACTTCTAGCAACTTATTTAGAGAACTTCTCATATGCAGATATGACACCACAAACTTCTTTGTTGGATAATTCTAATTTATAGTATATTTTTACACTTTAACTCCAAAGTACTTTCCTTAAAATTAACAAGATGAGCACATTCAACAATACCATAACTAAAATAATTTGATGAGTAACTTCTTCCTTCAAGTACAATCTCAGACTAATAAGAGCAAGATCACAAAACAGGCATAACTTCACATAAATTTATCTTGCAAATAAATTTAGGTACACTTGTCTCCAAGATTTGAGGTTATCTATAGGCTTTTAAAACACTACACATACCTACTCTATCTCTTATTTGATAGTCTTCCTCCTTGAATTGCTTTAAAACTTATTCGATGCATTTTAACTTCTTTATCTTTATCATAACTTCATATGTAGTCATTACTCCATCGAGATCAATCATACTTTGTTATTGTACCTTCAACTTAATCATTATAAGATATGACTCCCTTGGGAGCATGTTCTTGAAATTATTAGACCTTGTAAATTTTCTCATGGAGTACATTTCAACATATTCATATTAGGATTTATCATAATGATCAACATACTTAAAACACCAAGGATACCAACAAGAAAGACACCCTAATACGCACATCCATATATAGATCTAGGGAAATACATCCTCAGTTATGACTTAGAATTCAAGACAATCATAGTCTTCTTAGGTCCTCATGATAGTAAGAACATAGAGTTAGGTTTTCAATATACAAACCCTAGGCCCAAATGATGGATATGTCATTTTCAAATTGTATGGATCATTATATGCTCCTCATACTACTTGATGTACTTCATTTCTCATCTTTATCAGATCTTATTGCAATTTCATACCCTTGTTAGAGACATATCTCCCACATCAACTTCTTGAAGACCTCTTTATGACCATTTGACATTACCCATTAGGACAAGACAATCATGATGAATAAATAACTCCCCTACGATGAACATCACTTTTTCAATTTACATAAGAGGATGACACATTATTTTAAGGATTCTTACACACGTAACCATCTTGATGAAACTTATAGCGACCACAAGATTTTATGAACAAGACATGATAGACTTGAAAGAGAGAATAATTAACAAACTTATGCAAGGACATTACCTTGAGATTCCTTTCCATAACTCTATAACCTTTTCATGAATACCAATACCTTTTTGACAATATTTACCAAAGAACACATAGACTCATTTGAAATCACTCACAAGTTGTGGCAACACATACTCCTTTTATGGATATTCATACTACAAAATATTTTTATCAAAAAGAAATGAGACCAACATGGAAATACACCCACTCATATTTACTTTTGACTTGTACTACCAACACAAACCTCGTAACACCTTAGATCAAACAATTAATCTCAAATGAATAACAAATTTTTCATGACTAGACTAACATGCAGACCTTGTGAGACATAAAACGTGATGAGAGATGCATACCTTAAAGGACCTTAATCATGCTTACTATTCAAAACTCAAATATATTACATTATCAACAAGGAATCTTAAATATATACCTCATAGATAGATCGAGCCTATACCTTATTACTCCTGAAGTATCCAAAATACCTATCCTTCTCAAATTTTCATGCACTAGAGATTAAATAGCAGTTAGGAACATATTATTTTCCTCGATCTTAGCTCTTCAATAAAATAAAACATTCCTCCTTCACCTGATTTGATCTTGATGAACTTTTGTTCCATTTTGAATGAATTAGAACCATATTTGACAAACTTCATTGGACTATAGTTAATCTTGTGCATTTTAGACCGAAAATTATTTCTCTTGACATTTTTTTATTGATCAAAATCCCTCTTCACCATAGGAATAGATTTGACTGTCTCATAATATTTCTTAGGACTTGTTTCTTTCCATACAATTGATCTCGAGTTTCTAAGCTATGAATCAAGGACTATCCAACTTCATTCTTCTTCCTTAGATCAATTTCAACATCACATGATTTGGTCATTAATTTCACTTCAAGAGGATCTCCTTCAAGTTGTCAAACTTTCTTTAAAAGGAGCATATGTGATACCAATTTATAAATTAAAAATGTACTAGGGGGTTACTCAGTCCTTCAAAATATTTACATTAATTAATTTTCTTTATTGGAACCATTTATCATCCTTTAACCATGCGTGTTCTTGTTAAACATTGAATCAAGCATACACAATAACAAGATGTAAGAGAGTATAAAAGAGTACAAGAAGTAAGTGGGAAACCCTCAAAGGGAAGAAAACCCATTGAAATATTTTGTTTTATTACTCGAAAAAAGGAATTTAGTGAAGCACCAGCTTCACAAGGAGCATGAACCCAAATTATAGTAGGGAACCAACCCTATAAGGAGTATCAATCCCTATTTTAGTGAGACACCAACCCCAAAAGGAGGCTACAATACCCTAAGGTGATAAAGCACTAATACAACCACCTTAAAATAGAGGATAGTGATAATAGTTTTCTCACACAACTTATAGTGGTCCATGTTCAACTCCAAACTATTCAAAATATCATCAAAACAAGTACTCTCCTAAATCACTCAAATTTGTCTACTCATGGGTTGATTAAGTCAATTTCCCTTAGAAATATGATCGTATAAAATTCTCTCGGTATTCATGCATCTTATAATCTATGTCAATGACCCATTAACACTCTTCTTCAATTCCTCTAGGTAACTCATAGCCTCATTACTTCAACTAATCACAATCAACAAATATAACACCCTTTATATACACAACTTAACTCTAAAAACTTCAGAGGTCAGTCATGAACAATTAATTTACTCATAACAACACAAAACATAACAAATAATCATATAAATCATCTCTAATTATAAAATTATGTCAACAGGGGTGAAGACACCTGAATAATCATAACGCTTCTCAAACAATCCAAAAATGCACTCTCTAAGCTCTAAAGAATCCAAAATGATCTTCAAAGGAAAAAGAATATTTTCCATGGCTTAAAAAGAATCACAAAACATAGGGAATTCATCTAAAAACCTTCATCAATAACAATATACTTTTCATCAGCTCCAACCATCATGAAGTATGCCAATAAGTAATTAAACCCACCTAGATCTTAAAACACCCAATAAATAGTCTTGAAGAAAGAGAAACTTCTCACAGAAAAACTCATCATCATGGCTCAATTTATATAAAATAAGAAATTTCTTTGAGTATAATTTGTATAAAAACTCATTTTATCTTCCAATCATAGTGGAATGCCTCAAACAAAGGCATTCTCTTAAACTAGTCCAAATTCGCTTCAAGACCCCAAACATAGGTATTCAAAATAGATCGGGTTCATATATCAAAACACATAACCAAGAAACAAAACATATATCCCTAGAAATATCACAAATTATATTATCTTATTCATCTAATTAGAAACTTAAAATCATGTCATAAGACTTTCAACCATACCAATCTCCGTAACAGCTCATTGAGGCTCCAAAGGCTCAAAAACTAGTCTTGAGAGAAACAAGCACAAACACCTCCAAACCAAATTCCAACATAAACTATCACATTTAAAACATGAATGAAACTTGTAAAAAAATGTACAAGAACTATCATGCATAGTTCATATGGAGGAAAGAAACCAAGCACACACGTTTCTTTAAGCCTTCTTGAGAAGCCAAGTAGGGATTTCTTTACCACTAGGTATTTAACTGAAAAACACTTCACCATACCATTCCAAGAGCTTCATCACATCATATAAATTTCAAACCAAGTTTCCATGACCACAAACCACTATTACAAGATGATATTTCATCAAACTCACCTTAAACCTCAAGACTAGCATTTAAGCACTTAGAGCCAAAATCAAGAGACAAACTTTCAAGACCTGTATATTACATTTCTAGAAGTAAGATTTCTAAAAATTTCATGGATGTATATAAAATCCTCCAAGTATTTTAGAAATATTTAGTTCTCATCTTTAACTTCCATCTCAACCCTGAAACTTTAAATTCCCTAAAAACTAGGGGTTTTCTCTCTTCCCAATAAAATTGGAACACAAAACCACCACAAAAATGATCTTGGAGGAATCCTATACAATCCTAAACCATCAATTTTTATTTCTATCTTCATTTGAATATCAAACAATTCAAATTTCTCATGTCCCTCTAGAAGGAGGGTTTTTCTAGGGTTTGAAAGCAAGTTATCCTCTTAATGATTGTTCATAAAAGTCTAATGATCAAAGCACTTAATTATTTTCAAAAAAAAATCTTAGATCAATGTAAAATCATCTACTAAAAGCTCTAGGTCCCATGAAAAGTGTGTGAGACAAGGTGATCATATGAAGTTTCCAATTCAAGTTGGTTTTTACTTCTTCTCAAATCGGTTTTACCAAAAATCACATAACTTGCAATTTTTTCACAACTTGGACCTGAAACTTGTCATGAAGCATCATGAAAACATCTTGAATAATACAAAACTCACCTATTTTCTCAAATGATTTTTAAACTCTCCATACAATGTGACTTACCCAAGCTCATGTATGTTGTCTTCACCTTCTTGTTTCCCAAGAACCATGAAACAACATCAAACCTCTAAGAAATGACCTAAAACACCACATAAACCAAATACGTAACATTACCATGCTATGAATATACTTCAACAAGACTGATCTCGATATAAAATTCATTCCTCCAACTTATTCCAGCTTGCGATAGGTCTACGAATATACCTAGAATTACCTCTACACACCATGACTCTTCATGAATCTAGCCATAATAACCTCTTAAAAAAACTTAGAAACATTTTGACACACCTCTTGGACATTGATGGAAAGTATACCAACCTTTAAGACTCAAATAATTACCATTCATGCTAAAAATCATGCTTAAACACCATAACAACTCGACCAAATCATGATACTACAAGTCAACCTTCATGTTAGACATTGATCTACACATCATGGAGAATCCTATGACATCTATACACCCTTTTCCATCAATGAACTTTGACATCAATTACGTAACCAAGACACAATGATCAACATATATTAGTATGCTCTAGGAACCAAAAATGTACCCAAGTGCATAGATTTTGTGTTTACATAAGCTTAACCTCTTGTAATAAAATAATATCTAAGGATCAAACTAGTGACATGTCGAGTGGAAATAAAATATTGATGAAGGATTTATGATTCCACAAAAATTCCAAGAGAGAATATTCATATTGCTACGCCCTTAACCTATTGCTTGTATTAGGATATGAGTAGCTGACTTGTGGCTTACAATATCATTTTATTATACCATTTATACTTTCTCATGCTTAGTAGGTCAGCCTTGGTGTTGGCCATAATATATGAATAGTATATATAGGGGATTTTAGGTAGCAGTTCAAGATGATCGGGAGCATTTGAGTCTTATTGTATGGTTTGGAGGTTGCCCCTCGAAGTGTTAAAGTTATTCTAATTGCATATTGAGATCATTATTCTGGAATATTGTGTTATTTGGTGTTATATTTCTGCTCATGATCTGAATTATACAAGTAATTTCATTACAAGTGGTATCAGAGTTGCGATCTGGGCCAAAATTAGGGTAAAAACCTAATTTTTGTTTCCGCCATATATTACGAACCAAAGCGAATTGGTGGGAGATATTTTTACCAGAGTTGAAAAAAATTTCAAGTAAGGTTCCCTAAAAATTTCAAACTTTTTTTATTTATTTTGCAAAAGTTAGTACAACTTTAGGAATTTTCATAAAATTGCTACCTAGGGTGCAAATTGTGGAATTTTTTCAAATTCGTTACATTTTCGAAAAGAAAAAAAAATTATTTGGGGTTTGTTCTTTAAGTTTTTTATATTTGGCCGAATTCATATTGAAATATGAAACCCTAAAATTTTACTATGATCCCTACATCCTACTATTTTGGGGCATCATGGCGAGGCCTTGCACAAGAGGAAAAAAGAATCCCATCACTTCGGGTAAAACACTAGAAAAGGATTAGATAGTAGTTGAGGAGTTGGAGAAAGAAGATATAAATACAGATTCCTCAGGGTTAGGGTTTAGTTTGACATACCACAAAGTAAGCCAACTTGATTTTAACCTGAGAGACCTCGAATCTTGGTTGGCCAACAAAGAAGATGTGGATAGGATTAGAAAAATATTGGAGGATTTCATGAAAAACTCTAGTATGTATATGATGGGTAATCATACTTATGTCAATCAAGGTGGATCCTCAAGTCAACATAATAGACACATGAGCCAGAGTGGATCTTCAAGTGTGCACAATCCAAATACAAGCACTCTATAGGCCCGTACTATGTTTCCAAAAGTGGAGATGTGTAAGTTTGATGGAAAGGATCCACTCAATTGGATCAACCAAATGGAGAATTTTTTTGAACTACATCAGATTCCACTAGGACAAAAGGTGACCATGGCATCTTTGTATCTCGAACCTGACCAATTTGTCTGGTATCGATGGTTATGTGCTCAAAGGTAGAAGAGTGGTCTCAATGTTACATGGATAGTGTTCATTGAAGAGTTGCAATTACACTATAGTTCTAGTGTGTCAGATAATTACTTCAGCCAATTAGCAAAATTGAGATAGATAGGATCTGTTAAGGATTACATTCATCACTTCCAAAACCTTTCTCTATGGGTGGAAAATATTACTGAAGAGAATCTAACTAACCTATTTCTCGGGGGTCTTAAGAATAATATTGAGCATGAGGTGCATATGTTTAATCCTCATAAGGTTTCTAATTCGATGATTATGGCAAGAAGGGTAGAGGAGAAATTTGTTTCAAGTAGGAGACAACATTTCACTTATACCAGAGATCGTAACACCTTGGCCCTAGCACTCCCTCAACTAGTTAGATTGACACCTCAACAAATTGAAGAAAAAAGAGAAAAAGGTTTATGTTTTAACTATGACAGTAAATTTGGACTAGGACATAAATGTGTTGAAAAGAAGTTGTTCTACATTGATGGGCCTAGTGAAGATGAAGAGAAGGATGAAGATTCAGAGTCAGAGGTCTTGGTTGAGCTAGAGGAGGAGTCAGGAGATCCTCAGCCAACAATCTCATGCCATGAAATTTCAGGTATTAGCACCCCCCAAACCCTAAAGGTGGTTGGATTCCTAAAAAATAGAGGGTCACAGTGTTGATTGATTCAAGAAGTACTCACAACTTTATCAATCATAAGTTACCAGTGCACCTAAACTGATTCATTTATCCAGCTCTAGAATGTCAAGTAATGATTGTTGATGGAGGTACTGTTACTTGTTCTGGAAAATACCATAGCATTAAGCTTTCCATGGGAGATTACATACTAAATAGTCCCGTGCATGCCATTTCTATGGGAGGAGTAGACATTGAGTTACGGGTTCAATGGCTTAACACTTTGGGAACCATTGAGATGAACTTCCAAGACTTGTTCATGCTATTTCACTCTTAAGGAAGGACTTTTGAGCTAAAAGGCTTAAGAGAAAAGTCTCCACAAATAGTAAGTTCTCATCAGATATGCACACTCTGTTGTATTTGAAAATATACCAAAGGGCTTACCTCCAAAGAGAGATCATGATCATGTTATTCATTTATTACCAAGAAGTTAACCACCTAACATCAGACCTTATAGGTCCCCATACGTGCAAAAGAGTGAAATTCAAAAGATTGTATAAGAGATGTTGGAAGCAGGAATTATCTGTCATAGTCAGAGTGCTTATTCTTCTCCAGTAGTGATGGTACGGAAGAAAGA
Organism: Taxus wallichiana var. yunnanensis; assembly: GCA_018340775.1. Classification (NCBI taxonomy): domain Eukaryota; kingdom Viridiplantae; phylum Streptophyta; class Pinopsida; order Cupressales; family Taxaceae; genus Taxus; species Taxus wallichiana. The sequence goes on along the minus strand of CM031240.1, from coordinate 726,294,758 downwards.
TGACATGTGGCACATGTGTCCTAATTATAGGGAACTTAATAAGTACACAATCAAAGATAAGTTTCCTATTCCTGTAATTGATGATTTGCTTGATGAGTTGCATGGTGCTGTTTATTTTACAAAGCTTGATCTTTGTTCAGGATACCACCAAATCGAATCAAGGTTGACGATGTTCATAAAATTGCCTTTTGGACACATGAAGGCCATTATGAATTCTTGGTAATGCCTTTTGGACTCACAAATGCACCTTCTACATTTCAAAGTTTGATGAATTCTATTTTTAAGTCATTCCTGCAAAAGTTTGTCTTAGTGTTTTTGATGATATATTAAGTTATAGCAAAACATGGGAGGAACATTTGCATCATATAAATAAGGTTTTGGAAACTCTTGAGCAACATCAACTTTATGCAAAGCCCTCTAAGTGTTCTTTTGGACTCAAGGAGGTTGAATATTTGGGTCACATTGTCTCTCATGAAGGGGTTAAAGTGGATCCTAATAAGATCAAAGCCATGATGGAGTGGAAGGTTCCAAAAACCCTAAAGAATCTACAAGGATTTTTGTGGCTTACAGGTTATTACCAAAGATTCATAAGCCATTATGGAAGCATGTATGCACCTCTCACATCTTTATTAAAGAAGGAATCCTTACATTGGAGTGAGGATGCAACCAAAGCATTTGAGCAACTAAAGGAGGCCATGTGCACCACTCCAGTCTTTTCTACTCCAAATTTTTCCAAAACATTCATTGTTGAATGTGATGCATCAGGGGTGGGTATGGGGGTGGTTATCATGTAAGAAGGCCATCCTATTTCATTTTTGAGTCATCAATTCAAAGGTAAGAATCTTTCCAAGCTGACTTATGAGAAGGAAATGCTAGCCATAGTTCATGTAGTAAAGCAATGGAGACCATATCTCATACGAAGACAATTTAAAGTGAAGATAGATCATGATAGTCTAAAATACTTCTTGGAGTAGTGTTTATCATCTGAAGAAGAAAAAAAATGGGTCTCCAATATGTTGGGATATGATTTTGAGATTATCTATAAGAAAGAGAAGGAGAATGTAGTTGTGGATGCTCTGTCGCAGAAAGATGAATCAACTGCAACCTTGTTATGTGTCATATCCATATTACAAGAAGATTTGATAGATGAGGCAAGGTACAAATGGAGAAATTACCCAACCACACAAAACCTCATTCATCATCTCCAAAATGATCCAAGCATGTATGAAAAAATTGTATTGAAAGCGGATGCTTTATGGTATAAAGATAGATTATACCTATGTAAGAACTCCACTCTTAAAAATAGGATTCTATCTGAGCTTCACTCTTCTCTAGTAGGGGGCACTCTAGATTCTTGAAGACTTATCATTGAGTCAAACAAGATTTCTTTTGGGAAGGTCTCAAAGGGGATGTCCAAAAATTTGTGGCAGAATGCATGGTTTGTTAGCAAAATAAGGGTGAAACAGTTTGATCCCCAGGTCTTCTACAACCTCTATCTATTCTTAACCAGTGGTGGGAAGAGGTTTCCATGGACTTTATTACAAGATTGCCTAAATCTGAAGGCAAAAATGTCATCATGGCTGTGGTGGATAAACTCACTAAATATGCTCATTTTTGTGCCTTGGAACACCCATTTGCTGCAAGCACGGTAACAACAGCCTTCATGGACGCAGTTCAGAAGCTTCATGGAACACCGAAGATTATAGTAAGTGATTGAGATCCTATATTTACTAGTAATTTTTGGACTGATTTATTCTCATGTTTGGGTACTCAGTTAGCTCATAACTCTTCTTATCATCTTCAGTCTGATGGGCAAACAAAAGTTGTAAATAAGTGTTTGGAGGGATATCTCCGTTGCTTTACGTCAGATAAACAAGCAAGATGGGTTCAATGGTTGCCACTTGCAGAATGGTGGTATAACAGTTCCTTCCATACTTCATCTAAAATGTCTCCTTTTTTGGCACTCTATGGGTACTATCCACCATCCATCACATCATCATTGAGAGGAAAACTATGGGTTAGAGTAGTAGAATAACACATTCAATATTAACAGGAGGTACTCTCTAGTCTCAAGGAGAACTTGGTCATGGAACAAAACCACATGAAGTAACAAGTTGATCAACATCACACGGAAAGGCATTTTGAAGTCGGTGATTGGGTTTTTGTGCGGTTACAACCATATAAGCAAATGTCTTTGAAACAACAACAAAAGGATAAAAACTTTCACCGAAGTATTATGGCCCCTATCAAGTATTGTAGAAGATTGGTACTATAGCATACAAATTAGAACTTCCACAATCAACCAAAATACATCCATTCTTTCATGTTTCTTGCCTAAAGAAAGTAATTGGACAAAGAGTATCAACCCAAATAGTGTTACCTGAGCTCGATGAGGAGGGGAGAGTCATCTTGGAACCTGAATGCATCCTTCAAACACGCACTAAAAGATTGAGGACACGGGTTATTACTGAGTACCTGATCAAGTGGAAGAATATGGACAATGAAGATGTAACATGGGAAGATATGACATTCCTACAGTAGCACCCAGAGCTTCTCAACATTGGGGACAATGTTGCTTTGAAGGGGAAGGGCATGCTACGCCTTAACCTATTGCTTGTATTAGGATATGAGTAGCTGAATTGTGGCTTACCATATCATTTTATTATATCATTTATACTTTCTCATGCTTAGTATGTCAGCCTTGGTGTTGGCCATAACATATGAATAGTATATATAGGGGATTTTAGGTAGTAGTTCGGGATGATTGGGAGCATTTGAGTCTTATTGTATGGTTAGGAGGTTGCCCCCTTGAAGTGGCAAAGCTATTCTAATTACATATTGAGATAATTATTCGGAATATTATGTTATTTGGTGTTATATTTCTACTCATGATCTGATTATACAAGTAATTTCATTACACATGTGCAACAATCCTTTATTTAATTTTCTCCATGTTCTTCCTTGTTTTCATCCCAAAGTCTAAAAGCATAAAGTTATTGCTTTAATTTGGTTGTTGACATGAAGGAAAGAAGGGTTTGAGCATGACATGTTGTATTCTGTCTTGTTGGATTCCCTTGGATTTTCACCACCACTGCAAGGTGGCCTATATAAGCACCATTGAGAAGGAGTGCTAGAAAATTTCTCATCACTAGAGACATCCTTGGAAACATGGGTATCATAAGAAGCTTGTCTTTTCTCAAGGACATGAGAGACAATGGGACTGGAAATCGATTGTCTAACATGGCAGGTTTGTTTGTAGAATGAGGATGCAGAAATTGATGGGGTTTTATTTCGTGATTTAAATTTATAGGTGGAAATATTGTTGCATCCTCTTTTTTGCTACCCACTTTAGGATTTTAAGTGGGAGACTTGATAAATCTCTAAGTAAATCCATGAGGGGAAATCATGAGTTCTTGGGTCAATTGATTGACACCGAAAGAAAATGTTGAGGAGGTTGATGTTAACATATGAAAAGGGGTGTGGATGACTTGGATGTGGATGAAATATTTTAATTCTTAGGAGAGGTTGACATCTACGGAGAATCTTTTTTTGGGACATATAAAGAATAATTTATGTTTCTCATGACATACAACATGTTCAATGGGAATGAAAATATCCTTGAGGAAATCCCATAACAAGATAATGAGAGGATGTAACTCAACCTGCATTGGGACTCATGTAGTTATTTGATCATAAACCAAAAATTTCCTTGATCAAGGAAAAACAACCATAAGAGTGTCTCAAAGGAACCAAGTTTGGGATTTCTATATAGAAGTTACTCATACAAAGGTTCCTTAAAGATAACAAAAAGAAACCCCGGATCATATTACGAATTTCAATTACATGGAACCCTAGAGAAATTTAATCGCCAAAAAACAACACCCTATGATTTTTCATGGATGGATGAATGAACAATTAGTGTTATTCGGTAACATGGGATTTTCTCTCAAGTTGTGGAACTTGGTACTTGAGACAAACCTCCAGAGAAGGCTAGTTCCTTTACTTATTCCTAATCCTAAGCTACTCCGAAGGAAGGAAATGCAGCTATCTAATCCTAATCTAACATCCAAAAGACCAAGAGAGAGAGGAAATGTATAAAAATGGAAATCCTAATCTAATAGAGGTGACATCACCAAGAAGATGGGAAAATAAACTCTCACATGAGTGGAAATGGGAGGAAAATGAAGAAGGAGAGGGCAAACATGAGTGCCACATTACAAGACAACATTCAAACTTTGATTTCCATGGAGCACAACTGAAGTAAACCCTGTAAGATGAAAATAAACATGCACAATACACCAAAAATGCAATAGAGAGGAAAGATAATGCAATAAACACAAGCTAGGGTAGAGAATAGCCATAAAACATGAATTTTATTACTTCAAATAGATGCACAGTCCATTACAATGAAGGAGAAGGCAAGAATCACCTCTGTAAATGTTAAAATCTAAGGCCCGCAACTATAATACATATGCTACGCTTAGAGAAGGATGCACTAGCATTACAATAGAGTCCAACCTTTACAAACGAGCAGCCTTTTACAATATATAGAAGATGAGAAAGAGAGAGGAGGGAAAAGAGAGGGAAATTTACATTTCCACCTTGAACCACCAACAACATGCATTGAATGTCAGAAAAATAGGATTGGGCACCCTTACAAGGTAAGTCCCTTATGGTACTTTGCTTGTGGTAGAAAGAATGGGCACCATACTTCATCAAATTGGGTGGTTAAGCTACGATGAATTGTATCTTTTAATGAGTTGGACTAAATTTTCTGTTTTTCACCTACATACCCTCACTTAAAGTAATAAATCTAGTTTTTGGTGTATTATATGTTTATCTAGTTTTCTAACGGTACCAAGTTTGTGAAATTTGGAGCAACCTGGGTGAAAATTATGGCACTTAGAAGTTTACAAGCTTCGACGGGGGCACAGGGGGTTGGGGGTTTCACCTCTGGTTCCACTCAGTCTCCATTGTCCACAATAATCAATTTTTTCCAAGTGTGGTCACATCGTCGATTGGTGAACTAGCAAAACACGGGAACCGTTCCACTTGTGCTCATTGGGCCCATCATATCCGAATTGTTGTATATCTTGTGTTTTGTGGAGAATCGAGTCTCGGGTGGAACTTTGGAACAGTTCCAACAATTGAACTAGTTCCCGCTTTTCCGCACTTCTATGTTCCTCGCTTTCATTAGTCGATCGACTTTACCGGTGCATAGAATTAACGAACCCGCGAATCGTTCTATCAATGCTCGTAAAACCTGATTTTTCTCCATCAAATCCCTCAAGCCCCTCCTTGCAAAGTAAAATCAAGCATTACAGGGAACATGAGGAACAAAAGACTTGTTCCTCATGTTCCTTCGAGGCCCGATTTTTAGAATTTGGCCCCAAATGACCCTTTTTCGATTTTTGGCAAAGTATGGAAATGAGGGGCTTGGCAAAGAGGAATGGAACATCCCGTTCACTGATTTTCTCCTTTTTTAATCCATTCGCCTTGTCCAAATCCAAAACAAACATGTAAGTTATCAAAATAGCCTCCCGGGGGTATTTTGGATAACAAGAACTCCAAGTACTCTTAATCCACGCTTTAAAAGAGTCTTCAAAGTGAACATAACCAACAAAATAAACAATCAAATAGTTATTTTCATATACATGATAAACTTTATCCACATTATCGACTTGAAAACAAATAATAAATTTAGGAAGAGTATCAAACTCACCTTATTATACACCTTGAACACAAATTGGCATTTTGAAAACACCAATAGTTGCCACATACTTGTTGAGAACCATTTAAATAGACAAAATACACCAAATCAATTAAAATGTGAGGATTCCATGAAAATCTTACCAAAAAAAGGTGTTAAAGGCAAAATGCCAACGAAAGGGTGAAAGCCATAACACTATCAAACCCTACCGTAGCCAACACTCTCTCCATGAAGTCTAATATCTAGGGACATTTTTTATTTATTTTATTTGGGGGACGGAGTGGGAAGAAGCTCTCTAGATTATCATTTCAATATTGATCATGGGACATTAGTGCCCCCCTCCAATGAAGGAAATAAGCGATACAAGGATCCCACACTACCAACACATGTTATTAGCACTTCAAAATTGTTGTTAAAATAATATGAAAATTTCATTTTTCCGTAGAAATGTGCATAGGACTTCAAACATGATAGTAGTTAAAATGTTAAGTGTGATATCACTTTAGGGAAGAAAGTATTTAATTAATCCTAGCAAGTACATGCGACTAACTAATTCCTTGGAAAAGCAATTTTATCACACCAAAAACCGCAGTCTCAGTCTCCGCCATTATTAAATTAAGTCCATGATAAATCTATACACAAAGTGATAGTGCGCCCCATGCCCACATGACTACCATTAAAGCATAACCTGCAGACTTAGCAGGAGCATTATTTTTAGAGACGGGAGCAGCAGTACTATTATGATGTGCGGATGGAGAGGGCTTTGAAATCGCGGAAGGAGATGGTGATGGAGCAACAGTACCCTCTGCGGCCGCCAAAACATTTATTGCTACCTTCTGTCCTATTTCACAGTGGCCTTTGATCCCACATAAATAGTAGTAGATGCCTGTCTTTGGCAGATGCACGGTGTCATTTCCAGTTTTATAAGTAGCAATGGCTGAACTGTTCTTGCAGGAATCATAATCTGATTTTGTCACTTGAAGCACATTGTGCCACTCCTTGTTGTATGCAAACACTGCGCATAAATGAGAAATTTTTGGTTTAAAATCCCATAAGAAATCATCAGCTCGAACAAACAAATTTAAAAAGGAAAAGAAAAGAAAAATGTTGGTGTTTACCGATAAGTATTTTTTTGGGATTCACTGAGAAATAAGTATGCCCATTTAACTGTGCCTAAACATTGCATATATTTGCATGATCAATTCCAAAAATTGTTATATGGTAGATCTTGCGACTTACAAACCATATATCTTTGGTTATAATATTTATAAAAATAAATGATATATAAGTTCTTCCTATACGTGATAGGAACAACCATGATGGGAAGAAATCATCTGCTCGAAGCAGCAAATTTAAAAAGGAAAAGAAATGATATATAAGCTCTTCCTATACGTGAAAGGAACAACCACTATAGGAAGAAATCATCCACTAAGAAGAAAATTTAAAAGAAGAGAAGAAAAATGCTGGCGTTTACTGGGAAGTATTGTTTGTTGGGATTCACTAAGAAACAAGTATACTCATTTAGTTGTGCCTAAGCATCAGATATATTTGCATAGTCAAATCTAAAAATTGTTAAATGGTAGGCTGTATTATATGCAAACCATATATCTTTAGTTATAATATTTACAAAAATGCAAGAGGGCCTGAAAGTCTGATAAACTTACACAAAGTGTCCCCCACATAAATCTTTTTGGGAGCAACCCAGGTTGTGTAATTCACTGCCCCAATTCTCCATCCATCTGCATCTCCAACTTTATGGAGACTAGCAGAAGTGATCCTCACCGCTGCCATCACAATGCATACTACATGTAAAACCACAAAAGGTTTGACAAGCCTGCTTGTATTCCAAACCATGGCTACTAATGTATCAGATCCTTCTCAAGAGATAACTGTTGATATAATGAGAGAAGGAGAGAAGGATGGCCTTAACATTCACTGAACACACAGATTGCTCTCAATAATCGTAGCCCAATGCAAGTTGTTATGAAGTCAACTACGCTTGAAACTACTCAAAAAATGTATGACGTATTTCCCCAAAACAGTGCAACCACAGTAATAAAAAAGGAAAAACTATATTAATGTATCGAGGAGAATAATCTTTACATTTAGGATACATTAAATGCATCATAATTTTTATATATTAATGTTCACTAGAAGTTAAGAAATTGCAGAAGAGAAGCACATGAGGGAATGAAAGTAGAGAAGAAATTATGAATAGGCATGCTTGTTTGGACGTTAGTGTAAGTGGGAAGTGAACAAATCTGCACTATGCACGTGCTCCGTCATTATTGTTTCTGAATCTGTAAGTCCCAATTTCTTTCTATGATTTGAGTATCTTTATCTTGCTTCCCTATTGTATTGTTTTTGTTATTATCTATATTTATAATATTTCACTCCATGTGCAACGAACATTATAATTTTGTTGATATTGAACTCAATAATACATTAATAAAGAAGGTTGGTCATGCTAATTAGGTCAAATGTAGGCTTTTCGGATTTTGTTAGTTGTAGCCACTTCTATCTTTTCAAACCAAGATTGGGTTCTCATAACTTACAACTCTGAAACATTGTATTTCTGGTATTATTATTGCCACTAATCAAAAAATTAACTCTATTTATGGATGTTTCTCAATCTATTTATGGACGTTTCTCAAATATCAAATAAGGCTTCTACGCATGTGCTAATTTATAGGCAATGAGCAGATCTTTTTATCATAAAATAATAATAGCTCAAATCATATTCTCATATTTTCCGGGAATAATAAATAAGATAATTTTAAAACTTTGAAAACTAGAAAACTATTGTATATGTCACCTATTGTTGAGGGTGTACCTCGGGTTTTTAGGTGCCTAGCTTCTATGCAAAAAAGCTAGGACTGTAATTAATGTAAGTTTTAACTTAGTTTTGTAACTTGAGTCAATGTGTGATTCTATTTTGAAATCTTATATTTAGGCTTTTGGTTACTTTTCAAGTAAGATTAGTTATAGAAGTGCTTTGATTATAAAAATGTATGTTCTCATTGTGAGAGATAAGGAGCCAAGACCGAATAGTCAAAGAGTAGAACTTTTGGCATTGGTTATTTATTTATAATTCTTTTCAAATTGATACAAGAAGTGAAGTTCTCATAGGTTTTTCATTTCGAAAAATAATATCCCAAGATAAACATTGTTAGTACTCTTTTGCATGCTCTAGTTTATTTCAAATCTATTTATTTCTACATATTTGGTTTAGTTCGGTCCTTGCATGTTGCCCAAAAGCCCAACATTTGGTATCATAGCCAATGTTGAAAACTTTGTGGGGGTTTTGTTTGCTTGCTTTAAATGATTTTTCGAGTTGTGGATATGTTTCCGATAGAATCTCTAACATGTCTTCTAGTAGCACATGAAATGACAAAGTGACAAGCTTGATAGAAAATAATTTAGTTACGTAAACTCAAGATAGTGATAGAGTGGGATCAAAGGATTGTTGTAACAAAGAAGGCACCTACAAGTTTGACAAAAGAAGAATAGGACAAGGTTGATAGGAAGGAAAATGTAATTTAAAGTTATGTGTTTATAAGTTTGTGTTATTAAACGTTTCTAATGAGAAGACTGCAGAGGAGTTGTGGGATAAGCTAGAACATTTTATCATACCAAATATTTGGTGAACAAGTTTTTTCTAAGGAAGACATATTTTTCATGGATTAATGATGGTGACTCGGTTGTAAAGCACCTACATAATTTTAATTATTTCATAAGATAGTTGGTGCTCATATAGTGAAGATTGATGATGAGAAGATGTGAAATCTTCTTATATTTTCTTTTCCATGCTCTTGGTAAAAATTGGTGATGGCTATTATTAGTAACACTACAAAACTAAAGGTTGAGGAAATAGTGCAAACCGTATTATTTGAATAGATGAGGTGGAAGTCTATGAATGGCTATCACATAATGGAATATATGTCGGTTTGTGGGAGAGAGAAAGAGAGAGGCCGAAGAAAAGAAGAGGATAGAAGGGCCAAGTTTAAAAACAGATCCAAGACTCTAGAGCATTTTCTTAAAAAGTGTTGAAGTTGTGATAAAACAGGGACGTTAAGAAGGATCAGAGGTAAAATAGGGACATAAATCTCCAAAATAAGGTGTGTTTTGAATATGGAGGAACCACAAATAATGGAAATTCTTAGGCAATAATGTTGATCCCATGTGCATGTAATTATGCATGGGTTATTGATTTAGGTGCACCACTTTACATGACCCCTAATCAAGAATGGTTCATAGAATGAGAGGTCCATGATTGTGGTCAAGTAATTTTAAAAATAATTTGACCTACAAGATTGTGGTGAGAGGAAAATTAAAGTTGAAGTTTAGAGATGACATGACCAAGATTCTCCCTTAATTTTTGCACATACTGCACCTTGTTAGAAATTTTGTTTAAGTGAGCAAGATGAATAATATTGGTGTACATGTATCATCTACTCAAGATGTGTGCAAAATGTTGTGTAAATATTTGGTTATGACAAGAGGATTAAAACTATGAACTCTAATTAAAATTGATGTGGGCATGATATTTGGTGCAAGAAACAATTGTGTAGTATTAGAGGAGAAGACTCTATAGTAGATCTTAGATCCGGATAAACAAAAATCAAAGGTAAATTTTTTGTTGTAACAATAATTTAAAAATACAACCTTATTTAGATACTCATTTTAGGAATTCATGTCTTGTAACAACATGTAAATTGTACAATACTCTCGCATTAGTCCACACTTGCTCAATTTGACCAATTATCTTATCCCTAGCTATATCTCACTCATTTTTTCTCGCATCTACAACCTACTTGTTCGATACCCTAACATATCACAATAACAACTTTCATATCACCCGCACATGCATCTGGGACAATAATGGGTAAGGAGGTCCATAACACCCACACACTATGGGTCATTGTATACCTGAAAATCAACACATGATCCCATATGCACTTGACTCCCCAACATCATGGTGAGATAGCCAAATTATGATATATGAGATGGGAATAGGATAGGTAAATATTGTATAATGGAATTGGAAAAAATAATGGTAATACGAAGATCTAGGATCAAGGTAAATGAAAATGCTTGACTCGTAAATTAGGAATTTGTTCGTTATGAGCTACGAATACCCATCTAGCTTTGTATGGGAGTGATACTACGATCGAGGATGATTTTTTCCGCATCTATCGGCCATATCATTGGGAACCGAAAACACCTTGGACTAGTTGTTGGACCTAAGGAAACTATTTGTTCACCTCTAAATAACCCTCTCCAGAGATGGTCATGCAAGAATGTGGATTTGGGAATATAGCCCGATCTATTCATATAGCAACATCGTCGGCCCAATATTCTTCGTTTGTAGTCAGTTACTTGTTGAGAGTGTCAAGTTGACCTATGATTTGTGGAGGAAAAGTGGTATATCCAAAAGTAATGTTTCAGAAACCTAGGTATTTATGCTCTTGATATTGGTCACCGCTAGTGGGTTAGTAATTCATTCATAAGTCCTTCTACAATGTTCAAGTGGGCCCAAAATGTTCATAAGGGACTCCAACTCGTGAGTAAGGTGAAACTATCCAAACAATTGGTAGTAAATGGAGGCTAAGGACTAAGTATGTGTAGTCTAAGCTGCTAGGAAATGTGTGTGTTACATTATTATTATTTTGAAACCCGATGGGTCATAGATGACCATATGCCATGGTTGAGGTGGGAAGACTTCTTCAGCTAAGAGGAAAGGACTAAGGGGTTTCCATTCTGCCAAATTCTCCCGTGGCACAATCTTAGCCTCATCCCTTGTTACGATATCTCTTGACTTCACTTTCAATGAGAATTGAACCATGTTAGGCTCTTTAAGATCAAACATCTTTCACTATTGAATCAAATTTCATTCGATGTTACATTATTTTTAACTTGAACTACTTTAAGATCCTAGATTTAAATAAGTAATGCAAATAAGTTAAAATTAAACAAAAGACAATCAAATTTCCTTTTAATTTAATTAAACTACGTTCACTATTACTAAATAAAGAAAACACAATTACTAAACTAATTCCTTCTTTTTGTATTTTTAATAAAGATTTTCAAATGCAATAACAATTAAATTAAATTAAATTCTCAAGTCTTTTTATGTTTTTGCAATATTTAATAAAAAATATAAAATAAACTACTCTATAGACACGTATACTAGGAGCTAATTAAATAAAAATATACTTCTAATCAAATTAATTAAGACATAGTAGATGGAGTTGTCACTATGTAGAGCCCTAAAATTTTCTCCCGAACCCTAGTTTGCTTTTTGCTAATGGTAGTTACAAAGTGACTCACCATGAGGCATTTTCTTTCTTCTAACACCGGCTCTACTTCTATGTAGAAATATATAAACGGTGGTGGCATTGGGGATTTATTTGGTGATGGCCATGTTACGAAGTTTTTCCCATCCTCCGGCTCCCTGTCTTCATAGTGACCTCTCTAATGGTGGTAAGGGGCCTTTCACCTTTGTTTTTCTGCTTGATGATCCTCTTTATAGGAAGTGCTCGTATTTCGTTGTTTCGCTACCTAGTTTTATAAACCTCTCTCGCCTCCAAATCCACTTTTATAGTCATTCTTGGAGACTCAATGGTTGTGACCGAGGATTTCTTCTCTTCCAATGGTCTAATCTACCACTTCAATGGGATATAACCCGGCCTTCCTTCTGTTTTTGTGGATCACTACAAACTATCCTCCACTTATTTCAGGTAGGATGGACATTTACCCTTGTGTAAGGGTTTTTTTATCGTGGCTTTCAGCTCTGATGATGGTAGAGATATATTTCTCTCAAAGCTCTAGGAACTGCAGAACCATCATTTGTTGATGAAACAATGGTTCTTGAATTTGAATCCACTCACTGCTTCTTTTAGTGTAAAGTCGGTTTTGATTTTTTTACCCCATCTCCATTTTAGTTTTGGGTAAATGATAGTTCAACTGATATTAGTAATGCTTTGGGTTATTTTTATCCATCGATTTCAATACAAATACCTTTGCTCATACTGTTTACTCATGGATATTGGTGGATTTGGATACTTTGTTTATTTTACCTACTTTTATTGATCTCAAAATTTGTGAGAGGGTTTTTTCACATCCCATGGACTATGAAGGATTACCCTTCAGATGCAAAATTTTTTTAACATTCATCATCTCAATATTACTTGTCAGGTGATCAAACATAAAGCTAAAAATGAAAAGGTATCTTGGTGGAAGGATGCTCACCAAAACCTTTTAGTTCTTGAAAAGTAACCTAAGTCTGATGTTGATACGCAGGTCTATGAAGATAAAATTTCTATCCCTCCAGTTGAATCTTCAATGGGTTTTGGTACGAAGATTTTGTGGATCAGGTTTTGACACCGATTCTAAAGTCTCTGGTAATGATTGCGCTAAAACTAGTTTCACTACTAAGAAACCCAATTACGAGATCTTGGATTCTTCAGACATTTAACTTCCATGTCACATAGATGAAAATGTATGTCCTAATAGAAGTGATGAATGGAGAGTTGTTAAACAAAAAAAAAATTCTTTTTCTATGCATCTTAGATCCCATGCAAGGACTCTTCGAGTAATCCGGTTACGGTGGTAGATTCGGTGCTATTTTCCTTTTGAATTTTTCCACTCGTTTAATATTTCTTTTCATTATCACCATTGTGTTTCTAGGGTTTCTTCTTTATAGCACATAAAATTTGTATCTATCGTTGAGAGCTCATTGTGCACAAGGATGCAGGGCCTTTCAAAACACCTATCTTTTACCAATTTCCTCAAAAAAATTAAAACATATAATGATCGGGTGTGGCCATTCTTTTATTGCATGGTAGTATAATAAAATATATTTTAAACACATAATGTACTAATTTAAATTATTAATATAAATAGATGAACTTCTTCTACCTTAGGTTCTAGGAAAATGGAGAAGCTTCTAAGAAGAAATTTCTTCTTTACCCAAAAAAATTCCCCGATAGAGTGAATTTGAATCACATAGATAATAAAAATGAAGAAATAAAAAGAAGATATCCGACACTATAACTTCCTCCTACCTTCTTCCCGTATAGATCCACATGGATAATAAAGGAAGAGGATATTTCTAGAAGATTTATGTAATAATTTTTTTCGCAATAATGCAAAAAAAGATTTTATATGGGAAACAATGAAATATTTCACTTCTACAATTCTAAATGATATATTTCTTCTATTGCAAAAATATAATAAAAAAATCTTTTAAAGAATTTAAATACACCTCCAACCTAGCTACTATAGGATTGTGATAGCTCCCCATATGTGATGTTTTATTTTTTGTCTCCTCATCTTTGTTTATTTTTCCTGAAGTGATGTGGAGTTGATCATGGGATGTGCAAAACTTGGATGGTAGCAAAGAAAAGTGAAAGACTGATTGTATCTTCCTTGTTGTAAGAAATAACTGAAAGCATGTGGCAAGAAAGAACAAATAATTAAGCTGGTCGTCTATGTGGTTCCTCTCAAAAGTTCAAGAACATAAATTTACCTCAAAAATGTGAAATATCCAACCCGTCATATAGGTAAAAACTTTTCTTTTATAAAATCTTGGGGAAGAAAATTCTATACACAAGTTTTAATAAAAAAATGACAGATCATACAAATAAGTGTCGCTTAACCTTCTAAATTTAACTTAAAAGAAGAGGAAATCAATACGTATCCAATGAACCTAAAATTAGATGAAATGGTTGATAAACAAGTGATAAAATCACTACCAAATCTAAACACATGTTGAAAATGTGTGTTTTAACTCTCGGATTGAAGGCAACAAGAACAACAATGTAGACAGAGCAAAAGTTACACAACCATCACTCTGCCTACTGGCGGTTACATAACTACCATGAAGGTTATCCAACCGTTGCAGAAAAAGAAGATAAAAGGGGGTAGAAAGTATCTTGGAGATAAAAATGAAATTCTTAACTTGGAAGAGAAGACAAATTGAGTCATAAAAATCATGGAAAGGAGTGAGGGAAGGCTATGGACTTCAACATTACACTAGACAAAATATTCGTCATCATTAGAGACTTGTCACATTTTTCCATGTTCAGCATGTGTAATTTTTGGGTGCGTACATATTTCCCCCTCAAAAGATAATTTTAGCCATAAATGGGCTAAAACTTTATTTCCAAGAATGGAACTCCCAAATGGGAGGGTTATAAATTTTACCTCTTCAAACCACATGTTGGTTTGATGCCATTCGAGCGTTATTGCTACTTGTAAAAGAGAACGGGAATCAAGTGCAATAATAAGATAAAATAAAATAAAAAATTAAAATGAAAAGACAAAATTACTTACTATATATGCGGGATGAGAAATCTACTCGCATCAGTATGTGTTAACCTCAGATACGCTCACTCAAAAAAACATTAAAAAACCAAAACACTTTATGTGTCTATATGTGTGTGTCATTTTCATATTTTTACAAATTATATGTGCTATACAACTTGGCTATATGTGGAGATCTAGATTTCCGGTGACTGTTTCATTCGTGAATATAGTCAAAATGATGGTAAGTTGATCATGATGGTGGAAAACCCAACCACAACGACAAAGGGTCGGTCACAAATGAGTTATAAGCATTTATTTAGTTTTTCCCCAAAAATAAATTATGTTTATAACTAGCTCTAATGGGATATTTCAAGTAAATTCACAATCACAATATGTGTATGGTGGGCATCTTACAGGTTTTGTATTTTGTTTGGAGCATTTTGGTCTTTTTGTATTTTTGTATTTTTTTATATTTGAGGGCATGACCTTGATTTTTGTCTACATATCCAAAGACAATGGTTATGCAACTTCCACCTTACATAGAGTGGTGGTTGTGCATTTTACACGATGGTTACACAACCATCATATGATTGTGTAACTTCCATGGTGATTGTGTAATTTTCACTCTATGTAATGTGGCGCTTGGTAACCTTCACAATGGCTACATAAATTTCACCCTACAAATAGGGCAGTTGTGTAATCGCTGCATATTTTTGCATTTTGAAGGCTCGCTTAAAAAATTTAACTATTTTTACCAATATTATTATTGCTTACGTGATCTTGTCATATGTTTATTGAATTCTGACATGCCTTATTTTTTCTGTTTTATGGATGCATGGAATTTATGTTAGATGGAGTAGAGTGAGAGAGTAGGAGTGGCTTCCTATGATACTCGATACTATTGACATTAGATGACAGAGGCGTACTACAAAGGGTAGGGATATGGGGATTATAAAATACGCAACCAATTGCCCTAGCGAGTTGTATCCTTTATGACTTTTTGAGATACTAAGATGCATATCGGAACACTTTCTTATTCCTTAGATTCCGATAAGAGTGGACCATTACAATATTATATATATATATATATATATATATATATATATATATATATGATACTTGAGTTCTTATCACATGTAAAAAGTGAGCGCTAAAATATTAATTTTATCGATGAGGCCCACAAATCGGCTAATTATTTGGGTGACGCAAAAGCACTCAATACAAGCTCAAAGTAGTGTGTTAGGTTAGTTAAGTTAAGGGTGCCCCTATTCCCATTCTATTTAAGGCCATCATTGGATTCTTGGATTCACAGTTGATAGTGGACAAGGGAGGTGATAGATTTTTATTTTTCTAGGAACCTATTTTGGAAAGTATTGATCCGTACAGGAGGAGGTTTTCCGGGAGTGGATATGTTAGGAGATACATATCATGACTTATACAATATTTTAAGATGTGGGTCCATTTCACTCAGCCACCACACATTGGTTATGTCATGGATATATGCGAGGGTAGTCACTTATCGAGGGGCATTGAGATAATGTACTCTACCGAGATTAGAGCAGCGAGATGGGTAGATATGGCCCGAATCGGGGGCCACACCATAGACAATAACTACACTAACAAATGTAAATATGGTATCCCAACAATATTATGAGATTTTAGGAAGATGGGGAGAAGAGGAAATTACATTTTCTTCTTGTACATCTACTATAGTGCTAGTCGACCGTGGTGGTCAAGTTGAGAATCACCCAGTTATATGGGTAGCCCAACAATTTGGGTTACACTTTTCAGATTCCCTTCCCATAGTCGGCACCATATTCAAAAGTGTTAGAGATGCTACATCCATCCATATAGATTGAATCAGATAGATGATGATAGTTTTTCGGTAATAATTGGAACACCTAGAGTTGCATCGAATCTAGTTACCAAAGGCAAATCTAGACCACCCAAGGTCCCGCAAATCGGAGAGGCTCTAAAGATAGAGAAAAGAGGAGGCAGACATCTTGTTAGAGTTGAGGAGGATAAGGTGAGGAGTTAGATCCTAACAGGGGAGGGTGGAGGAGAGGAGTCGAGACTGTTAGATTCGAGGAGGAGGCAAAGGAGGATTTTTTTCATCTCAAGGAGATGGAGGAGGAGGAGGATAAGAAGAGGCTTGTCGAATCCATGGAGACTACGTTGGATCGGAGGTGGGTCATTAGAGATCTTAAGGAGAAGTAACACTTCTCTTTTCGCTCAACTTTCTATATTAGGTGTTAGTAGTTATTATTTCTATTTTTTGTTCTTAATTTTACTAATTCTCCATTCTAAACTTGTCTTTTGCAGCCATTACTAATGGATGGTAGGATATTTTAGAAATATGAACTTGGATTTGTCTGTCATCCCTTTTGGCTTATCCTAGGAGACTTTTCTAATGGAACCAAGAGTCTTAGTACATGTCATATGCCACATATATGTCTTCACGCCATCTCGGAATGTGGCAGGAGGTATTTCTCATTTGAAGACCAAGATCACAGTACTTACATATAGAAAGAGGCAATGGGGATCCTCACGAAATGGGGCTACCACTACCGAACACTCTCATGGAAATTCTTACCATTTGACACATGGAGGCTCACACGTAAAACCTATTCGTCCCCATCATAAGATTCATAGTAGGATCCCTCTCCTTCTATTTCACAAGGATCTCGTAGAGAGAGGGATAGCCGAGGAATTTATTGCTTTGGTTCCATTTTGTGTATATATCAATGTTTTTGGATTTTTAGTTGATGATTGAGAATTTTGACAACAATTTCCCTACGGTTTGATGACATTGTACTAAAAACATTCACACACACACATGGCTCGATACTCCTTTGAAAAAAATGTATGTACACTTTATGTCATTTCTACACTTTTTAATGGTTAGGAATGTTTGATGTTTTGTAGTTTTGAGTGATTGTTGTGAATGATAGTGTAGTATGGTAAACAAAATGATGCATAAGTGACAAACACATTTTAAATCTTATTTTGAATGCTTCGTTTCTGAAAAAAGTCTTAACATTTGATTTCATTAATAGCATATATTATAGATGATATGATGATGATACCTTCTCACTCAATCCATGACGCGATGCAACTAGTAAGATGTGAATATGAACAACAAGAGACACATAACCTTTAAATAGAAACTTTGGCAAAACATACAACCTAACTTCAATCAAGATTAAATTACCAAATCCGAAAATATTTGTACTTATGAGCCTCAAAATATTTAGATCGAATGATGGCCTACTAATTAGCATAATCTACTTTAGGAATGATTTTCTCTCCTTAACATGACCATCTAAATCATTTTCTTTGGAATTTCATACTTTTAAGAATTTAATTTTCCTTTGTTTCTTTAAGGCATTATTTTTATTCTTATTTTTATTTTAGAGAGACCCCCTACACTTTTCCCTATTCTATTAGTAATAAGCATGGGCTCATCACTAAGGACAATATATATACGAGTAAGGGAATATTCCTCCTTTCCTAGCCTCATGCTACCAAAGAAGAAGAAAAGTCTCACCACCAAAGAAAAGTTAGGACAAAAAATGTGGTTATTTGTAATAAGAATAAATTTGCGTGTGTGTGTGTGTTGTTTTATTTTTCCTTATCATTGCCTTGTGTTTGTTGGGAGGGAATGCCTACCCCCAATATCAACCCCACATAAGTAGTAACATGCAAGGGATCATCACCATAGACTTAAATGGAAAAAAAAAAAAAGTTCAAGGTGGAATTCTTATAAATGTATTTTCATAGAGATACATTTTAGGGAGAGTTCTTGCTATCAAGAAGATTTTAGACAAGGTTATAAATGAAAACATTGGAATGGGTAAAACCGTGAAAAGTTAAAGTATGCAAGACCCTATGTGTTTAAAATAAAAACTAGTCACTTATGTATAATGATAATGATCATCATCAAGTGATTATGAATGTGGATGACAAACATAAATGTGTGTTTGAACTTTTTCCAATTTAGGATAAGTTTATAAATTGTCTAAAAGCGAGAAAATCCATGATATGATTTCAAAAAAACAAAAATGCAAACATTATACACGTTGGAAACACAATGAGGATAGTGTGGAAATGCAATGACTATATCTAAAAATGTTTAAGGTGAAGGGATTGGACAGATTCATTGAGCTCCTCAACCTCAAGAGTGCATAAATGGCGGTCATCAACATTATTAACATCTTCAATCACTTGGTAGAGGCCTAACTATTTTGGCCTAAATTTCCTTCCTTCACCAACTTTCTTATTTATCTGACTGTCGATTCTTAATACAAGGTCACCTATCTAAATCAGACATTTGTAAACCTTCTTGTTTGACCCTCGAATTTTCTCATTCAAGCTCTCTAAATTAGTTAAGCATGCATTTTAGTACTCATCTTCGTCTAGGATGCCTTGTAGAGACACACGAAGAGTAGTTAATTCTACCTTCGATGGAAAACCAATTCCACACCTAATACTATGGAAAAGGGGGTTACCCTTGTTGGTGGGTGAATTAAATTGATATGCCCATAGGGCTGTAAATAATTTCAAATAACGATCTCTTTTATTCTCCTTAACCATTTTTAGGAGAAATTATATACTTCAAGGTCTTATTAATAGCCTCATCCTTTTTGTTAGCTTGAGGGTATTACAAAGAGGTCATATGATGAGATATTTTGAATTTTTCACATAAATCATTCACCTCATTATTCTTGAATAGAGATCCATTATCCAAAGTAATGACTTGTGGAACACCATAAGTATAGATGATTTGATTCAATATAAATTGGCCATGATGGAACTAGGGACCATGGTTAGAGGCATGGCCTCAACCCACTTTGTCAAATATTATGTAGCCATAATTATTAGGTTGTGACCATTTATAGATCCAAGAGATATTTTCCTATTAGATCGAAGCCCCCAGGGGAGAATGGATAGGGTGTAAGTATAGGTTGTACAACTTGGTCCAGGATGTGTATAGCGTGTGATAATTCTTGACATTTTTTACACTTCGTACATACTCCATAACGTAATTCTATAGTGTGGGACATAAGTAACCCATCGAATGATTTTCCAAGAAATTAAAATCCCTCTAAAGTGACCACCACAAACTCCACATTGGGATTCAAAGAGGATTTTATTTACTTCTTACTCATCAACACATCTAAGAAATAGAGCATTAAAGGATATTTGATATAAGACTTTTTCTATGATCACATACTTGGTGGTTATGATGCAAAGTTTTCACCTTTTTTAAGAGTTAGCCCATTCCAAATATGTTTGATCTACAATATGATTTATTATATTAGAATACCATGGACATGAAGTGATTTCAATTTTATATATATGATAGATACATTCATTACGGAAATCTAAATCAACTAACTCACTAGATTCTAAGGGTTTTTCAATTAGAGTCAACAATAATTTGTCCTTTGACAAAAAAATTTTTGATAAAGGTAATTTCAAGATCATTCATTAATGGGATGAACCTACAAACCTTTTTAGAAAATTCCATTTAAGTTAGGAATGTCCGCAACTATTAAGATTTGACAATAACTCTCATTTCTTAATTAAGCATATAGCATCTCAACCTTTTAGTTGTGAATACAATAGCTAGACATTCCTTTTGGCTTGTGAGTAACTAGTTTCATAATATAGGAGTAAAAGAATAATAAAATTGATGGCTCGCTCACTACGATCATCATCTTCATATGTTAACGTGCATGTGATTCAACAGTTGTATCTCTAGAGTATAAAATTAAATGATGATCATGGTTTGGTTGTATTTAAGTGTAGGCAAAGAAAAAGGAAATTATAATGTCCCCATTTTCAAGTAGGTGGATTAGGAGGCCTTTCATCCATCTTAGCCTTGGTCGTGCCCAAGGGGATACCGACATTGATGGTGGTTGGGTATTGTTTGCACATCCATTTCACTTATATATTATTTTTAGACATTGGACATGTATTTTTAGGTTGTAGATGAAAATATTGCACATTAGACAATGTTTAGCGAGGAGTCTTATACTACTATTTAGAAGGTTCTCAAGTATACAAAATATAAATTAATCCCACATTTTTTCCATCTTTGTTTTATGTTTTACTTCATCTTTCCCACATATTTCCCGATACTTATCACTCCATTTGCTATCCTCCCGAGATTCTAGCCTTAATTCTAGGTGACCCACCCTTTATTGGCATGCTCGAGTCCCACTATGGGTGCCTCAATCTATGCTTAGCCTCATTCACTCCTTTTGGGTCACTTCTAGCCATTGGTCATCTTTATATTTTCCTCCTGGATAGAATTATCAGGATAAAATACAAAATTAAACTTGAGAGCCCTATAAATATAAAGCTTATAAGACCATAATAAGGGTCCTAGGTCATTTTGCATCCTATCATGACTATCACTCCATCTAGGGCTGCATACATTTGACAACTTACATACACATAGTGCAATACATTCAAGCTAGAAAGTCTACATCATGCACATTCTTAGAGAAGGAGGTATTTTATTCATTTTATTCTACTATCTACAGCTACCATAGCTCATTATTTCATAAATGGAAAGCGGCATGAGAGCACCTAGGGCATGACATACACACACTCACTAGAACTACATTTGGGTCGACATATAATACAACGCTCAGTGCTAAGACCATAAGTTTGGCGGATGAGGTCAGTCTGACCCCACTAAGCTTTTGTTTTGCAGATCATTATTCACCTCATCCGATAGATCCAGAGTGCCAAATAGGCAAGGTTTCAGACCAAGTTGTGATACTACCAAACTTAGGTTTTGAGCTTTTATAATGTTTAGAGTGCTCAAATTGTAGACTAGGGTGTCCCAGGGCATCCTAGTGCATTCCCAAGCGCCCTTTTCATCTTAGATAGGATAGATATACCCTTTGTAGGGTCTTTGAGGGTTCGTCTGCACTTCCATATTTTATTTCCAAACCTACAATATATTGTGCGATAGTCTTTTGCTATTAGCTAAGCCATTTCCTTCCTTTCTCTTACATATTAGGGTTTTATTTCATTTAGAATAATTTATTTACATTTATTTCATATTGCTTTAGTTCATTTATATTGTTTTAGTCCTCCTAACTAGATTAACATTAATACCCTAGATATCCCCTTAGGGAATCTAGGTACATATTTATTTATTTATATCATAGGTGACTTAAGTGAAATATGGTTACACGATGCTCCCATAAGGTACTTTATGTTATATTTTTTGATGACTTAAGTGATGGATGAATATATGGTACATTATTATTCTAATTCTTCTTATGGAGGTGACTTAAGTGCACTTTTGGCATATAGGAATGCTATCCAATTTTTCCTCTCAGGAAAAAATTGGACAACATGAACTTGCACACTGTGAAAGTGGAGTTGATTCAGTCATAGAGGCTTGTATTTTGGATTAGTTGAATAAGGAGTAGGCCGAGTAAGTTGTAGGGAAGCTCAGGAGTTTGAGCCAATTCATAGAATCAAGAAGTTCTGAAGTCCAAATTTCAGATTTTGGAGGGGAATCCCTTCGGAGGTAGGCCAAAGGTGAATTTTGGGACTCATCAAAGCAAAAAAAAATATGAAACCAAAAATGTCTAAAATTCTGAAATTTCAGAATTTTAGAGTTTTGAAGATGCGGAATTCGGACTTTCAAAGTCTTCGGTGAAAAAACAGAAAAGTGACCAAAAATGTCTAAAATCCCAAAAGTTCAAAGCCCGAAAGGGTTTAGATTTCGGAAATCAAAGTTGGTTTCGGATTCAACGTGTGTGAAGGTCTGAAATTGTGGACTTTTAGCTTTTGGAGTTTCGAGTTTGGAACTCTCGAAGTGATTTTGGGATGAATAATGAAAAAGGTCTGAAAAGGGAAAATTTCTAAAATTCTGAGAGTCTAAAATTTTGGACTTTCGGGTTTCGAAGTTTTAAAGTTTTAGGTTTCAAAGTTTTGGAACTCTTGAGGTGATTTGGGGATGAACAATGAAAAACTTCAGAAAAGGAAAAAAGTTCTCAAATTTCAGACTTTCGGACTCTCAGAACTCTCAAGGTGATTTGGGGATGAATAGTGAAAAAGTCCTAAAAGGGAAAAGTTGTAAAATTCTGAAAGTTTGAAATTTCAGAATTTTGGGTTTCGGAGTTTTATGGTTTCATGTTTTGGAGTTTTGGAAATATCAGGGTGATTTGGGTGATGAACAGTAACTCAACTTCTAGAACCAAAATATCCAAAATTTTGAATTTCAGGATTTCAGAGGTTGCATGTATTTGATTTTGAAAAAGGTAGATCAAAGAAACTTGCGGTTTTTGTAGAATGACACCCGACCTTAAGGGGGCCATAAATTTTGAGTAGGAGCTCATATTTGCACAAGAAAGGATTTTTTTGAAATCTTAAATTCTCCTCTACACAACTACAACTAGTTATCTTAATTTGAGTGGGACTAATTTCTTAAAAATGAAAAATACAATCCACCATTTTTTAGGGTGTCAAACTTCTCACCTACCAAAATAATAAAGTATGGGCTTCCTTCTTTCCTAACAAGGCATAGTACATGGAGGCATGGGTTTTGCAGTGGAACCCATCATTGTTACAGGTGAATTCAATGCATTTTTGGGTGGTTGGAGAAAGAATTTGAATTCTTCTCTCTTCCTTCTCTCATTCTTCCTATATATTGTAAGGAGGGGCATTTCTCTAGGGGGATAATTTGGCTTTGCACCCTTCCTTCTTCTCTTGTCGGAAAGTGAATTTTTGAGTTCAAACCTCCCATCTAAAATGTAAAATGAAATCTTGTGTCTTGGCCGTTATAATGCACTTTATCAAATATTTAGAGAAATAATAAAAGTCTATGGATGATTTTTAACCCTTTCTTATGTTCATTACATCTTCCTGGTCTCTCATTGCAATCTTGGTTATCTGTGCATGGTGGTTGTATTACATTTTTATGGTTTGTGTTTAATGGCAAATCAAATGTTCAACATTCCTTTTAATGTATCACCTCTATTAGTTTAGGTTTATTTTCTTGGCAAGATAGAGTAGGTTTTAGAGTAGATCCTCTACAATTTATATGTTTGCATTAGAATGGAGGACCGTCCTTCATCCAGGAGAGATTTTCCAATCACAAAGTCCCAAACTTTGAGAAAATCTCCATGTTATTTAATCAAAATGAGAGTTTCAACCCATCATTTGTAGACATTGGGGTGCTATGATTACGCTTCAATAGGGAATAAAGTGAATTTTAATTAATTAAATAAAATACCCAATGGGGCGATTAGAGTTATTTTGGGCATTTTATTACAATAAGAAGTTATAAAAGGAAGATATTGGGGGATAATATGTATTCATTCATACACTCACCTATTTTAATATTGGAGCAGCTTTTGTTTACATTGTATTTACTTGTGGAGTAAGACCCCATAGAAACCCTAATCGTGGTGGTGAAAGATCCACTCCTAGCTAAAGAAAGCACTCTTCGGTCGTGAAAGATCTTACCTAGTTTGTTATTTTGAAGATTTATTCAGATTTTTGGATCATATTTGGAGAGTAATCAGAAATTTAATTTCAAAGTAAGAGGAAAACCCTTCTTAATCAAGGGTTTCAGTTTAGATTTGGAACAACTATTTTAAAGGGATTTATCTACTTAGTTCAAAATTTAAGGAACATTTTTGCATGGGTTTCGTGGTCCATTTCTAGAGATTTTCGAGTTGGAGATTTTTATCATCATGAAGATGCCCTATAATTGATTTCCATTATTTTCCCATTATTATTCTATAAATTATAGTTATGTGTAATTTTCTATCATTTTATGCCTAAAATAAATCATATCCGAGAAATAATAATTATTTCTCTTGTTTGTTGTTTTATATATTTTTATGAGTTTTTGAAGCTTATGGGTAGTGATTGAAGTGATTATTTTGAAAAATATGAGAAATTCTTTTTTTCGCATATCGCTTTATCCTAAAAATCAAAAAAATCATTTTTTTGTTCATTGTTATTTTTATATATTTTGTGAATTTCAAGTGATATCCCAAAAGGTCTATTTTAGTGGTATTAGAGTTTTTGTTGCTTCAGAATTTTTAGGTTACGAGTGGGGGGCATTGAAGATCTCAATGTGGATTTAATGAAGAAATTATTCACCAATATGGTTAAGCAACATGAGACTAGGAAATTATATTTGAGCCAAATCACGGAGAGGATATCATAGGGAACATCTAGTCCTCAAGAAGATAGAGAATAAACTAGTAATATGGGGTAGAATGCTAAAAAATGTGAGAGTACTAATTCATGGAAGTGATCTCCGCATTCATCAAACAAGTCTTTTAGTCTTCATGAGCCCTATTTCTTGAAATATTTTACAGCGTCACATATACGGAAGCTAACGAAGGCAATGGATGAGGATTATTATTGGAGGATATACCAATATTTGACAAATGTATTCAGAGATAATATTTCATTTCCAAATTATTACATGATGAAGATTAGTAGCAATCGCAGAGATACCATCATATTTCGATCCCTGAATTACAAAGGAGTTTGAGGCAACAAAAGAACTCATTTGAGGAACCAATAAAATCTCAACATGATAAGTAAGGGGAAATAATTAGTGGGTTGGAAGGTAAGGGATATATCCACTACATTGAGGTAGTTTCGAATAATGAAGAAGAAGAAGAAAATAATGTTGATCTAGAAGAAGCTTTTGGAATCGGTATGAGGAATGGTGTTCCTCAAATTGTGACAACAAAGAGAAGAGAAGGATCAATCAAAGAAGAGCATATTACATAGGATAAGTATGGAAAAGAAAGGAGAATCGATCACAAGTGTTGTCTCATGAAATAATTCATCCCATTGTTAATCATGGAGACATCAAAGGTATGACACAAGTGGGATATTTGATTACTCCTATTCTCGATTAATTGTTTTCTCGTATCTACACAGAGAACACCATGATGAATTATGTGGAGAGTGGGTCAAATGATGTTGATTCAGGGATTCAAATAGGTATTTTGGAGACTTTGACTCTATATGGGGTGAGTGGATTCATGGATGTGCGTGTGACCGGTAGTGTTTCACACAAGACAGCTTACATAGATTAGGGTTACAGGAGTTCACATCACTTGATTCTATTATTTTGTTAGTTATCGGAGGTTTTAGTAGATTATAGATCTCATTTTCTTGTTAAGTGCTCCAAGAACGACCCACTTTTGAAATTCTGGATGGTCACACAAAGGATGATAACTACAAATTGGAGGATGATATGATCTTCTATCGGGAATATTGTACCTTGTTTCAAATTCATGATTAAGGATGGAGATACTATGACATGTGAATTGTTATTCCATGACCGGACATTTAAGCTTCGATGAGACCTACAATTTCATTTGGGAGAGGTTCATATGGCATGGGTTGAGGGATGATATCCTCAACTTTATACATTGATGTATGGTTTTCCCTTATTACAAATCAGATCTTACATGTTCATAATTTTCTGAGCTAACAGGGGATACAAATCCTATGTGTTTTACTACTTCTATTCCCGGTGAACACTTCACCCATATGTTATTCAGTAGAGGTACGAAGTTAACTTATTACTTGGTTATTCAATAGGTTCACATTCATCATAAGAGGTGGACTATCTAGAGTTGATATTGTCAGTTTATGTTTACTAGAGTCTTGGAAGTCTTCCCCCAAGGGACACATTGAGACACATTATGAGGAGCCTTGCACTCACATGAGTGTGGGTCATGTGTGAAATTTGGAACACTTTGTGATTATAAAATTTATTTCATAGGTTAATCTAGAGGATGCCATAGGGTTCAAAGGGGACTTTCGTACCCATGGGTTGACTTGAGAGGTAGTGAGTGATCACATGGTGACATCTTCACATTAGTTGGGACTAGGAATATTTACAATCTCATTATGGGTACCGGTGGGGAGTTGGTGTGGGCATCATACTACTTCGGGGGAAGCATTATAATTTACATGACATGGAGAGCATGATGACTACTTGAGATGTCTTGGTTACTTCGGATCACACCAATCTTTAGTTGATTACAAGGTAAGGTGGAGAAACATAGTTTGTGGTATTCATCTTCTGCATCATGACATGATAATGCTTGGGGTCAATCATTTCTCAGGAGGGGAGGATTTTAATGTCCCCATTTCCGAGCAGTGTTTCCTATGAGGCCTTTTATCCATCGTAGCCTTAGTCATGCCCAAAGGGCTAATGACGTTGATGGTTATTAGGTATGGTTTGTACCTCAATTTCACTTATATATTATTTTTGATGTTTGACATGTACTTTGAGGTGACTTAATTTAAATAACATTGTGTGATGCTCCCCTAAGGTACTTTATGTTATATTTTGTTGATGACTTAAGTTATGGGTGAATATATTGTAATTTATTATTCTAATTCTTTATTGAGAGGTGACTTGATTGCAATTTTGGTATGTGGGGAATAAATTTACTTAAGTTATTTTAATTAATTAAAGAAAAGACCCAATGGGGTGATTAGGGTTCTTTTGGGCCTTTTGTTGTAATAAGAAGTTATAAAAGGAAGCGCTTGGGGATAATAGACATTCATTTATACAATCACCTATTTTGATATTGGAGCATCTATTGTTAGCAATTTATTTTCTTGTGGATTAAGATCCAACATAAACCCTAGCTTTGGTGGTGAAACATCCACACCTAGCCGAGAGAGAACTCTTCGATGGTGAAAGATCCTCCCTAGTTTTATATTTTGGAGATTTATTCATATTTTTGGATCAGATCTAGAGAGTAATCATAAATATAGTTTCAGAGTAAGAGGACAACCCTTTTTCATCAACGGTTTGAGTTTGAATTTGGAACAACTATTTTCTAGGTTTTTATCTACTAAGTTCGTTATTTAAGGAGGACTTTTGGAGGGTTTTTTGTAGTCCGATTCTAGAGAATTCAGAGTGGGATATTTTTATCATCATAAAGATACACTATAATTCCTTTCCATCACTTTTCCATTTTTAACTGGAAATTATGGTCAGCTTGTATTTTCTCCCATTTTCTAATCTAAAATAAATAAATAAAATCATATCCGAGAGATAAATATTATTTCTTTCTTTTTTTTGTTCTATATTTTTTTCACTTGTTCAAACCTTCTAGGTAGTGCTTTGGAAGTTATTAGTTTGTAAAATACAAGATTTTCTTTATTTGTGCATACTAGTGTCCTTAAATTTTAGTTTGCTACTACTTATATATTTTCTCGGGTGATTTCAATTTTATCTATATGATGAGATACATTCATCAGGGAAATCTAGATCAACTAAATCACTAGATTCTAAGGGGTTGTCAATTAGTTAGACCACGATAATTTTTCCTTTGACAAAATGTTGGTTTATACAAGTAAGCTCAAACTCATTCATCAATTTGATGAACCTACCATCCTTTTAGACAATTCCATTTGAGTTAGGAATGTATACAACTGGTCATATTTGATAATAACTCTCATTTCTTGATTAAGCATATAATGCCTCAACCTTTTAGTTGTGAATACAATAGGAAAATTTTCATTTTCAGTTTGTGAGTAACTAGTTTTGTAATCTTGGAATAGATGACTAATAAAATAGATGACACACTCACAACCATTATAATCTTCTTATGCTAACATGCACATGATTGAAACATCTCGTATCTCTAGAGTAGAAAATTAAATGATGATTATACTTGGGTGACATAGGTGTTGGTAGAGAAAGAAGGAAACACTTGCCTGACATAAAGGCACTATGGTACTCTTCTATCCATATCTTAAAAAAAAAATTCTTTAACGATTTTTTGATGGGGTGAATAATGTATGTGAAATCGACGAAAAACCTCTAGATTTCATCAAGATTTCCTAGAAAATATTTGATAGTAGACTCATCAGTTAGCGGAGTCATTTCAAGGAGCATTTTTTTTCTAGATCTACATCAATCCCTCAAAAGGAAATGATGTAGCCTAAAATTTTACCTCCTGCTACTCCAAAGTCACACTTCTTCATATTCAAGATGACACCGTATTCAATCAAGCATGAAAGGATGATTTGAAGGACTTCTACATGATCTCCCCTCTATTTAATTTTTCTAAGATATCATTGAATTTTTTTCAAAAATATTATGAATAATGTCATGAAATATATATGTCAAATCCCTTTGATAAGAAGCACCATATTTTTTCAAATCAAGGGCATGACTGCGTAATGTAAAAAGGTTCCGTAAGGAGTGGTGAGGGTTGTTTTCATTTGGTCTTCTTCAAATATTCTTCTTTGATTATATCCCAAAAACCCTTCCATGAAGGAGAATAACTAATAACCATTTTTGCATATACGATAACACCAATTTATGGTAATGGTAAATCATAATTAGGAAAATCTTTATTGATATCTCTAAATTCAATACAAATCCTTATCTTCCCATTCTTCTTGAGCATTGGGAAAATTTGGATAACCACATGGAGTAATCCACTGATTTAATGAGCCCTACATGCATAAGTTTAATCACTTCCTCTTTTACCATTAGAGAAAAATTTGCATTTATCGGTCTCAATTTTTGTTTTATGGGTTTAACACCTGTGTTTAGTAATCGATTATAGACTACAACATCAAGTAAAACTCCTATCATATATTTGTAAATAAATGCAATGGATAGAGAATGATCCTTGACCACCTTCATAATATTAGGCTCATCCTTTATTACAATGTTAATTTCAATCATGTCTTCTATTAAGAATTCATTCCCTGATTAGAATTAAAGAGGAGAAAGAGGTAGTTCCAGTACTTATTCTTCAACCTCATAGACTTTGAGATCTTGTGATGTGGAAATGGAAATTTTTTTATCTCCAAAATTAGAGTAAGAATGATGAGTGAGGGAAAACCCCTTCTTCTAATCTAAACGAGGAATATTGGTATATGCATGTAGAAACCATATGATCACTTCATTATTTTCGTGTAAATCCATGGTGGGTGATCTCATCCTTAGTTTTCCACATCCAGTGTGATTGGATAACAACATCATGCACTTTAGATAGATTCGAGACTAAATCCCGCCACAATTATATTAGTAACTAGCTATTCTAATAAAATTCCAAGGACCGAGAGAGAAAATCATAAAATTCTTGATCCATCTCCAAATGTGTGAAATTGTGCACACTAGAAGAGATGAGTTCTCCAAGATGCAAAATGAGGTTATCAAGCATCAATGGTAATGAATTCCTGCAAGAACATAATAAATAGACCTATTCGTAGAAAGATTAAAGGGGCAAGAAGAATGCAAGGAAACACTCAATGGAAATATATATAGATATTATTTGATCATTTCTATTACAAGATAAGGGCCACGGATCAATGAGTCCACTCAAGGGCTGAGAGCAATTTTAGAGCTTTGCTACCCAAAAACTCTCCCTTTCAATGAGCCCAACACTTCATTTTATAGAAAAATGAGGAGGAAAAGAGAAGGAAAATGGAAATCCCGAAACCTCAACCACCTATAAGAGGCATTAAATTGAGTGGAATGGGCATAACTGAAAAATTAGTCCCATGTGCTTTGCAGAAGAGAAGGAAGTCTGCCCTAATGACTCAAATAATTCGAACCCGCCACGTTTTTAAAAACTCAATCCATTCTGGAATTAGCTACGGGCTCGGAACCATGATTCCAACGGTACCAATTTTGGGAGAATTTACGGAAAGAAGTAAGGCACACATTTCCTTTATTTAAATATATCTAATTAAAACATTCTTATCAAAAGTCCAAGTCCATTTCGAAATCCAAATTGAAGGAGTTTTTCCTTGTTGGGCGATAAAAATCATGATATTCCCTTCTAGATTTGAAGTTAATATCACCATGCCCTTTGTCCCATTTGGCATACTGATATCATAATAGATCATTTCTGTCCCGATAAATAGCGAAAGGAAAAATATATCCATTGTTATCCATTTTAGGAGGTTATGTCGCTTATCCCAAAGGTGACCCTTCGCAGCTTAGTCGATTTTTTCTCTCGCCGAACCCGGAATTTCCGCCGTGTACTTTTGTCCCAAAATTTCTATGATTTCGCCGGCCGGCCGGTTCGCTTCTGTCCCAAAAGAGGCGAGAGAAGCTAATTTTACGATTTTTCTGGATCAAAACAACCCTTTTTTTTTTTGCATTTTCTCGAACTTACTCTCTTCCTTGGACGGGGGAGTTAGACAAACATGAGGGAACCCTAGAAACATGAGAATCAATATAAAGTTATCAAAGTTACCTGGGGTATTTTGGAAATTCATCCTTATTTTCCACATAAAACATCATTTCGACATCCTTTATATTAGTCCTCATAGAAACCATTTCTTTCCATCCCTCATTTGTAAAAAAGTGAGAAGATGAAGAGGTTATAGTATCTTTCATTCAGTTCCTTTTTCTAGGAATTACCTCAATGGAAATTATATAGATATCTTTGATCATTTCATGCACTATGGCTCTGTAGAGTTAGATATTTTCTGATCTTATCTCATACACCTCTAAGACTTGGTTAACTATTAGTTGTAAGTCTCCTATGACTCTAAATTTTTTAACTCCCATTCTATTAGCTACTATAACAATAAGAAGTAAGGATTTATATTCTAATACATTCTTAGTCCATTTGAAATCCAAATTGAAGGAAAAAACATGATAAAATATCACCATAGTCATAATAACCGATAAATAGTAGGAAAAATATATCCATTTTAAGGAGGTTATTCCTAGACTTTGAGATACTCTCTCAATGAAAATTTTATTAGAAGAGAAGGAGTGACTCAAATAGAAGAGTTATAGGAAATTCATTTTCTGAAATTTTTACAATTTCCTCCATTATTTTTGGTAAATATAGTTTTCACTACGGTAATTTACTTTTACATTTTCTCATTCCCCTCAATTAACTTAGTTTTATTGGCTTCACTTACCTGAACGAAACTCATAGTGGTAACCATCTCTTTTTAAGGAGGTGGTTTTCTCAATTTATTAGTAGGGAGTTCAAATTATGAATGAACTCTGGGTTTATTATGGAGGTTAGATATATGGATTTTGAAGAGTCTAGGTTCACCTTGGGCCACGAAAACCTTACCTAAATGAAGGAATCTAACCTCTTGAAACACTATAGATGGGATCATTTTCGTTCTATTTATATAAGACCTTTTGATGATCATGTTGTAGTTTACATCCCTATATATAATGTAAAAATAAGTCAAGATATTTTTGGTTCCAAGGGTAATAGGAAGGACAATGGTTCTGATTGAGGTAGATTTCAAACTATCATGACCTCACAACATATTCCTAGTAGAAGAGAAGTTGGTTTCCCCCTATCCTAATTTTTTCAAGAAAGCGAATGAAAATATATTAACCATTACTCATTCATCAATCATGGACGTCTTAAATTAATTATTATAAAATCAAACTTGTTAGTACAACAAAGGATCCCCTCTTCGTATGATCTCGGCATCCAAAGACATTTTTCTTATGTCAAAAATGAAACCCATATCCGTGTCATTTTGCCCCAGGGGATACACATCAAATTCAATATGCTTTATTTGAGCCTCTAGAGGAGGAATGATGTGAATCAAATGGCTAATGCCTAGCACTTCTAGTAAGAAGGAACGATGAGATAGATAATTCTTTAACAAATCTAGCAAAAGATTTGGGAGAAAGTCTTGTTAAGATATGTAATTAAATCATATGCTCCCACATGATTAGGGACTAAAGGTAGGTCATCTAGAACTAAAGGATAAATGAGGAGAGGTTGTGATGTATATTACCTAGTGTGGGTCATCACATTGACTTCTGATTTTGTTTCTAGTTCAACCAATCCTACATTCTTTGTTTTATTTCTTTGATCAAGATTAGGAGAAACTTGAGAGTATATGGAATTTGAAGCCTCATGGTCATGGGTTGCTACATGAATACTCTATCTTGTATTTTGAGGGTTTTGTTTCTTATTCTCAAGACATTTCAGCAAATTCTCATGGTAGATTCCTAAGCTCATATATTTGGGTGTGAGAGGTCTCGTATAATCTGTGGTGGGAGGACCTTTAAGGATTTTCTAAAAACATATCAATGAATAGTTTTTGTTGATCCTTTAGGAGTTTATGAATAAAATTTTACAATTCCTATGTGAATGAGCATCATGACCAATGACATAATCAAATTTGTAATATAAATTTGGATTATAATACTCGATCTTTGGTTTTGACTCGTTGTTGGTTGTAACCTCAATTGTTGATTTGGGATCTACCATTATAAATTTAGTTTGCTTCTCCTTGGCAAGGATTATTATATTGGTTTTATCTTTGGGCTTGGACGTGTTGCAAGGAAGGATATCTTAATTCCATCTCATATATATATGAAGCAAGCTTATTGTTATTTTGGTTCCCCATGTTCCCATTTTTGTTATTTAGGTTTCCGTGTTTACAACATTAGATTTATTTAGTTGGTTAGTTACACCATCCATAGTCACACAATGATTTTAACTTAGGACCTTAGGTCCCTAGTTGTTCATTTTGTTCTGTTAATTTGTGTTTATTTGGTTAGAAGTGATCAACCTCTCATTAAAACCATGTCTTTCATCCACTATCTATATTCGCTTGGTTAATGCGAAGCACCCCCTCTAATAATTCCTCGTAGCTTTAAAGAGGAAAATTTTTCCCTTCCTCTTTGGTTTCTTAGTTAAGCGAGTGGAGAAAGAGGTCACATATTTCCATATAATCCATATTCAACACACTTGCAAAAGAATAAAGGACTTCATGCCACCTTTAAATGAGGTTGGAATTAGATTCATTTTTATCTTTTTTAATGTGTAAAAATTCCTTAATCCCTATTCGTAACAAATTTCTCATTACAAAAGATCTGATGAGCTCAAACACAAGTTATTTAAAGTTATGTATTGAAGCCTCAGGGATTTCGTAATACCATTATAGGAAAATTCCTTCTAGTTTATTTGGAAATATATTATCCACCACTACATCTAAGTGGAGTAACTCTCTAATTGTATTTATGTATGCATTGATATGGGTGTTAAGGTCTCCTTCTATTTTGAACTTAGTAATATATGTAAATGGTTGTGGAAGCATGACACCTCATATTTTAAAATCAAGCGATTATTTCAAGTATTAAGCATAATTTCCCATTACATAGGAATCAACTATGGAAGCTCCCTGGTGAAAGGGGGAGGAGGAAGATCTTGGTAATTTTTTGTAGAGGTACTAACCGGGGCATAGGGAGTCCCATAATATTGCATGAATAGATGGGGAGAGGCATACATATCCAGTTGTGGATATTTTGAATACATGTGGACGTAAGGAGGGATTACACTAAGAAATGAATTCATAGGCATCACATTATGGAATGTTGAATTATTGGCATGGATAGAAGTTGATAATGAATTTCTAGCGAAGCCTTGTATAGGATATGTGTCGGATGGATAAGGAGTCATTCCTAATGTACCATCCCCTGTAAGGAGGTCACTCGAGTTAGATTTAACCAAAAACCTAATTTTAGTGGTTGTTGAATGAAATGAGCATAGATAATAGGAAGTTAGATTAGGTTATTTTATTGATAAGGAGAACTACTTTGACCACTCATCTATGTGGGTTGTGAAGCCCGGGAAACTACTAACTCTCTTATTCTTCCAAACATTGTAGAGATAACATCAACGAGTGAGGAATGCTAACCTTAGTTGGGTATATGTCATGTTATTTGGTTGGGAGGGTGTGTGATACCAATTTATAATTTGTTTTTGACTATATCCCCTTTTGTGGTGTCTAGGTTTGTTATTCTTGGTATATGCTTCATTGTTTGTTTCTTCTAATTGAATGTTAAACTACTCGGTTATTAGGTGTGAACTCTATAATTTCCTATCACAACAATAACCTTCCCTTTCCTAATTTTTCTCCTTCACCCCTCATTGCGAAAATTTCTCCCTTGTACCTATTACAATAAATTTTCCATAGGTTTAGTGAAGTGTTCTTATGTGATCGTTGGCCTACTGTGCCACCCCCACAACATTTAGATATGAGTAGATTAGTTTATATTCAATAATGGGAGCCTCCCATATAAAATAAGGAAAGACCTAACCATGCAAAAGTTGGTGGAAACATATGTATATGTTTGGATTATATCCAAGGATCCATCTGTGGAATTAAAGTAGGCATTGATTTGAGAAAAACGTGCCAAAATATTCTCGCTAAGATACAAGTAAGATGGAACATGATAAGATTGCATGTTGATAAGAGGTCTTGTTAAAACCCATGGATACATGCCATGTTCTCCTCTAAATATAATATTTTTGGAACTATAAAGTTCCACTTGAGGAATCTAATTCGGTTGGTCAATATCCTCAATCCTTACACTATAAGAATTATTTTTCATTTGAATGGGAGATGTGTGAGGTGAAAGGAGATTCTCATAGTAATTGTTAACCCATCTAAATAAAGAGGGTGACTACTAAGCATTGATTTGTAGCACACTTTATGCATGCAAAATAGGCCTAGTATAGTCTTGATCCAACATATTCGGGGGTTGTATAAACACCCACATAATAATGGGAAATGGAGAAGATGGATTAAACAAAGTGATATAAAATGGAAATGAGAAGAAACTAGTCCTTCACGTTAAGATCATCGAATTTGTATACTTGAAAATTAACATGTGATTCCATATACACTCAACTTCCCGAGGTCGTGAGAAAGTTGAAGTATGATATATTAGATAGGAGTGGGATAGGTAAATATGGTATAAATGGAATATGAAAAACTAATGATAATACGAGGATATGGGATTAAGGTAAACACAAATGATCAACTCAAGAATTAGGAATTTCCTCACAATAAAAATGAATGCCTGCCTAACCTATATGTGAGTGATACTACAATCGAGGTTAATTTTCATTTGCAAATCTCATTTTATATCAATGAAACTGAAAAAACATCGAATTGGTTTTTGGACTCGAGGAAATTATCTGTTTACCTCTAAATACTCCTCTCCAAACAGGGTCATGCAAGAGTGTGGATGAAGGTCATATAGAAAATATATTGATTTTGGCATCTAGCCTAGTATCCTCGAATAGTCAGGTTGGAACAATATTTTTTAGATGTAGTTAGTTTCTCACTGAGAGCTTCAAGTTTACGTATTATTTTTGGAGCCAAAGGGGTAGATCTGAAAACTAATATTTGTAAACCTAGCTCTATATCCCTTTGATATCACCAATTCCTAGTGGGTTAGTAAAATTTTCAAAATCCTTCTACGACATTCAAGTGGGTCCAGAATGGTTATAAGGGACTCCAACTCATGATCAAGGTTAAAGTATCTAGACAATTGGTAGCAAATAGAGGATACGAACTAAGTACAAGTAGTCTAAGTCGATAGAAAATAGGGATGTTACATTATTTATAACTTCTAATCGCTTTAAATTCATATCTTTAAATAATTAATGCTAATAATTTTCAATTAAACAAAATATATTCAAATTACCTTTTAATTTAATTAAAATGTGTTTACTATACTTAAAAAAGAAAACACAATTACTAAGTTGATTCCTTCTTTTTGTATTTTTTAATGAAGATTTTCAAATGCAATAAAAAAATTAAAATAAATTAAATTCCTAAAAAAAAAAATTCTAAGATTTAATAAAATAAACCACTCTACAGACATAGACATAGGGAGATAATTAAATTAAAAAATCTAATTCTAATCAAATTAGTCAAAACGGAGAATTGTCGGATGTGGACATTCTTCTATTGTAGTGTACTATAGAACAAGATTTTCTAAACACAAAATGTACTAGGAAATTATCAATTTAAGAAAATGAAATTCTTCCAACCAAACTTCTACCTCATGTTCTCGAGAAAGGGAAATTTTTCTCGATGAAATTTCTTCTTTAACCAAAAACTTTCCCCATTACAGTGAATTTGAATCACATGGATAAAAAAATGAAGAAATAAAAAGAAGATGTCGACACTATATCTTCCTCCTACCTTCTTCTTGTATAGATCCACATGGATAAGCAAGGAAGAGGATATCACCAAAAGATTTATGTAAGAATTTTTTTTACAATAATGCACAGACAAATATTTTATATACGGAAATAAAGAAATATTTCACTTCTACAATTTCAAACAAGAGATTTATTCGATTACAACAAATATAATTAAAACAATATTTTAAATAATTCAAATACACCTCTAACCTAGATAATATACTACTTTGATAGCTCCCTATATGTAATGTTACATTTTTGTCTCCTTATCTTTGTTTCCTTTTCTAGAAATGATATCCAGTTGATCCTAGGATGTGCAAAACTTGGCTCGTAGTAAGTACAATTGAAATATTGGTTGTGGTTAGCTTGATGTAAGATATGAATAAAAGCATATATAAAGAAAGAATAGGTCAATGATTTTGTTTTCTATCCGGTTCATCTCAAAATTTTAGTAGTATAACTTTTCCTCAAAATTTTGACATATCCAACCCATCATATGACTAAAAACTTGGATTTCATAAAATATTGGGGAAGAAAAGTATATCAACAACTTTAGATCAAGAAATGATACATCATCCAAATGAGGGGTAGTCAACATTCTAAATTTATCCAAACAAGAGGAGGAAATCAATACAAATCCAATGATCCTAAAATTAGATGAAATTTTTATAAACAAGTGATAAAATCATTCCCAAAATATAAACATGTGTTGAAAATCCCTGTGTTTTAACTATTTGATTTAAGGAGACAAGACCATTGTTGTAGATAGAGTGGAGTTTATGTATCCTTTGATCTATATATAGTAGTAGTTGCGTAACCTGCTCGCGCTTAGCTTATAACACCATCATAGATAAAAATGAGTAAAATATAGATTTTAGAAAAAAAATGAAATTCTTAACTTGGAAGAGAAGATGCACCGAGTAATAACAAGCATAAAAATGAGAGGGGAAGGATATGGAAATAGAATTTACTTTGATCTTCCTCATTATTGGATACTTTTTCACTTTCTTCCTTGTTCTGCAACATGTAATTTTTGGGTTCATATAGTTGTTTTGGCTACTTTGGTACCACTTCCTCTAACGGAACATTTTCTAATTTGAATCCATTGTTTACACTCTTTTAAACATTATTGAATTTTTCTAGATCCATAACACATATATAAAAAATTAATTCACCTCTCATTAGCGATGGCATTCCTTCTACTTGGAACCAATCATTCTAGTGAGAAAACACTAAAAAAAATGACAAAAAAATCTAATCCAAGACTCCCTTGAGCTCCACATGATATGCATACTCATTATAGGGAATTCATCCAATTAAATATGAAAGAAAAATTTATATTATCAAGCTCAATTCAAGCTAGGTCCAGTATCAAGTAAAATCTTATTGTTGCAAGATCATGGTTATCAATTTGGCCGGATACATTCTAGATGTCACACGTTAGGTGAGAACAACATGTGCTTTGAGCCCTCTTCGGAGTAGTGGTGACATTGGTAGTGTACAAGGGTTCCCATAACCCACCTCCTATTTTTTTTGCAGACTCTCTCATCATCTAGGGTGTTAAAGGTGGAATCAATGCATAATGAGCATGGCATAAAGTATCAAAGGTCCAAGCTCAAAAAAATATAAAAACAAGGCAAATGAACAAGAACATCAATTCATAAAGCTTAGAGTATAAAAGTACCAAAGAATAAATAAAGGAAAATAGTGGGGCATGCTTTGGTCCAGTATAATATGCTTTTAGATAAACAATTGCTCATATCACGGTTTCAATATTAATTCTTTTTCAAATCATTTCCTACCATTTCTAGTCATAAAGTTATCCTAGATCATCACAGAAATCAAAGTATCAACTAAATCCTCTTCTCCTTATGATTTTTAGTACTTAATTTCATTTATCTATTATTATCTGTCATGTTTCATTTATTTTCTTGATATTATTGCATTTATCCTAAGACACTAGTTTATCGGGATAATATTCAATCGATTACTACTAATTTTAAAAAAATAAATCTAATATAAGGACATCGTTGATCATATAGATAAAATAATAAAAAAAAGATAAAGAAAAGGAAATTCAAGCAAGAGTGATAGATAGGTTTTGTATAATGACTTGGGTTGTATCGTAGGTCTAAACGGACTCTAGAATGGAGGATAATTTGAAGGGAAAATTTTGGGTTGTATAAGCTCTTTATCGAAATTGCATGATAACAATCTTAGGCATGGGACTACCTAGACAAGGATAAAGCCTCATGGCCACTAGTGTCTAATTTGGACATGTGGTATCTATGGAAATACTTAGGATATGGTTATTTTTATGTCACTTAGTGTTGTTCCTTGTTTCTTTTAGGTTGCATTACAATCGTTGTGTCACAAATGTACCTAAACATAAACCCTAGCTACATGAAAAATGATGCTAAATCTCTATATTTGCATAAATAAATTCAACAACAATAAATTAAATTAACTCATGAAGTGGAAAGTACAAAAATACAAACAAAATGAAAGTATAATGGAGCAATTTCTATTGAATATGAGAGGGAATTTTATACAATTTCTTGCTCCTAAAATCATGGAGTCAAGTCTTATCATTTTATCCCCATATCTCTCCTTTATTCCCTAGTCTTACTCCCAATCCCAAGATATTCTCACACATTCCTATCTCTATGAGTTGTGCATGACAACTAATTGTGCACACTCACATATTATTTAAATATTAAATAATACTAATATTCAAACCATATGTTCACACTATGAACACTAATTTCCTAACATTCACCCCCTTAGTGTGAACATGGGTGAGTTATGTCTAGTACCTGCTCATGTTCTATAATACGATGGTTTTCAAAGAGTACCATAAACTCTAATAGGTTTTCTAGTGGAACCATTAACCACTCTGTATGTGATTTTTGAAGAGATTCACAAACTCTCAAATTGGTTTTCTAGTGGACCACCAACAACTTTCATAGTAGTGTACATGTTTCCTCATCCACAATTTACAAAAGAGAACAAAATATAGGAAAAATATGTTCCTTACTATGAACAGGAATTATACATCTGTTCTTTATTTACTACCACACATTCTGAAATTAAACATTCCAAACAAAACTAAAAAAACATGGCCACTAAAGTAGTATTGTGGCCTCATGGATGGTGTCTGACGAGAGGTCGCTAAAATGCCTCCTTCCTCCATTCCCTCCATCCTCCATGGTGATGCTACTTAGTTAGCAAATGTAGCTTTTAGGCTCATTACACAATTTTTTTGGGTGTCAGATTCAAGCAATAATGCACCCCCTTACTATGGATGTCATGTGCAAGAGAAAATATGTCCAATTAAAAAAATACATAAATGTATTATGCACAACTTTTTTTAGATCTTTGTTTTTATTTCCACTTTTCTCTTAAACTAGAAACTAGGTTTTTGTAAAATTTTAACATAATTTTTCCAGATATTAACTAAAAAAACCCAATAAATTTCATAATATTTTGAATCTGGATTTTTATATACATTCAATCTATCAAACATTTGTTTTAAAAAAAAAAAACATTTCACTCAACTTAAACAGAATTTTACACATAGATAAAAGATAAATATGAAGCTGATGTAAAATAAAATATTGTGGGTCTTGTTCTTATCTTTCCAAAAACAAAATGAGACATCAATATGATTTCATTTGAGTAAACGTGTTCTTTTTAATTTGATGTGTCTGTTGGAAATTTCCTTACGGGATTTCTTTAACCATCATCATTTTCTTCTTCTTCTTCTTCTACACTTGCGAAGGAAACCTCGCTCGATATCGATGATGCTAAATCTCTAGATTTTCATAAATAAATTCAACAAAAATAAATCAAATTAACTCATGAAATGGAAAGTACAGAAAATAAAAACAAAATGAAAGTAGAATGGAGAAATTTCTATTGAATATGAGAGGGAATTTTATACAATTGCTTGCTCCTAAAATCATGGAGTCAAGTCTTATCATTTTATCCCCATATCTCTCCTTTATTACCTAGTCTTGCTCCCAATCCCAAGATATGCTCACACATTCCTATCTCTATGAGTTGTGCATGACAAGGAATTGTGCACACTCACATATTATTTAAATATTAAATAATACTAATATTTAAACCCTATGTTCACACTATGAACACTAATTTCCTAACAAAAATACTCAAGAGAACATTATATGAATACAAATATGCATATGCTTCAGCTTAGACTGACCTTGGTGGTTGCCCCAATTTGATTATCACCGAGAGTTGTATTACATTTCAAACTTAATGTAGTTATAGTATGTGTGTGATTGAATTAATGTCCCTTGAGATAGGATTCCCTAGTGTCAGTCACATATAAAATATTAGGCTACAATTACTTTTTCCCAATGTAAATGTGTGGTATGAAATTTAGAATAAACCCTCCTATGCATTTAAGTATGAACTTCTTGGTTTATTATATAGAGATAAGTATCTCCTTATAATAGTGCGTGCATCTTGAATGTTTTTTTGCTAATGAGGTTAAATAATACATGTACATATATGCTTACTTTTCTTGAGTTTCATCATTAACAAGTGAAAGGCTGACCAAGAGTGATAAAAGAAGACAAGAAAAAGTAACGTTCGAAAGAGCATAAAAAGAGATAGAGGAAAAAGAGGCCCAAAGGGGACAATAATGCCTAGGTGTTCATGTCCCTAATGGGATGTCTTGTAAAGGGTTCTCAAAAGGTTGGAAAGTCAAATTAGAGCTAAGTAGGCTAGTGGTTGATATGTAAAACTACAACTTTTCAATCAAAAATAAAAACTAATAAAGATGAAAAGGATAAAATTAATGATAAGGAAAAGTGAAAAAGGTATTAATGACCAGTTCTCTTGCTTAGGAATCATGCATATAAATTATTAGAGGATAGATGTACCTAGTAAGTTTTTCATATAGTGATTACATTCACCTGTACTTTATGTTGGTAAATAAGGATTTTTAGTATAAAGTAGAAAATAAAACCATACTGGAGAGTAAAATGAATATTGACCGAATATTGCATTTGATTATTTTTGTAGCATGTCAAATGGAATAGTGCAAGATGTGTACCATGAAATTATAAGGATAAGGATCCTAGGGGTGACCTTTGCATGCATAGAGTGATAATGTTATGTGTGCATGTGTGTAGTTCCTTAAAATATCACCTTTTCTAGAGCATACTTGATATTTGCTTCATAGTTTGTTGTGTGTTTTTCCTTTGTTGGGATAAGATAGGACCTATAAAAGAAAACAAGTGTATTCAATGTTCTAGGTAAATGTAATTAAACTTTAACTTGGAAAATATGTAAAAATGGAAATGTGTATTGGAAAATATAAACCAAGGGGTTAGAGTACACTTGGAGTGTTGAAAGAGAAAGGGATAGAAATTTGTTCCTACTTGTAGACTTGATGCTTAGGATCTAGTTGGAATAACATGAAGGATTTCGGCATCCTAT
This sequence comes from Taxus wallichiana var. yunnanensis, assembly GCA_018340775.1. NCBI lineage: Eukaryota > Viridiplantae > Streptophyta > Pinopsida > Cupressales > Taxaceae > Taxus > Taxus wallichiana. The sequence continues at coordinate 726,252,275 of CM031240.1, read as the reverse complement.
CACCAAACTAGGGATTTGAGTGTCCTTATGTTAATATGCTAAGGGAAAGTGTATTGGGAGAGCGGTATGTTTTTCCCTCCAACCGTTAATGCTTCCCTATGGATAATTATCACTACAGATGATCAAAAACCTGATTTATAGATTTCCTTAGGTGACACATTGTTCCAAGAATATCATTTTCCTACATATGCCCTAGCTGAATTCACTTATTTAGTTCATGTTTTGGTTCTGAGTTTGGTTTATGAGTTATTATTTATTTCCTGTTAGTGACTAATTGTAATCTGAAATTGGTTGTGTAACTTCTAAAACTAGAGAAAATTATGAATTTTTAATTATTGAAACTATTATGTAACTATTTTTTCCCTAGGACAAAAGTTATTATGTGGGACATTAGCACCCATGTGTTCCTATCTCTTATAGGTTATTTTTTCCATGTTGATTTTTGTAGACAAGTACGTTTCTAACCCTTTTCTATAACTTATTTATGTTATATTCATGTTGATTTTTTTATAACTATTGGGAGGGTACACCTAATATTTTCACCCCATTTGTTTGGGGTGCATGCTATGAAAAAGCGAATAGAGCCTAAACAAGGAAGGTTGAAACTAATGTGGAGATTTGATATAGTAATATGACAAGGGGAGTAGAGATTTTGTTTGGTAGGTACCATGGTGCAAGAAAAACAAGGGGAAAATTCTAGCATACAAGTGTTAGTGACAAACAAACAATGCACACTGAAATAACAACTAGTAAAGGCATGTAGAAAAATAGTAATCAAGGACTTGGTGAGTATTTGGTTATATAAATGTGATACCACTCAAGATGTCACAAAAAAATTGGATCTCACAAGGATTATGCAAACAAGATAATAATAAAACATATGGCATAGCTTGAAAATAATGGTAGGGTACAATAAAATTAGACAACCATGATTAGAAAGAGTCCTGCAAGGAAAATGATATGTATGAAGCAATTATTAAATTGTAAGGAAAGATAAATAACATGCAACAATGCAATATATGAATATATGAAAGAAAAATGTGCAATATTGTAATGATAGAACTTGATAGTAAGTGAGAAAAGGTAGATGCCCCATGAGCCTCAACAGAATTAGTAATGGACAAGGTTAAGCATCATACATCATGTAACAGCCTCTAAGTGACCTACATTCACTTAAGATACTATGTGAATTCGCATCTGTGTATCAAAAATGATAAATCATACTATGAACCGTAGTAACTGTTGACCAAAATAAGCTCACACTTATTTTTGGACAACTAACACCATTTTCCCCATTTTTGTGATTCAATCTAAATTTTTATATATTTTAAACACTCAAGGTCCCCTAAAATTATTTTCATCAGATAGGAAATTTCTTCCCCTTTCTATAAATATAAATAAGTTCTTCTAACTCCTCATATTTTGCAAATGGTGGGTCGGCGGGCCTAGGGAAGACTTTTCATGAAATGGGAAGATATGGATCAATGGCGGGGCGGTGGGAGATATTTTTTCATTTTTTACACTTTTCAAAAAAAGCACAAGTTTTAATTGTGGTCCCACAGACCTAGGAAGGTTTTGTTTTTCTAAAAGTAATATGCAGGGCCATGGAGGAAATTCTGCGCAAATGTAAATGCGGGTTGGCATGGGTCTTCAGGACATTTTGGAACTTTTGCACTTTTCACAAAATGGCACAGTTTTCAAGTGCAAGCCCATGAGCATGCAGAGGTTTTTTTTTCCAAGTGCAAATTCATGAAGTTACGAAGCCATGGGCCTGGGGAAGTCTTTGCACCAAATGTAAAGTCAGCAGACCCGCGAAGGTGCCACGTGCCTTAATGGTGCAACTTCAAAGGTGCAACCCAAAGTAGAGACTCAAACATGCACCATCCCACCACATGTCCAAGGCCTAAAAATGCATAATCATTCTTTGATAATTATAAACAAAGGAAGGCTAGTGGAAGGATCCACATGTCTCTTCGGCGTGACTTCAAAGGAAGAATCAAGAATAGGTCCCCAAATGTGCGTTGAGCCTCCACATGTCCCAGTGGTCAAACCTATGGCCCTGCCAAACAAAAGTGACTTAGATAAAACAAAAAAATTATAATGGAGCCACAGAAGGTGCCACATGTCTCTTTGCATAACTTCAAGGGTGCAACCCAAAACATAGTCCCCAAACGAGTGCCAACCGCCACGTGGTCGATTCTCAAAAGGTAAGGTCCTGTCATTGAAAAGTCCAAAAGCCTACAGAGGCCTCTGTTATCACCGAATCACAGCACCCCTATGCATATACCTGAACTCACAGTGTGATTGGATAACATGGGTACTATCTCCAAGTTGTGGGACTTGCTACTTGAGATAGACCTCCAGAGAAAGCTGGTTCTTGCTCCTAAACTACCTGCCACAATCTACTCTAATGCAGGATAAGCTAACTGTTCTAATCTAAATTTCCAAGGGACCAGGGAAAGAGAATACATAAAATGAAAGCCTACACTAAAGCGGTGATACACCAGAAAAGGAGGATGTGAGAGTAGTCTCCAAATGTGTGAAATACAAAGGCAAAGTGCACACTAGAAGAGGTGATGACAGTTCTCCATAATCTAGCAAAATGCATTCACAGCAGTATTCCAAGCACACACAATGATAATGAATTCCTGCAAGAACATAAATAGACACAATATTCTTGTGGAAAGATAAAAGGGCAAGAAGAATGCAAGAAAACACAAGCAGGGAAGATACATCCACAAACTTGTATTTTATTGCTTCCTGGTATGCACAGTTCAGTCTATTACAAGATAAGGGCCTGGATCACCATGCAAGGAGTCCACTACAAGGGCCTGCAACACACTGGCTTCACAAAGAAATTTTGGCAGAGCTTTGCTACCCAAAAACTCTCTCCTTTACAATGAGCCCAACACTCCAATTTATAGAAAAAATGAGAAGGAGAAGAGAAGGGAAAGTGGAAATCCCGAAATCTGTCCTTCAACCACCTATAAGAGGCATTAAATTGAGTGGAATGATTATAAATTACTTGCAAAAGGCTCCCCATACTGTCCCATGTGCTGCAGCAGAGAAAGAAGGATGACCATGCCTCTTAAATGCACTCCCAAACTACCAAATAAAACACTGTTTTGAACCCGGCCACGTTTTCTTAAAACACTTAATAAATTTCTGATCAAATCTAGAATTTCTTGATTTCTGTGCATCGGGCTCAGAACCATGATTCCAACGGTACCAATTTTGTGTGATTTCGTTGAGAAATGCAAAAGTTATGGCCTTCTGAGTGCGGGCAGCTATTTTGGGCCTGGCAGGCGTTTTCTGTCATTTGACGGGAATGAGCATTAACTGACTGGAGCCGAATATATTTCTCTTATTTAAATATATCTACCCTCATCAAAAATAAGAAATCCAATTTTGTGGCATTTTTTTGTGGCGTAGAGGATGTCGTGCTCATTCCAGAAAGTCCAATTTTGTGAAAATCAGAGCTCTGAGTCAAAAGTTATGGCCTTTTGAAGTTCCACGGGTCAAAAGTTATGGCTTTTCACATCCCACGCGTCCCTTTGTCCCAAATGTCCCAAAGTGTTGCGGGGACAAATTCTTCCGAACCGCCCTAAATGGGCTTCCATGTCCCTTTTCCCGGTGACACGTGGCGTGATCTCGATTGGCCTTCGGCTCCTTCGGCCATCCCGCGCCCCGCGCCCTTTGTCCCATTTGGCACAAGGCTTTGAAGTTCCCTATTTCAGCTGAATCGGCGATTCGCATACTCGCGGCCCAGATGTCCCATTTGCTTTCGGACCGTTTAGGACAAATTTTCCCGATTCGCCCGGTTCGGCCGGTTCGCATCCTTTTGTCCCGCTGGCGTCCGATCGAAAGTTCTCATTTGGTGATCCCGCTGGGGCCAAGCGTACTTCACGTACCTTTGGCCCAACTATTCCGGCTGCCTTGACTCATTTCAGCCGATCTGGCCGGTTCGCGTACTTTTGTCCCGCGCGTCCCGGACTGCCTGTTTCAACAGTTAGTCAATTTTTCAACTTTTCGGCCAGTTCGGATCTCCGCATCCTGCGCGTCCCTTTGTCCCGAATGTCCCAAATGCTGCACAGACCACCTGGCGGCCTTTCGGCCGGTTCGCGTCCAGATGTCCCGTCTGTCCCGACTATTGCAAGGACCAGGACTTAGCCATTTTTCATGATTTTTTCTGGCCCGAGCTTATTTTTTGCAATTTTTTCACATTTCCTCAGAACTTGCTCTCTTCTTCTTGGACAGGGGAGTTAGAAAAATATGAGGGGACCCTAGAAATATGACTTTTCACCTGGACTCAATATAATTGCTTAGGACAAAAGAATTTGATGCATGTTATCAAAATTACCTTGAGGAGTGAATTTTGGATAATGACCTCCACATGTATCATCCATGCAACTTCAAAAGAAAAATATGGGGGTAGTTTCCAAATGAGCGTGAAGCCTCCACGTGTCTCAAGTCGGGCATAGTGTCTCTGCAAACAGGAGGGACTAAGGAAAAATATAGAGGAAACCAAGGAGCCCATGAAAGCTTCCACGTGTCATTTTGATGCAATTTTAAGAGCGAGAGGAAGGGTGTGAATCTTCAACATGCATAGGGCTACCACATGGGTCTTGTATTGATGGACTCTTTTAAATATTGTGAGCCTGTGACCTTAATCTTCAGATAGCCATATCTTTCGATTGGAAGCTCAGATTCAAGCGGGAGACAAATTTTTGGAAATATCTCGGTGCTTATTACTCACCTTCCACCATTAATGTTTCAGCCCACCATTTTTGAGGCTATCAAGTCTCCCACCTGCCGCCATGATGAAGAATGGGTCTCTTTTCTTTTCTAGCAAGGAATAGTGCATGGGGGCATGGGTCTTGCAGTAAATCCCATCATTGTATCGTGGATTTCAATGCTTTCTAGGGTGGTTGGAGTAGGTGAATTCAATGCATATCTAGGGGTGGTTGAAGTAGGATTCAAATTCTTCCCTCTCTCCTTCTCTCATTCTTCTATATATTGTAAAGGAGGGGAATTTTTCAAAAGGTTCTTCATTGTTTCTCTTCTTGCCCCCCTCTCTCTTTTTTTCTTAAGGTAGAATGTGGATTCTAATCCTCCTATCTTGGCTCTATAGTGGAATTTTCTTTCCTCTTTCCCATTGATGATGTAATGTGTGACTCATGTAGAAATAAAATCCATTTTTTGATGCATCTTGTCCATCCTTTGCTTATTTTATTGTCTTTTCTTTCCTATAATCATTGCATGGTATACTGTGCATACTCTGATGTTTATTATAGGTTTTTGAAGTTTTTTTTAATGGGGTTTGAAGTGGTGTTCTGTGTTAATCTATCTCTGGTCTATGGTGCACCTTATCCACCCTCTCCTTTGCTCACCTCTCTCCACTTCAAGTAGTTGGATTTGTGATCAGCCACTTCCTTTTCTAGTGTATCACCACTTAGTGTAGGCTCTCTTTCACTCTTTCTCTTATCCCCTGTCTCCTTAGAAGGTTATATTAGGATTAGATAGGTTTTTCCTGCACTAGAGTAGCTTATGGTAGGTAGTTTAGGAAGAAGAATATGGATTTCTTCGGAGGGTCATCTGAAATCCGCAAGTCCCACATCTTGAGAGATGGTCCCATGTTGTGCAATCACACCGAATTCCCCACTCGGATTCAAGGCCATTTTGGGGTGCTATGATTTTTCACTAACGATAACATGATATGAAAATGTGCAACATAAAGTAGTATAAGCAAGGAAGAGTGCATCCAATCAAGATCTAAGCTAATGATTTTGGATTTTTATTACAAATATATAAAAGAAAACCAGCTAGAAATGAGGAATAAATATTCCCTTAGACAAGTGTGTATGTGTGTGTAAATTGAGTTCCATGTGAAGAATGCCCTCAATAGTAAATTATGAACTAGTAACAATAGTGCACCATTGGATGGTGTGGGTGATTTAGTGTACCCACAAATGTGAATACCAAGATGATCTCTACAATGAGATTTGTAGGCAAGGTTCTATGATCATCTAATGTAAAAATATGAACACATGTGAACATGAGGCAAACAGCTAGTGTTATGTGATAATTCATGTCTTATAGTGTGTGGAGTAGGATTGTGTCATGAATATGGAGCAACTATATAATAGGCGTAACATTGAGAAATAGAAGAGCTATCAAGAGGATAATGGAAACCTAGTGAGGGGAAAACCCTATAGAGTCTAAGATCCCAACTGGATGAGTTGGAAATGTATAAGCAATAAGGATGTGTCTAAGAGGGGAAAATAGAATAGATGTAACATTGGGTTTGTTGGCAATAGTGGAAAAATTTAGTACAAACATAAGGATCAATATGTGAGTCCTAATATATGTAGCATATATAATACTAGGAGTCTCATCTGTATCAATGGAAATCAATTGAGGGAGATACATAAGACTCATGATAAGAAATAGGTTCAATTTAGGAAGATTGGAAACATTAAAGTTGAATGAACTAGCCCCTATGAGCATAAACATATATGTCAAAAGAGGGGAATTGGTTTCCCCCTTAGATGTAGCAAGATGAGATGTAGTCATAGTAAATGAATCATATGTAGAATATGTGAAAGTGAAAGCATTAGGAATCTTTGTAAAATGAGCATACAGTGCTCTAACCTATGATGAGAAAGATGTGGAAATAGATGTAATGTTAAAATAACTAAGCATATGATCAATATAATTTTATTGAGAGTGAGACATAGTGGGAGGATTATCACGAGTTCCAATAGAAAATTGATCTTGTAAAATAGTAGCACTAGGATGCATCCCAAGAGGAGAAGGATGTGTATTGTAGGTAATGACATCAACATCATGTATGAGAGTATCACAAGGAGTAGCAACATGAAGTTTGTAATCTTTTGTAGTCGTATCCATGGAAGAAGGTGTAGCAAGGGAAAAGTGTGCTAGGGCATGGGGAGAAAAAAATTAGATGCATAATATGTAAGAAAGGATGGCCTAAAAGGATAGTATAAGGGACTTTAAGAAGCATAACGTGACGTAGAACATCAAAAGTGCAAGATCCCATAGTAAAGGGGAAGAGATATTATGCACAATAATTTATTATGTGTATTATCAAATCCATGGATACAAACAGATATGGATTGAGATGAGTATTAGAAAGTCATAGTTTATGGAGAAAGGAAAGATTGCATATATCAAGACCAGATCTATGGTCAAATAGGAAATACTTAACAAGTAAAATATGAATTTGAACATGAATATAGAATGGGAATAATTTACATCAAGTATATGGTTATCCATAAAATAATTTTACATAATCAATCCAATCAGACAAATAAATTTGTATGGAAAGTGATGTTGATCAAAAAGCAATTGTCATCAAATTAATAAAATGACCATATATCAAAATGGAATTTGAATTTTATAAAACAAAAATTCATATTTTTAATGTTATAAATTTAAAGAAAAACCTCCAAGGGATTTGGCCAAAAGTGTATATTTTTCTAATTAGGTCTTAATTAGTAAAAAGTGTAATTTTGAATTTTTAAAAATTGTGCTCAAAATTGTGGAAAAAAAGAGGTTTGTTTAGATATGGAAAAATAAAAAATAATCTCAAAGGAATTTGAAAATAGAGTCGTTATGCTCAAGATATGAAACAAAAGGTGATTTGAAAATTGAGAGCCCTAAAAAGTGACCCAAAGGGTATGATGAAACATGAATCCCTATGACCCATTTTATAGATCTCATTTTATGGCAGGTGATAGATGAAAATTATGTTTGGTTCTGAAGATAAAATACAAATATGAACCCTAATGAAACTAAATTTTGGGTTTAGAGAGGAATGGATCCGTTAAATAGAATGCAAGGGATCTAGATCACAGAACGATTTAAAAAAATTAAATCTAAATAAGGAAAATGCTATTCAAATAGATAAAATAGTACATAAGCAAGATCAAGAAAAGGAAATGAAATAAAGAGTGATAGATATTTCTTGAAGAATAAATAATCTTGTATTTGTAGGTTTGATATGATTCTAGACTAGAGGCTGATCTAAAAGGGAAGACTATAAGTTGTGCAAAATTTATATTATAAACTAGACTCCAACAATCTCAGAGAGAGGAACACCTAGAATGAGACATGGTGGCCTAGGTGTTAGTGTTTGATCTGGGTGCTGGTGTCTATAGAAATAATGAATTAGTATCATTCCATGGTCATTTTAGGTTGCATTAGATTTTTTTTTTTTTCGTATATGTACCTACAAATATAAACCATAAATACCTACACAATACTCAAGCACACATTAGATGGATAAAAATATGCATATGCTTGAGTCATACTAACCTTGGTGGTCACCCGTCATGATTGTCATTGAGTGTTACACTAAATTTTAGACTCAATGTAGTTCTAGTGTGTGTGTGTGTGTGTGTGTGTGTGTGTGTGTGTGTGTGTGTGTGTGTGTGTGTGTGTGTGTGTGTGTGTGTGTGTGTGTGTGTGTGTGTGTGTGTGATTGAAATAGTTTCCCTTGAGCTAGGATGTCATTTTTATAGTCACATAAAGAATAGAGGGATACAACTACTTCATCCCAATGTAAATGTGTGGTATAGAATTTATAATAAACCTTCCTATGTAGTTAAGTATGCAGTCCTTGGTGTAGTAGATAGAAAACGTTATCTCCTCGTAATAGTATGTTCCTCTTGTATTATTTCACCCTAATGAGCTTAAATAAACCATGTATATATATATGATTACTTTTCTTAAGTTTCTTCATTAATAAGTAAAAGGACAACCAAGAGTGATAAAATAAGACAAGAAAGAAGTGACATTTGAAAGAGAAGAAAAATAGTTAAAGAGGAAAAAGGAACCTACATGGGACAATATCACCTAAGAGATCCTATCCCTAATGGGTGGTCCTGTAAATGGTGCTCAAAAGGTCATAAAATGAAATTAGAACTGAGTACAATGTTAGATGGTATGTAAAACTATAAGTTTTCTATCAGAAACATAAAGAAATAAAGATGAAAAAGATAAAATAAATGTCAAATAAAAGTGAAATGGGTGTTCATGACTATTTATCTCGCTTAGGATTCATGTATATAAATGAAGTATTTAAAGGATAGATGTACATAGTAAGAGTTTGATTTAATTACTAAAACTACCCCCTAAGAATTTTCCATCTACATTAAGCCATTTTTGTGAACTCAAGTATTGTATGATGTGCGTGAGATCTATCTCTATGTCTCCTGAGTCATTTTTCAAAACCCTAGTATCCATAGGTTTTACATTTAATGCCCAATACTCATATTGGTTGGTCTAGTTTTCATAAATATCTTCAAATCCCTCCCTATAATCATAAAAATTCCAAATCGATGGCCATCCTTATTCCTCCGAATGAAAAACCTCTACCCAATTCTACTAAAGTAACTTTAGAACACATCAAATCTTCCGATAGTGATAATTCATGTGATGAAGATCATAATTTTGATTAAGAAAAACTTAATGTTATATCTTAATAATGTACTCAATCGCGTAATATTTTTATCCATGTAAAACCACTTCTTTGTTTCCTCTTATTTGTAAAAACTTATCATGATAGGAATTCACGCGAGATCATTACTTAAATATTAGGTTATTCTTATATCTTAAAATCTTTCATTATAGCTTATTCTCCTCCCACCTCCTTGGGAGAACCTAGTCTTAATGTTTCCATTCCTTTGTTTACTAATCATCTTTCTTCTCCTCTTATCTCTCACGTTCAAGAAAAGTCTTCTTATGGAACCCATACCTTAGAATACTAGGTGCATGATCTACAAGCCAAATATATTCAACTACAATGCGGTGCTAACACCTCCTATTCTTCTAGAGATTCCTCGCTTCTTCCACACAAAAACCTCTCACACATGAGGTTGTATCGATTCTCTTCCTCCCAGTTTTGTTTCACCCAAACTTCCAATTTTAAATGGAATGGAATATCCACAAGATCATCGTTGATCATTTCATGTTTCTTTCTTAGCCTATACTTTTGATGATACATTATCAAAATAGTTGTTTCCTATAAGTTTATAAGATTATACATTACAATGGTTTTATGATTTTCATGTTCATTTTTATTATATTTAAATCCATTAGTAAATATATTTTTATTAATATTGGTACTTAAATATTCAATGCACAAATTTCTAAAATGAAATAAATACCTAATGAGCACCTTAGTGACTATGTTTTGCATTATAAGACCAATTTTAGTAAAATGATTGATGTCCTAGCTGATTCTAAGTTGCAAGACCTCTTTTTGTAAATATGTTTGCCTCTTATCCAAGATTCAAACATCTATGATACATTTCATTCCTTTTCTCACGTATGCCATATCCTTAAGAATTGTGAAGGAAAGCTAATTTCCATTAGAAAACTCAAATATCATGATCAATCATCTAATCATTCCAAATTATATATTATTTCAAGAGTAAACCTACTTGACCACGAGTTCAGGCCAAGGCCATTTTCAATGCACTTTCCTAAACAATGAATATCCAATTTAATCTCCTCAATTTCATTTTAGTAAATTTCCTATACCACCTCAAGCGAAGTTGCAACATATCCTTTATAATAACCTTATCTCTCTTCCTCCACCTCTCAATTCAGATTCTATCCATCTGCAAGGAAATAAATTTGATGAAAAGGCATATTGTGACTGTCAATGATGTAATGGATACTCTATCCATAGATTATTTAAAATTAAACATGTCATTCAAGATCTAATTTATTCTGATGTAATTGATTGGGATGATCTTATTGCATTTAAACCTACCAATGATAAGGTTAAGCTGAAAATTCTCAATGACCTGATTCATAAACATGAAAAAATTACACGAGGAAACTTCTAACCATGTTTATGACATGGTTCCACATCTTTAGTCTACCAACGCTTCTCTAAAATTTCTTTTTAGTGTTTTTACTACTTCACCACCCATCATTACCTTTAATTATGAGGACTTTCATGCTTCTTTCAAACCTTCTAATCTTCACATTTATTCTTCCATTTACATTCATGTTCTCTAAAATGTAATGATCAATACTAATTTCATATATAACACATGTTTATTACACATCTTATGTGTTATTGGATTTCCATCATCCCAAATCAAGTGTAAGTCTCCTACCTTCTATGGGTGTATCACTCTCCCCATTAAAGTTGGGCCTCTTACTATATGTTTTTCATTCATTGTTGCCTAATAATTCAAGCATTGTGACATGGTATTAGGTATTCTTTGGATCAATTCTATTAGGTTTGTCTCATATATTGTACACTAATGTGTCAAGTTCATACATGAACATCAGGTCATCACTATCCAAGGTATCCCACATCAAACCCCTTTACCTATTGCTTCTCAAGATTTGAAATTCCATGCAACTAGTACACCACCCACTTTAGGTAGAATTATGCATATTGTGCCTAATATTACATTATCTCCTACATCTACAAATGATATTCTTATGTTTTTGTTACACACTCCTAGTTTTATTCCCATCCTTTGACTACCACCTATTCGCCCGCATAGGTATCATAGACTATCAATTCATATAACTCACTCTTGGGATATTTCTAGGTCTCATATCGCTCTACATAGGACTATGCTATAACACAAGGTTCATAGTACATACCACACATCTATATTTCCTCATCATTTTATTTTCCTTGCTCCATCGTATGACTATTTAGGATGTAGCCTTCCTAAACACACTATCCCACACATAATCTCACATGCCACTAGTATTTTGACCCAGATCACATACTTCCTTTATTTACAATGGAATATCATGGACCATCACTCAATATACTCATTTGATAGATCATATGTTACTCACACATTGTGGGACATCCAACTTTACCCCTTGTTTCACAATGATGCACTTTTTTGTAGGTACACATTTGAAGCTCACTTTATGTGCATGTGCCCACACACACACATAGGGGGAACCTCACTTCCCCTATTTGGGTACATAATATTTATTCATCAAAAATTGCTAAAAATATAAATATTTCTCCCAGTACTGGGGCATTCTTGGATCACCCTTCCTTCTCTTCGTATAGTATGTGACCTATACCCTCGGGGGATAAAAATTAAAATATATATATATATCCTAAACATCCAAAAAAAAATTCCTTTCTCTTTCTTAGTAGTTTATATTGTACATTAATCGATATTATTCATGTTGCACTTTACTTATCAAGTTTATTTTAATACATAATATACTATATCATTTTTCTATACAAATGTGTGTTTATGTGCTACATTGAGTTGAATGCAGGCTACACAGATTATTAGAATTTTCACTACCAATTCTTCTATAGCTATTGGTGGAATTATTTTTTACATTTTATCATCCATGGGTGTTATTTTTTGATTATTTACTACTCTATATTTATTTACCTCATTCACTCAATACATACATGGTGTAATATTATATATTAATCTAACATGATAATGGGTTCTTTATGTGTAGTATATATTTTTTAGGTCACTTCTAAATTAAGATCATCTTCAACATATGACTTATTTATTGCTTTACCCGCTTTCTTTGTGTTTTCAATTGTTTATAGGTTATGCCTTATATGGTTGATTTTTTTTCTCCTTGAGCACCTTGAGTGTCTTGCAACATCCTTAGTGGTGTCCCATGTATGTGGAATATTGTTTTCCATGTAGTTCTTATTTTGTTTCCTTGCATGTTTTTCTTACATCTACTGTTTTATTTTCATGTTGTTTTTTATTAACACTTTTTTAGTATTTCTATTATATTAATATGTATGTACCAAAGTATACATAATGCAAACTCCCCTTGTTCCCCCTACAAGAATCATACACCACATGTAATCATTAACTACAAGTCCTCTTATTTGGGTTGCACTCACATTTCTCCATCTCACAAACCCCAAATAAGAAGGTAACAATCAGGTGATATTTCACCCTAACAACAACTCAACATCAGGAAACAAAAATCAAGTAAAAAATTAGATGCGTCATAGGCTCATAAAAGCGCTTAGAAATATAGTTGGGTTAGGAAATTCACATGTATTAAATCGTATAGAAAGGACCATATCATATGGATGTTATCTAACATTCCATATGCTTTTCTCTTGGGGAGGACTCAATAATTTTCTAAATCAGTGTAGTTTCTTAGATACATCTTTAATCCTTTCACTCAGTTTAGATCACATAATACATGGTATAATTCATGTTATGGTGGCACTTAGGGTATATGCAAGCTAACATTTCCCCAATACATTGTTTCATCATTTATAAATAAATTAGGTTCATTTTCATCTGTGACTTTGGAACTTATCTTTGTGTCTTGGGAGGTGTCAAGGTGATTTTTATCCTTATAGTATTGACTTCTCATTGCTCACTAATTTATGGAGGGGTGTGGAGAAACTAGAACACTCCCGATACATTTCTCTTCACCATGTGGGTTGTATTTGGATTTTTTTATCCTTAGTACATTCCACTTGGGGACTGATCACCCCATGTCCTTATAAGTAGATTCTACAAAAATTCAATAGAGCGCCATGAAAATCGTAACAAAAGAACTCTCTCCCCCTCTCTCACAAAAAAATCAAATGTATTCTTTCCCTTGTATTAATTTTATACTTCATATATTATTATTTTCACACTAATTTACAAATTTTCAAGTTAAAGTTTGATTTCCTATACTATGGAAATTGACTACACTCTTTTCTCTATAGGTAATCATCTTGGAAAAAACCACAACTAGAAAAATGACAAATTCCTAGCACAAACACAAGGAAATCCAAGTGAAGGCAAAGTGTGTCTAAAAACTTAGGTGACTTTTCATTTAAGCACACTATTTTCATTTCCATACTTAAATGGAGGTTACATGTAGACATGAATTTTAATAATTCATGTCTTGTAACGCAACATAAATTGTACAACATTCTTTCACTAGTCCAAACTTGCTCAATTTGACCAATTATCATAACCCTAGTGATATCTCACTCATTTGTTATTGCATATATATAACCACATAAATGTCAAATTAACCTATCAAAATAATATATACCATCCCATATCACAATTCCAACTTTTAGATCACCCGTGCATCCATCTAGGACCATAAAGGATAGGGAGGTCTATAATTCCCATATGCTATGGGCCAACCTGGTCACTTTGGTCCCTCTTCCTCTAGCAAAAATTTTCCTATTTTGAATACCTTTGTTACACTCTTAGTCAACATTATTTGAGTTTTTCATATCTAGAACACATATTTAAATAAGTCATTCACCTCTCATTAGGAAGGGCATTCATTCAACTTTGTACCTATCATTCTAATGAGTAAACACTAAGGAAATCACAAGTAGAGATAATCCAATACTACCTTAATATCTGCATTATTTGCATACTCATTGTAGGGTATCCATCCAATGAGATCTATAAGTAAAAAGGAAAATTATTAATGTCAAGTCAAGATAGGGTAAGTATAAAGTATAATCCTATTGATGCAAGATCATAGTTATGAATTTGGTTGCATACATTCTAGATATTACATGATAGATGAGAATGAGATTTGGTTTGAGCCATCTTTGGACTAGTGCTTTGACGTCAAGTGATATACATGATACCTATAACCCACATAATTGTTTTTTTCTACGAATCTCACACCATTTAAGGTTTTGAAGGTGGAATCAGTTACACATCGAGCATCACATCTTATCGAAGGTCCAAATTTTAGACATGAAAAAAACATGAGGCAAAGAAGAGGAAAAAAAATTAACAAATTATACAAGAACATAGGGATCAAATAGTATATAAATTTCCATAACATGGGTATTGTTTTGGTCGTACCATATGCTTTTGGTCAATTAGTTTATTATGTAAAAATTTAGTAGAAAGGATCTATTAGATAATTTCCATGCATTTCATGTAATCGGGTTAGCCCATAATAGTATAAGAATTATATTATTAGCTAAGTTTTGTTGTCCTTATCATTACTAGCACTTCATTTCATTTATCTATCATTATCTATCTTGTTTCATGTATTATCTTGATATTATTGTAATTAGCCTTGGAAACTATTTGATTAGGATAATATTCAATCGGTTACTACCCCTAAGATATTAACCATTTAGGTTAAATCACCTTCATAAAAAATGAGAACTCACCTTAGCTAAATTTTTAAAAACTAGGGAAACATGATCATAATATGTCTCTTCACAAACATCTTAGAAGAGCCAAGACTCAACATGATAATGACATGTTACCCTAGAGACACCATTAAAATTGCATTTTATGTAATAATAATATAAGTTCACTTTTCAATTTAAAAATACAATATTCAATTACAAATATATACATTATATTTAGGATCATCTCAAATAAGAGGAGATATCACGTTTTAAGCTATATGTATTATTTCACCTGTTGGTTTCTTATGTACCATAGTTGGAGAGAGATCCTTAAACATCTTTAAAAATTGATTAGGATGTGAAATAGATTTTTACATTGGTTTTGATCACCATCTACCCCAATGGTTTTTTTCATTGAATTATTAGATCTTATGTCTTAAGCTATAACATCATTGATTTGAATATCACAATCATCTATGAAAATAATAGTAAGGTCAATCATGTGGAAAAAGAAGCTTTGGTAAAAGAATAACACTATATCAAATATTTTAATCCCACTTATGACATCATAAAAAAGTATGTATGAGAAAATATCAAATAGAAGAAAGATATTTTGTTAGCTCAACAAAGGATTGGTTGAAATCATCTCGGGTGTTAAACTAGAAAGTAGACAATGACTATAGAATATTGATCAAATAGAATAGGTTTTTTTGTTTTATTGGGTCAATGGAGACAAAATACCACTACACTATGGAGTGCATAGCCTAAAATGATATACTAATCAATAACATTGATATATTGAAATTTTAATCCTTGAATCCATTGTTCTAAGATGAGCATTTCACAAACATAACTAATTTTTCAATCAAAATTCATGAAAAAGATCCAATATTAAAAAGTAAATGGCCATCCCACAATATTAGTTTAGGTAGCATTTCAAAGGGTTTATGTGTACATGAAAAAAAGTTTAGTGTTCATTTTTGTCTCATGGACATTATTGAAAAATTTAATTCAATTTATAGTCCAATCTACCAAGATTATCTATATACTTCTATGATAGCACCAAAAATCCTCCCATCTCAATTCATCAACTTACTCATCATTTGGTAGATCAAAAATAGAAGGAAACATTCATGGTGGTTCTTATGAGTGGTCATGTTGTACATATGGTCAAAATTTTCCCTTGTTAATGATGGCCCACCCCATCAAAAAAAATCTTAATCACTTTTAGATATGGTAAAACCCGTGTTTCCTAATTGCTTTCCTTTAACCCCATATTGTCAAGATTTTTATAGATCTACATTTTTTGTCTACAATTTTGTGTCTCTATTGCTATAATTAAACCTTAATAATTAGTATGAATTTATACTAGTGGTATTTTTGTTTATACTAATAGGAATTCTAGGTTAGTGTCTTACATATTTTCTTTTCAATTATAAAGTACTTACAGTTTTGTGTAGTAATTCTTGGAAACATGCACTATGCATGTATTTATGTTCGATCATTGGTATCTCTACTATAATACTTTATTCTCTAGATTACCTATAAAATTTGTATTTTTCACTAAATAATTTAATCTATGAAATATCTTGATAGAAAATAATATATTTATTAAAAATCTTCAGCATGAAAACCACCAACTTCTTTTGTGTATGTTGTTGATCTGAGTTTCTTGCTTCCTATCCACATTAGTGTACAAGACATCAATAAACACAAAAAACATCAAATATGCAAGGGATTAGTACCTTGGAGATGATGATGACTGATACGGGTGTAAAGTAGATGATGAGCTCCTCATATAAATCTTAACAAACCTATAACTCAAAGACACTAGAGGAAACTTCTTAGATATTTTATGCGGGGGTTTCCTAAAAAATCATATCTAAGAAGTGTTAACTTCCTCAGTGGTTGTCAACCCCATGTGATAAAGAATAATGATAAAATAAAAGACAAACAGATAGCATGCAATATGATGATCAAAGGAACCTGACGATGTTGGTATGTAGATGGTGCTACGAATATAATCCAAACACAAGGTGCAACATGGAACTCACTACGTGAACCAAGAAATCATGAGTAGAGTATTGTGGGGATTCTAGTGTCATTACAAGGACATCATGAGGATACTATGATAAACAAGAAGCTTAAAATTCAAAATAGCATTTTTTCCAAATTTTCCAACCTATTATTCTGAGGGATGAAGTCCCATATTTATAGCCTAAGAGTGAGGTTAGACTTCAAGTTATTAGGTAATCAGGGTAGGGTAAAGAAACCCTGATTAAAAGAGGTGATGTGATTCAGCAGGGCTCACAATTTGAATTATGAGGTTAAAAAGATAAGGATATGATATAGAGTGGGGAGTATGATTGACATAGTTAGGTGAAATAATAGATTCCATTTTTGAAATTAAGAGTGGGATGTCGGATGGGTATATTATTGCCCATGGATTGAATAATTTTGAGATATATAAGATAATGTGAAATTTTAATTATTAGATGGGTTTATATGGATCCCATTAATTAATTAAAAATTGGGTGAGTAAATGGATGAAATTTATTCAAATTTAGGAAAAACAAAAGTGAGAGGTAAGGTTGAATGAATGCGAGATGATGGAGGGGCTTTACACTAAAAAATGGTGTCTACATTTTCCCCTTTTTGTTGAGTGGTTTGTGATAGCAAGCCACGAGACAAACAAAAAAAGGTTGGATGAAATATGTGTCTGTAAAAAGGATGGGGATGAATAAAAACATGACCACAGGAAATATTCCCCATGTGAAAAGGATTGTAAATAAAATGTAAAATATGGTGGTGACTCCAATATCACATCGGTAGAGGACAATTATGGTCTCAACAGAGACAGGTGACAATTTTCTACAGACCAGTGAGTGGGTGAAGACCACTACAGTATGGATGTAAACCACAATGACCAATGGGTCATAGGAAAACATCAAAATATGCACAACTGAATGTGAAAGATATGTGAAATCCTTTTTCTATGAGGAATCGAGTGAAAAATCATGTGTCTGCAAAAGGGATGAGGATGAAAATAATGATGCCCTAGCACATGACACAAGAAGGAAAAAAGGTGAGTTATATGCATCGACAAGTACAAGGATGAAAAGGTGCCCCAACATAGGACACGAAAATGACATAATGGGAGATGGATGTTGAAATAAAATATCCCATGGGGAATGAGTATGGCCACAAATGTGGATATGAAGAACATATTGGATAAAATTCCCCAAGAGGGTGTTAAATAGGATGTTGAATACATGTTTCTTAGGAAAGATGCATAAGTGATGGAAAATTAGTAGGTGAAAAAGAAAATGCAGTCCCACTTCTTTGGTAAGTAGGATAAGAAGTCAAGATACTTTTACAACAAAACAAAAGCAGAGAAAACATTCATGGAAGAGAACAAGATCAGATAGGTGGTGGCCATTGTGGTATTCACCAAGACAAAAATGCCATAGGAAAATGTGATGAGGGATATATATGATGATATCTCCTTGAAAGGGTTGACAAGAATGGAAGATACAACACTGCTCCCAAAATGATAATATATAAACCACATAGATAAGAGGAAGAGGAAATTAATGGAGAAGAGTGTACGAGGTGGAGGAGGAGAAAAAACATGAAATAGGATAAATAAGATGAGGTGTAGTAGGACGGAGAAACCATTGTCCATGGATAATTAGGAATATGAACTATGCTTGTTTGTGATGGAAAGAGGAGGAAGAGAATAATAGAGAAGGATGATGAGAGAGGAGAGAAGATAGATGAATGCATAAAAGAGAGACAATGGTAGTTAATATGAAGGTAGTGGGAAAAGATAAGGTGGAAAGAAATAGAGAAAGAGAATCGGAGAAGAAGGGAAGGAGGAAGAACAAACAAGAAGAAGATAAGATGAGAAGAGAGAGGAGATTAGAGGAGATAGTGAGCGTTACAAAGATGTGCCATATTAAAGAAGCAACAGAGATAATAAAGAAGATAGATGGTGGGAGAAAGAAATTATGAAGGATAGAGTTGAGAAAAATAAGAGGTGAAGAATATTAGAGAAGGATGATATGAGATATGAATAATAAGACGTGATGATAGTAGGGGATGTCAAGAAAAAGGAATAAAATGATGGAAAGATGAAGGGGATGAAGAAGATGAAGAAGTTAAAGATGAAAAAGAGGAGGTAGAATAGAGAAGAGAAAGAAAAGAATAAAAAGGATCCATGAGGGTGTAGAGGAGATGAGAGAAGTAAAAGAAAGCGATGTATTGCAATGGAATAAGATAGCGGTGGTAGAGAAAGATTTTTGTAATGGGAAAGTGTAAATAAGAGGGAAAGAAGAGATGATAGAGTAGAAATGGGAAGGGAATTGAACCAAGGTATTAGGAGTATGACCCAGGTAAAGAAAATGAAACAGAATGCATGGAAATTCATGTGGATGGTGGGATGATAAAAAAATATGGGAAAACATTGGTGAGCTAGGTTATCAATGGAAAAGTAAGATGAAAGTGCGAGGAGAAGAGGGGATGAAGATGATACATATGAAGTGAAATAAAACCAGGAGTATAAAGGAGGAGAGGACAACATAGAAAATTATGCAAAAGGGAGGAAACCAAAATGGGAAATAAGAATTGAAGAGTGAGCATTATAAGTCATGTAAAGAGAAGCTGGAGGGGAGGAATGACAAATATTGAAAAAGATGCATAATTGATGATGATAAAATAGGAAGAGGTTGTATGATGAAGAAAGTAGAGTTATTGAAGAAGGAGAAGAGAAGATGGAAAGGAAATGCCAACAGATGGATGTTAGGATAAATCTTCTTATAATGATCAGAGGGAACAAAAGAAAAAAGGAAGGAAGGGAAAATGGAGGAGGTAAAAATGAGTGAATAGGGATGTGTCAATTGGGGATAAATGAATTTTAGGACAAGTTCATCGATAATTATTAACGTGAAAATGGAAGATGATGAGGAAAGAAATTTAGGAGATGAATAATGTTAATGACGGATAAGTATGGGGGTAGATATGTGGGAGAACTCTAGAAAATGGAGTGGAAAGAGTAAAGAAAGGAAGGATAATGATTGGTTTGGAGATGACAATGAGGAGAGGATGTAATTGATGAGGATGTGGATGAAGATGAAGGAACAAGACATAGTAAGAAATGGTATGAAGTGGTTAAGTTATATTTTCAAATGAGGGATTATGGGGATGATATTTGAGAAATTCTAAGATATTTAGTGTGAGGAAAAAGAGGAGGGAAGAAGATGTGTTTATGGGTAATGAAGATAAAATGTGAATGACGAGAATGTGTAGCAAAGGGGAAAGGTAAGGAGACAAATTATTCCTAAGAGAGACTCTTAAGTAAGATCGTCATGTAGTAGGAATGGTTAAGTAGGATCACCAAGCCAAAGAAGAATAATAATGATGAAAATAAGTGGATAATTGAAAATATTGATGGTAAGAGTGTATGAGAAAGTGGAGTGGAGGGGAAACCTCATGTATATTTGTCATACTATGAAAGTGTGTAAGTAAATTGATTGAGGAGAAAATGAATATGAAGACGATAATTAAAAATAAAAAGGAAAAAAAGGAGTGTGACATAAATGGATGGAGGAATGTAAGTGGTGTAGGATGGAGAGTGTGATGATAATCTTTAATTAGGATGCCTATGTTGTGCAAGTGATGATGGTAGAGTGTTAGAAGAAGTTATGGAGCGGGAAGACGTTTCTAGTGATGATTTTCGTTAAATGGAATAAAAAATGGTGTTGGATTTTCTACAACGGCAAGACCTTAGGAAAGAAATATATTGAAAATAATAATCCTACATGAAATGGGTGGTTAAGTAATTTCGTCAAGCCGAAAGAAAGATAAAAGGGAAACAGAATGATAAAAAATATGCCAGTAAAAATATATTAGCGGAAAAACACAAAAATAATTATCTAGGTGGAGGATGGGTGAAGGATTGAAGAAACAACATAGAAGGATGAAGTGGGTGAGAAGACCAGTAGAGAATGAGATGTGGTGAATATTAGGAGAAAATTGGGTTGAAAAACGAGACTAGGAGGAAGGAATGGTCAATGAGATGCGATCACGAATGATACCTTGTCCAGAGTGATGGGTCTACTTGAGTATGATTTTCATGCTACATGGGGAGTTACGCAGATGTGCCAAGTCTGGAGATGAAATTCCTAGAATGGTGAAGAAGATGATGTCTCGCTAGGTGATAGAAAAATTAAGAGTGATGAGAAGTGTAATGGGAGGATAATTAGCGAGAAGAGAAGGACGATGTGGGAAGATGGATGGAGAAAGGTTACATTGGTCATGGTGGGGAATGAGAAGCTGTTGGATAATGAATGATACTTGAGAGATATTCTCAAGTAGAATTCCCAAACTAAATAGTGTATCAAATAAAGTGTGTATAAATAGTAACAAATTTCATGATTTTATGAATGACGCAAATATATGAATTTAGATTAATGATTTGAAATTTTATTTTGAAGAATGCAATTATGATGAAAGATGACTTTGAGGAGATGAGTGTCACATGACTATGACAAGGGGCATGCAAGAAAACCATGCTTTGAACAAGATAGGAGGTAAACACAAATAAGGTACCACTCAAGGCATTGCACTTGCAGCCAATAGTAGGTGTTAACGCATAACCAATGATATTTAGTTATACCAAAAGACTAATAGGAAATATGAATGAAAGATTCTCATAAACCTAATATTGACATGACCAGGATTTGAGATGTAACTTGTATGCGGGAAGAAGGTTCGCAAATGTGTTGTTCCTTAATTTTATACCCCAGCTCGGGAGAGGGATAAGAACAATTATAGAAAAAAATTTGATCAATGCAAGAAGATTTCGGGAATCTTTGATAAAAAGAAGGTTGATCAAAGTGGGAGGTTTTCCTAATGCCATAAAAAAAGAGTAGCCATCCTTCGAGGGTATGGTCTATTATGTAAAAAATATATATGGCAAGAATAATATATATGATATCCATCCTTCAAGGATCGATCTATTTCTCATGATGTTTTGTTTGACTTTGATTTGCATTCTTTTCTTTTTTATTTAGCTTTTTCTTATATGAACAATTGTCCTTCGAGGGATCATTCTATTTTTAATAACTTTGATTTTTCTTTTTGTATGCATGAATTTTAGCTTTACATGGGGAAAGTTAGGAATATCTAAGTAGACCACTTAGGAGGGGATGATGAATGTACAAGAGACTCCCCTTGACCTTTGCATGACTACCATAAGAGAATAAGAAGGTGATGGATGTAATGATTATGGGGTTCTCACCAAATGGGAGAATTTGTCCATAATTAATATGCTATCAGTAGAGCCGTGGTACTCATATTCAAGGTCATATAAAATCAATGATAGTAGACCACATAATTCATATCCTTACCATGATAGACAGAAGGGGCTAATGGTGGAGACATGGTCTAAAGATAGGAATTTGCTCATCGGTGCATGTACTAACAATATAATAGTCGTAAGTGAAATGCATTAAGGGGTCAGATCTCTAGTTTACCGTCAAGGAAGTCAATGATAAGTCCCATAACCATAATTATGCGTGATAATATATGGTCCGATCCAGTTGGGAGTAAATTTTCCCCGTTGGCTCCTTGATTAACGCTGCGTCCGAGATAAGATAATAACTTTGGGAGGATGAGTGAAGGTAAAACTATGTGCTACCCTTTCAGGAAGTGAAAATATGCATCCCTAACGAGATGAATAGATGGTCAAAAGGGTGGGCTTAAGAGGCACACAATCATGGCCACAAAGGTGGAATTTGGTAAAAAAATATGGTCCTTATTGGAAGGACAAACATGGCCTCAAAGGAGGACTTTGATGACACAATCATGGCCACAAAGGTGGACTTCAATGAAAAAGATAAAAATATGGTCTCTTAACGAGAGAGACAAACATGGCCACCACAGTGGGCTTAAGATGAAAATAAATGGTCCCTTAAGGGATAGATGCATATGGCCACAAAAGTGGGCTTCAAATGAGATGAAGATTTGGACGGGGTTAGTTTAGATTAGATGTATTTGGATGAGGTAAATAAAACAATGTCAAGGATTAAAGTCTCCCAGTGTGAAAGGAGAGTTTTTTAGATATGAAATGCGTTAATCGAATGACATGATTAAGGACGAGGGGAGGCTACTCCCCAAGAAAAGAGATTATATCATTGTAGGTAAATTAGATGTGGATAGGTGAAAGAGATTGGATGATGATAACCTTAAATTTGGATTAGGTAGATGAGTTGGCGATCATATGAAAATAGTGTTTATGAATAAGGGAGCACCTTCGTATGAGGAGCAACATGTGAAGAGAGACGTTAATGGAGGATGGAGGAGAAGACTTAGAGACTTCGATAGACATGGAATTAGTTACAGATAAAATGATAGAGGGAAAATCCTCAAAAAGATCATTTCTTTCAATGAGATCATGGATGATAGTCTGAAGGGCCTTAAAACACTCAATTTCATGACTTGGGGTGTGATGGTAGGAAAAAATTAGGTGGGGATCAAACCATGACAGCTTCCTACCATTTAGGTTAAATTCCTTAATAGATGGGAGCATGAAGGTGAAAATTTGTAATAAGTGTTGAAGGATTTCCACATATGTTTCAATTGATACATTAGTATGTGTATTTTCTATGGAATATTTATTCTTAGATATTGATGCAATTGCTTGGGATGTGGTTTTCTGAGATGTCTTAGAGGATTGCATCCAATATTCTTCAAATTTTGTGGAAGAAGAGGATTATATGGTAATAGTCACACTAGTTGATGTGGTTGACATGAGTAGAAGTGTGGAAAGAGGAACTAAGATAAAATCAAAATATGGTATGATAGGCAAAGGCGGAATAGATTTGGATGGGGGTGTTAGGAAACCCGATGCATGAAGATGTACAAAGTTCAGTTGTACTCATTGGGGATGGGAAAGGATATTCCCATGAATGAGGAAATCATCTTCCTTAATGAGGTCATGGATGATGTTCGAAACGCCCTACACCGCTCAATTTCATGGCTTGGAACATGATGAAAGGATCAAATGCAATTGGGATTAAACTATGGAAGTTTCCTAATATAAGGATCCAAATGTCTAATGGGAGGAAGTATGATCATAGAAGTTTGAATTCGATGTTGAAGGATGTCTCCATAGGACCCAATCGAGGTGTCAAAAAGAAGATAATTGTTATGGAGTTTAATTTAATGTTTTGTCTTGGATTTTAATGTGGAAGTCTAGGATGTCAATGTATGAACTGGTATAGATGCTAAGGATGGGGATAGGTTGTGTTGCGGTTTTAGTGTTTGTTTTTAGTTTTAATGTTAGTTAATGATTTAGGGTTGCATGAACCGAATCGAGGAGGTACTTGAATAAATTTGATGGAAAATAAAGGATCCTCTTTAAACGATTCTTCATTTAGAGGTTACATGGTTGTGGAAGTGTGTGAAGAACGAGGGGACATTTGCAATTTGATAGATGAGGTCAAAGGTGCAGATGTTAAAGTGGAAGGAATAGAATGGTTTGGTTTGGGAAGGATAATGAAGTCAAGAACAATGGCTTGAAATGCTCTGCAATGTTGAATATCATGTCCAGGGGTGCGATGATATGTGTAAACAAGGATGGAATCAAACCACAATGGATTCTTACTACGGGATCAAAGGCCCTAATAGGTGGAAGTGTGATTGCAGAAATTTGTAGCAAGTGTCGGAAGACCTCCATACATGATTCAACCGAAGCATTAGGAGGTGCTTTGTCTATGTAGAATCTCTTGGTCTTTGGAGAAGGAGTGGATGTTTGAGATAATTTAGATGTTGAGGAAAAATTTCAAACATGTTTATGTCTTGATGGCTGGAATCCAGTCGTGATTTTCATAGTGTTGGATGATTTTAGTTGAAGGGGTTTGGGGTTGGATTGTTTAGAAGAAGGAATATTATTTTCCTGTATAAGGGAATTTTGAGGCAATATTTGAGAGGTTGCGTCCTTGGGAGGAACGATAATAATTTCTACCAGAGGTGGTACTGATAGAGGCATAGGAAGGAATATTTGTTCATTGGAATCTAAGGAAGGTGGAAATTGATTTGGTTGCGTTGATGAGGTAGAAATATTATTTGAAGTTGAATCCATTTGAAGTTCTTTCAAAGGTTCTTCAAATGATGTAGGAGGGGAGGAAAATGTGGATGTGGTCTCAATGACTGATGTAGTAGGTGCAGAACTGGGATTGGATCTATGGTTGACATTATGGGTAAAGATGGAATAGATGTGGATGATGGAGTGTATGAGGTATATTTAGATGTGGAATCAATGGTGGATGTGGGAATAGGTGCTGAGATGAACGTAGTTAGGACCGAGGTTGGTATGGGAGTGAGGGTTAATGGATTGAAGAAAGGGGAGCTTCTAGTGAGGTGGATATGGTGGTTGATGAAGAAGGTAAATCTATGGATGGAACTAGATTTATACCAGTAGTATGTATAATATTTATGGTGTGGGTATTGGGAACTTGCGATGTAGAAACAATGGTAGTTTGACTTATTGATGTGGGTGTATGGTTTGTAAATGGTTATTTAAAAATATCTATTGGTTGATTAGGCAAAGCATTTGGATTATCAACTTGAGGATCTCCCTGATCGATGAGTCTTTGGACTGAATCCTTGAAAATATGACATCTCTCTATGTCGTGTCCTTGGATTGATGGTAATTGTAGTAATGGTCCACACAATACCACATGGGTCTTGGTCTCAATTTTTAAACTGGTTCGATATGTGGCATTGTGATCAAATGTGTTGTTATTAATTTGTCAAATATGGTGTTGTATGATTCTTTCAGAGTAGTATAATTGGGTGTTGGTTGTGTGAATTTTTTTGGGCTATTGTAGTATATGTAGATGTAGGATATGATTTGACAATGACAGCATTGGCCATTGTCTTTGACTTATCATTTGATGTGGATGGTCTAACAAATTCTATTTTTGGCTTATTTGACTTTAATTTTAAATGCCCATGTTCGAGGCCATGTATCTCAAGCTCATGCGAGCCCGGTGAAGGATTCTTCAATAGTTTGAAATACTTGAATTTGCAAAGTCAAGGAAATATGCATCACACAAGAGCATACGAAGAGCTCGATTAGGTCATTTTGAGGAATAGGAAAAGATAATTGGTTTATAATATTACACCATCATACGACAAAATCCGTGATGGATTCATCTTTGAATTGGCGGATGGTATACAGATCATTAATGGTTACCTTCCATATAATATTAATTTAGAACTGCTTGAGAAATAATTGTGCAAGCTGAGAGAAAGAAAATATGGAATATTGGGGAATATTATTATACCCATATAAGGTAGGACAAGCCAAATACATGGGGAATGTATGGAACGTCAAATATTGGTCGTGTTTGATAAGATAACACACATGTTTGAATGCTCAAAGATGTTGTTGTGGGTCCTCTTTGCTGTTAAATTTGGTGAACTTTGGCAATTCCCAGTGTGGAGGATATTGTTTCATTGGCACAAATAGATGAATGATTTCATTCCATATTTTTTCGTAAGATAATGTGACTTTAAACCCTAACGTATCATCCTCTAGGTTTTCTAACTAACTTACTAAGATCTACATGGGATCATTAGGAATTTTTGGTTGAGAATAAGAGGTGGTGGTTGAACTCACGGATGTGTGGGTGTCGAGGAACTTGACAGGGTGATTGTAAGTTATGGGTTGTGGTTGAGGTGGAGATTGATAGAATGTTTGTTAATAAGAAATAGGTGCATGGATACGATGATTGAGACTAGATAGATTGTTGTGGAAACTGCATAGTAGGGATATGGGCATAGATAGGTTGATAGACTAGAGGTGACATTGAATACTACAAAGGGATTGTCGAAGGAGGTTGAGAAGCAATGGCATAGACATGTGATGTGAGAGGGATTTGTTGTTCAGATAAGGGATATGATACATGGGGAGGTTGGATGAGAGTACTAGTGGTAATTTGATTGTAGTAGTGATGGGGATAGTGAGTTCAATGGTTGTGTTGATTTGGGGAAGATTAGGAGGAATGGGTGTGAGTATTTGAGTAGTACGGTGGGCTAGTGAGTAGATAGAGGATGAAGCCAAATCGCATATGGATGTGGATGGAATAATTTCAGAACTAGTATTATTACGGTAAACTTGCTGAAGTGGTGGGCCATATAGAGGAATTTGTATGTATCTTTTCAGAAGATAGTCACGAAGAGCCACAGATTGGCGTCAATAATTTTTGGAATTCTAGATCACCGAGAGGGAAGATGAGAGTACCAATATGCTCTAATCTAATATAAGGTGGGGTGGCTAGCCTAGATGGGATGGAATGATGGTCTAATACCGATGTAAGACCGAAAGATATTGAATGAGGTATATTGGTGAGAGAATGGGTGCTTGTGAGGGAGGTAGGGAGAGGCATGGAAGATGAATTTATTGAGTGTGTAAGTGTTTGGGATGAAGCACTATGTGAGTAGAGGTTGTGTTCCATTTTTCTAGTGGTGGATCGCATAATTATAGGCATTAAAAACAAAATAAACTTACTATTATATTAGATGAAAGCAAAAAAAAAAAAAACTTTGTTTTTGTTTTTTTTTTTAAGATCACGTGTGTGAAGATAATGAAAATGGCTGGATGAGGACCTAGAGGAAGGTAAACTATGTTTGGTTTTGGGTAAGTTATGGATGGGAAATGTCTAAAATGGTTTCGTGTTGGGTGATCAAATCCCAATCAATAAAACAGGGGAAAGGAATGTTTCAGTGTGTTGCTTAATTTGTGATTTTTAGGCAATGTGGGATAAAATATGTGATGTAGAGAGTTAACCCCCCTATTTAATCTATATGAGTAGGCAAGATGTGCGAGGTTCATTTTTAGACCAAAGTCAAAATATTAAGTTCAATGTAGACAATCACCCAGGAAAGAAAAATTACCATGTAGAAAGAAGAAAATAGGGAAATTAGAGGAATACCTGGAGAGCTCTTTCTCCTTATTATTTGGTTGCATGTGATAATGGCATATGTGAAAGTAAATGTCAGTGATATGGAATGCCCAAGTACCCTAAAATTGCCGAAGAGGTCAGTGGAAGAAATGTGTGGCATGTTTATGCTTCAATAATTGGCTCTGACCGCGTAATATTGTGGTCACAATGATGTGAAATTCACATGCAAAATAAAATAAGACAATTAATGGATGTTATCGACAAAATAAAATAAACAATTTCAAAGTCCTGACGTTGTTATGTGTTAACAACAAAGTTTAATTATGGAAATAATAACAAAATAATTATTCAAATTAACTAATAATAACAAAATAAAATATAAAAATAATTATCCTAATATAATCATCCTACCAATGAAAGTTAATTACCTAATAACAAAATAATTAGCCTCATATAATTATCGTATGAATTCTAATTAACAAATCGTAACTAATTAACTAGTAATAACAATTATCCTATGAATTCTAATTAAAAAATCGTAACTAATTAACTAGTAGATAAAACAAATATCCTATGAATTCTAATGAACAAATTGGAACTAATTAATCAACAATAAAAAAATTATCCTATGAATTCAAATTAACAAATCATAACTAATTAGATGGCAATAAATAAATTATTGCCATGAGTTGGAGGGTTGGATGTGTCTACAGAGTCCTTTGAATATTTTACAGCTTTATACACCAAATCAGCAGCAAGGTAAGATGGATAATAATGAAAGGAATGCTGATGAATGAAAAATAAGTGGGAAAATATTAACAAATATACAAAAGTTCATGATTCGTTTGATGTTGTGATTTTGACAGATCTATAATACTTTTGTAGAAAGGGAAATCTGACCACGTGTTAAAAATACTATGATAAATACAGTCACATTCACTTTCTAAATTGTGAAGAAGAAATATAAGCAACCTCCAAGAATCACTCCCAGATAATGGTAATAGACCCTTAAATATGGCCGATCCATTAATCTTTACAGCTAATTTTTGATTTCAGGTTTCTGATATTACGTATGGCTTCCATATTTTTTGGGGCTTATAGATCTAAGGCTTTATCGTTGTTTATGAGCTTGTAAATACTGCGCAGCTTTTATTAAGGCCCGTATTAAAAATCCAGAGTGGATTAGCTTTCGGAGTTACTTGTTTGGAAACGATTGATAGAGGATTATAGTTTTGAGATCCTTGTAAATCAACAGGAGGTGCTTTTCTATGGCTTTAGAGTAAATGAACTTTGCAAAGCGGTGGCTGGATCACAATTTATCAGTCTTCGACCCAATTAATATCAGCAATTAAAGGTGGTCAGGAGCGACGTGGTTTGGGACATGTGGACGTGTGATCGCTTGGGGAAAGGAGATCTGCGAGTGGGGTGGATCGATGAGAAAGGGAGACGATGGCTTAGCTTATAGTGCAGGTAAAGATTGTAAATGGGTCGAGTCAAATAGAGGGCCGAGCTGTGGAACAAGACGGGAGAGTCGAGTTGGATGGAAGGGTGAGTCAAGTGGCTTGGTTGGAGTAGAAGTTGAAGGGAGGTGATTAGAAGGATGATGGTGTTTTGTGAAGGAATGGTGATGACTCGGTCAAGGTGCCGAGTTAATCTGTTGGGGAGTAAGTCGAATAAGTTGACAAGGAGTGGGTGGTGGAGTTGGGATGGGATCGGTTGTGATGGGATGTGTTGTAGCGGCTCGGTGTTGTGGGAGTTGGGAGTAAATCAGCTCGTGAAGACATTGGAGGGAGGTGGTTAGAAGGGATATGGTGTGGTAAGGGGCAATTATGATGGGATAAGGGAAGTGGAGTAAGTTGGATGGGTTGACAGGAGTGGGTGATGGAGTTGGAATGGGATCGATGTGGATGCAATGGGGAGCTCAACATGTGGGGATGGTAGCTCGGTGGGGAGCGATGTGGGAGATGAGATAGGTGGAGGATTTTTGTGGGTAATAGCTCGGTCGAGTTGGCCGAGTGGAGGAAAATAGGGGATAAGTAAGGGGACATTATAGGATAATAATAATAAATTGTGTTTTTTATTTTGTTTTATTTTAATAATAACTAAAATAAAAACTTACACCCATTATAAATAACTAGATAACAAACCAGTTAAAACCAAGAAAATCACATACCTCGTGGAGGATATACACTAAGCAATGCAAGTGACATACCAAATTGATGGAGACCACACTAATAGACTGTAAACAAGTCAGTCAAAAAATTAACATATTCGCAAGATATATCTGAATGAGAAAAAACTATGAAACACGATAACTATGATACTCACGAAACCTTTACAAAATAAGTAAGGTAACAAAAAAATGACCAGATCTAGGGTCTTGTCCCACTAGGCATGCCAAATGTTGATCAAATTTTCTTACTTCCTTTCCAAATTAGTGTACAAGACATAAATAAACACAAAATAATGTTGAATATGCAAGGGCTTAGAACCTTGGAGATGGTGATGATTGATATAGGCGCAAAGTAGATGATGAGCTCCTTGTAGAAATCTCAGCAAACCTACAGCTTAAAGACACTAGAGGAAACTACTTAGCTATTTTATTTGGGGAATGCCTGAAAAAGTATATCCGAGAAGCATTAACTTCCTCGATGGCTGTCAACCCCGAGTGATAAAGAATAATGATAAAATACAAGACAAATAGATAACATGCAAGCCGATGATCAAAGAAATCGACGATACTAGTATGTACATGGTGCTACTAATCTGATCCAAATAGAACTTGCAACATGGACCTCGCTACGTGAACTAAGAAATCATGAGCAAAGTAATGATGGGATTCCAATGTCATTAGAAGGACATCATGAGGATATTGTGATAAAAAAGAAGCTTAAAATTCAAAACAACATTTTTTCAAAATTTTCCAACCTATTCTTCTAAGGGGGTAAGGCCCATATTTATAGCCTAAGGGTGAGGTTAGACTGTGGGTTATTAGGTAATCAACATTGGGTAAAGTAACCTTGATTAAAAGAGGTGATGTGATTCATCAAGGCTCACAATTTGACTTATGATGTTAAAAAGATAAGGATGTGATATGGAGTGGGGAGTATTATTGACATAGTTAGGTGAAATAATAGATTCCATTTTTGAAACTAAGAGTGGGATGTTGGATGGGTATATTATTTCCCATGGATTGAATAATTTTGAGATATATGAGATAATGCCAAATTTTAATTATTAAATGGGTTTATATGGAGCCCATTAATTAATTAAAATTTGGGTGAGTAAATGGATGAAATTTATTCAAATTTAGGGAAAATAAAAGCAAGAGGGAAGGTTGAATGAATGCGATATGATGGAGGTGCGTTACTCCAAAAACTCGGTGTCTACATATGCTTCGATGGATTACCTATAAAATTTACATTTTCATAATATAAAGTAATCCTTGAAATACTCTAGCAAAATCCACTTGATCAATAAAAACCAATAGTGTTTAAACCATCCACATCATTTGTGAATTTTTCAATGGATTCAATATGAGTTAAATATTATACCTCTTTATATAAATTAAATTTTATGTTAATTTGAAGGCTTATACAAGAAATTTAATTATATTATTAATATTATTTTAGAATCTTACTCATGTTTATTTAGATCATACCCTTTCCTTATGATTATTACCAAAAATGCATGATGAAATAATGTCACTATGCTAGTGACTACTCATTGTGGTGATCTTAAGGTAGAACTATGTGTAAAACACTTGAACTTAATATAAATACATAATTATGTTGTAATTGGTCTAATCCCATACTAGTAATAATTGTGAGACAAATGTGATTTGTAAGAAAATACACTCACAAAAAAATTTCCAATGGGGAAAGAGGATAAAGGTGAGGAGTGTAAATATATGGATTATATTAATCGCTCCTTTATCTACTAACAAATTCTTATAGTGATTATATGCTAAGAGGATCTCATTAACTTGTGATAGTTAAAAAAACACATGATTGGGTTATAATTGGATTATTCTCACATTAATAATTATTGTGAGATAAATTTAATTGAAAATAATCATTCCTCTCTCACTATATTAGTGACTACTCATGGTGGTTATCTTGAGATGACTTAAAGACACAAGTAAAAATTCCACAATAATTAAATATATTTAAGAAAAAAAAAAATTTAAAGGACGTTGTAACCATTTATTTGGAAACATGTTCAATTGTGCATTGACCTTTCTTAATCATTAGCAAGACACATGAGAATCCAAGTTAATAATACTAAGCTTTTGGTTAATATTAGTTATATTTCATGTTTCTCCCACCTTATTATATATGGAGAGATGTCATCTACATCTTATGATAATTTAATAAGATTTAATAGATTCGTCAAGGGGAAGAGCATCAAGATTATTGATCAATTTTCCTTGATGATATAAATACTGCACTCAACTTGAAATAGTAGCAACGTTTATAGTTATTACTAAATTATTTCGAGGCAATAATCACACTCGAGGACATACAATTGGATCACCAAAACATACCAAAAGTTGACCACAATTAATTTGTGTACATATGTGAGCATGAAATCATTTAATAAAAGTGATCAGAGAGACGGATGATGGTAGATATGTTATTTAGCACCTATAAGATAAGTTACGAAGAAAGGCGTATCCCAAATTGGAGTTTTGGCCTCTCATAGTTGACACCTACTAAGCCAATCAATAATGAAAATGTGTGTAGAGAGGGTGTTGAAGCATAAATAATTTTGCACCATGGATTCAATGAAAACCTTAAAAAGGAAAAGGTAGATAGTTCACATTCCAAGAAGGCCTAGAAATTGATAGGATGTTGGTAGTTTTATTTTATTGTATCCATATATTACTAGTTCAAAATATTGTTACATGTACGAGAATGATACACCGAAAATTTACAACACTCACACTTTTTTAAAATAGTCCTCTATAAAGCCGTAGTTATTCTCCCATAGAATGCACCTACCTAACACCATACAACATAAAACTCACTAGAAGGATGACATGGAAAGGAGAGAGGCTTTTTTGAATTGCTATCATAGAATTTCATGCCTAATGTGTCCAAATCGGGTCCTACCCAAAAATCATCTCCATTACAAAAATCATGTTTTACGATGAACTCACACATAGCAGGATGGGATAACTATGTGGAGGATATTACCAAGTGCAAAAAGAAAGGGATATTAGATATTTCCATGAGGTAGACACATTTTTGCATAGCTAGATGATGTAGGATTATGGACATGAAATTGCCATAGATGACAGAAGATTGTGGACACGAAATCACCATAGATGACATAGTGGAGGAAGTGAGAAGAGGAGACACCCATGATAACCATAAAACAATAAGTTTGATAATACACCCTATTTCTTGTCCCGTATTTTTAAGTTTTTGGCTTCAACTTTTAAACCAAATATCCCCTGGCTTTCTTGTGTGCAATGACTACAAATAGAAATATGCATTAGAGTTTAGAGATAAATTTAAATACTTCTAAGAAATTGCATAAATTGTTTTTCAATGGATTAGATTACGGTTGAGTTTATTTTAGTGTTAATCAAGTCTGGTTTTGAGTCACTCAATTTTGATTTGGTGGTGGAACAAAACTTTATCGACATTGCATTTTACTTTTCTCTAGTATTTGTCGATGGTTGTGTAGACCCTCTCATTTATAAACAATAAGATGGAATAGTTTTAAATTTTTGTAGCCTATAGATTGTCTAGTTAAAACAACTACTTTGGTTTAACAAAGAGGACATGGTTGTTGGGATTGGAAATTGTTATTTACCAATTTGCATAGAACCTATTAATGAATAGGAGTATGATCAGATATATGAAACATTTTGAATAACCCAAGGATAACACAAGAATATAATCTATACAACTTATATTTTTCATTTGTAGAACATGTTTGAGTAAGTCTTTGTTGAGTAGATCATTGTGGATGTTGTTATTAAGAAAGGTAAAGCACACAATCTGTGGATATTACAAAATATAAGGTAAGTATAAGGAAAGATAAGATTTTATAGGGTTGGTCAAATGTAGTCTATAGCGATGTTTACAATGGGTTGTTCCTTGAAGTCACTAATACAAAAGGAAACTTATCAAACATTTATGGTCTACTAGTTGGGCCTTACTCAACATCCTTGGTGAATACAATGTCATTTGGATGGCCTATTAGAACATGGTAATTTTAATAATTCATTTTTTGTTGTAATGTCTAAGAAACACTTATTTGGGGAGTATAAACCCATTTTCCTTGTATGAAGTTAATGCATTGGTATTTATTGTTTAAGTTAGAGTTTCCCAAATAAAATCTCAAATCTCTAGTAGGAATAAACAAGTAAAAAGGTTAGAATTTAAGTTTCAATGTCATGTGGTTACATATTATGAATGTCCTAGCAAAATTAGTGGTATCCAATTTTCAATGGGTTGATAGGCATATTAGTTTCTGTAAATAGTGTGTCTTCATGATGGACAACGTGGATTGATTTTTACAAAAGCTGTTGAAAAATACACTTTTTTTTCAAAAATGTTGAAAAACACAGTGTTTTTTTCAAAATTGTTGAAAAAGACAATGTTTTTTCAAGATTGTTGAAAAACACAAAGGTTTTTTAACAAAACAATTT
Source organism: Taxus wallichiana var. yunnanensis (assembly GCA_018340775.1). Classification (NCBI taxonomy): domain Eukaryota; kingdom Viridiplantae; phylum Streptophyta; class Pinopsida; order Cupressales; family Taxaceae; genus Taxus; species Taxus wallichiana. The sequence goes on along the minus strand of CM031240.1, from coordinate 726,217,507 downwards.
GCTAAAAACAACACTAATTATTTTTGCATAAATCGGCTTGAATGCAATATGCAATTAGAGTGGTTAAAAACTTGTTAGTACAATTGGAATGGATGACACTTGTTTTCCAAATACTTGTTATTGTATTCCACCCACATTTTTCTATATTATTACTCTTGTATCGTTTGCATTATTAATAGAAAGAGCACTTTTCAACCAAATAACAATAATATTATCCAGTTCAGATTTCTTGTAAGACAATATCATCTAGGAAAATTAATTTATCATATGTATAGGATCTTTCCAGTTCTTATCATTTATATAGGTCTTGCAGTTAAAAATAATTTCAAGCTTTACTTTCTTTTAAGGTCAATAATGGCTTATTGGCTTACTACAATTTTTGGATTGATATGCCTAGAGCACAAGAACCATCATTTGGACTAGAGATATACAAATAAAGCTTGGAAGTTCATTTTTCTTAAAAATGAGTGGTAATTCAGTCTCTGATAGTATACATGTGGCAAATATGGGAATACATGAAAACTACAAATTTATAAGTTATAGAACACAACATGAGTTCATACATTATTATCAACGACTTTCAAGACTTCAAACCATTGAATATGGATTTCTAGAATGCATATTGAGAAAGGACATTAAATTTTCAAATGCAATCCATGAACATACAACAATCTCAATCCAAGGAAAACATAAATATTTATGTATAAATGTTTCTAATAGTTACTTGAGATGCTCACATTCATCATTTTTATCATACACTTAACATATCTTTAAAACATGAATTGTAATTTTTCTTGATATCATTCAAATGACAAAAACTAATTAAGAAGAGGTCCAAGAATGTTTTTGGAGGTAAATAAATATGTTTGCAAATAGTGGTAGGAGAATTAAAATATGTGCATAGTATCGTAGAATTAAAAAAAATGTGTATAGATTGATTTAAAGGTTATTGATGATGGGTAATAAGTGTCTTTAATATTTTGATTTCTTTGTGGAGTGTTTAATAATATTAAAAAAATTGGCATGAATAATTTAAGAAATTTTATGAAAGTCTAGTTTTTGGTTCTTGTTTCACTAAAAGGTTATACCATGTTCTACTCCATCCTTAACTTCTCCAAGGTTTGTTTCACTTCCCCTTTTATTTCTAAATACATCATAACTCATCACTCACTTAAAAATTTAACACATTTATTCTTTGCCCCAAGTATTACTTTCTAACTCTCCCATATTCTTATTTGCATATCTCACTATACTATGAGAGTACAGTCAAGTACTCACTCTTGTACTTATCACTAAAGACATTAAAGTCTTTTTGTAAATCTCATTCCATGATAAAAAATTCCAACTCTTTGATAGAAAACTAGTTCACCCTTTTCAAGACCAGGCTCTCCTTCAAAAAACTTTGTTTCAAACTAGTGAATAGGACTGTCACAAAGTTAATTCAAGGATTGTGTCAAAGTTCTCTTCCACTCACTCCTTTATAATAGTATCCTTTCTACATCAAAATTTTCATGATATCCCTCAACTTACCTTAATATTCATTCATTATCACTTCAGAATTAAGACACTTGTTAGTCATAATACAACTAGATTGTCTCAATTTTCACATATAGGACTATCCATGTGAATGTTTTTTCACACTGAAATTTTGGATTTAACATGTTCAAGGATTTCATATTGGTGGCCTTGTGAAATAATGACTAAGTATCATAGGGACATATGATAGAGGTGCAAAGGAAGAGGGTGCATGGATAGGTGCGAGAAGGTTGACATATTTTAACTCGAGGATTCACGCCCTATATATGTATTGATTTGCATATTTTTAATCATTGTATGTTTTAGAGTTATGTTGATACATTTTTTCCGTTACTAGGACCTCTAAGTTTAAAAATAAAGGCTACATTTTGTTTTCGTTACTGGGATCTCTTTTCAAGTTGTTTTCCATGATGTTGCACGATGATAGCACTTTGATTAACTCTTTCTTCCTTTGAATATTGGGTAATCAACATAAAAGATCAGTTTGCACAAAGATATGGTTTTGGATCTGATTTCAATGTACATAAGTGGGTCGAAGAGAATCAATATCATGAGCTCTATGAGACATTATTTTTCTTCTTTCCAATAGAATTTCACAAGTGGTTGTCTATACGCATCAAAGAAGAGTTGGAATTACAAACCAAGAATTTCAACGCATGAAGAGCACTAGGATTGCTTGATTTTGATGAACCTTGGATGCGTGTCGTAGATTATTGGTGGGATTGTGTTGTTCATAGTTATAGTTTAGAATATGCCATTTCTACATATTCTTGTCCAAAAGTTACTAATTTTGAATTTTTGTGTTATCCCAGAGGATCTTACATGTGTTATCCCTTTGTTAATTAAATTCCTTATAGTGGTGCTGAATTTAGATCACCTATTGATTTCTAGCTAAACATACCACCACATGTAGGGGATGGAGCAAGAGTGGTAAAATATGGTGGACCTAGTGGAAGCCTTGGAGAAATATCGGAAAGACAACTTAGATATAATAAAGCACATGAAGGGAAGATGGCAAGAGAAGTTGTAGAGTCAATGGAATTGAGGGAAGAGATGACTCTCCAGGGATTTTGTACTCTTGTGGAAGATGAGGATGAGGAGAAGAATCATCTAGTTCCCACAATTATGGGAAAATGAAGCAGAGAATACCCTTTGGATTCTTATGAGATTCCGTCGGAGGAAGATAGATTGAGGACATTAGGTGCCAATTTGATCCCACCTGGCAACCTAGCCTTTATGCTTGGTGTTCCAATTCTAAAATTAATCATTGATAAATAGGAAAGTCTAGGTAATCTAATAACTTTAGGTAAATATAATTTTCCTTTGAATACAAAATTGAATCAAAAAATGCATACATCTATGGGCAGCACAAACATCATCTTTGTTATTCGGAAGTCGATTGGAGGAATATTTTATGACACGTCATCAGGATAGAGTGTGGGTGTGAAACACTTCTGGAAGTACTACAACTTAGTATAATTTTGGATTTAAGTTTATTATTACTCTTGGGACTCAAGGAAGTACATCCTCTAGTCTAAGACTTTGTTATTGGAGGATTATGCGGACAAGGAGGATTTGGATCAATTGGATTAGGTATTTACCTTAGCTCATTTTCACCTCGGTACTTTATTTACCTTTATTGTATTTATCCTCATCCACTTATGTGTGTGGATATTTATTTTATGTTATTTAGATATTAGGAGATATTATCTAGTTGCTAGGTATAGTTCCTTCCTTGATCTATGGTATTGACTAGATCCTTGATGTCTAGTTCTTTTATTACTATTTCTTTCCTTAATTTATGGCTTGATTTATGACCTTGATTGGTTCTTAGATTTTTATTCCTTACCCGTATAAGCTGTTAGGAAATAATTATATTAGTGCTCCATTATATTAATGTGTGAGCAATGTTATTTGTATTGTATTAGTTTTAGAGTTGTTACGAGTTGTTAAAACAACTTGTATAATTTAGATGAGTGGTTTCCTATATTATAGGAAATATAATTCCTATATAATCATTTGTATGTAATATGAAGAGTAACGGAATATCAAGTAGAAAATAATATTTTGTGTTAATTTCCTGTGTAAATCTAGTGTGTTTTCAAGATTTGGTATCAGAGCCAGGTTTTCTCACAGCAGATTGTGACTATAATGAGAGTCTTTTGAGAGCAAGTGGTTTCTTCTATTATGGAACGTATCTCTTTCTTGGAAGGCATGAAGATTGAGGAATTTTGAGGCATTCGTTCGTTAATATTACAGTCAGCCAGATAAAAGGAATGCACAGTTTGTCATTTGAATGTCTGAGATGTTAATAGAGACGCGTCTCCAGCATTAGCAAATCTACAAGAAACACACAATCAATACGCACAATTCAGTGACCAAATCACCTCCTTCGACTCCCACGTCATTGTTCAATTTGCGGTGCCCATTCTACAAAGAATTTAACGGGTAATTTGAATGTCATTTATATTTTGCATATGAAGAGCCTTGTCTTATGGATGCTGGTGTGATCCCTCTAAAGTTTCTCTCACTCTGAGTTATCCAACACGCCTCACCGTATTCATTATAATCGAGATCTGTGAATTCCATTGTATATATCTTGCTGTCAATAGAGCTGCGTTAATTTCCTCTTTCATGTCCCATACCATCCATTTTATCATGGGTCAGAGTTGATTATTTTACCCACCTACGTACAGATCGACTATTTTAGCTCGGATTCTTTGGATTATCCCTGGCATGACCCTCTACGTAGTTGTTTGGCTTTATCTCCAATTAGCTGGTGCATGGGAAGTCATAAAAATCTATTCAAATATCTCTGCAAAGGCGTCAAGCTGATCCTCATTTTCTTCGGTCCAATCTTGATCGCTGCGGGTTTCTGGCTAAAAGATTCATCTGAAATAATTAACATAGAGAAATCCATTGAGTATATATGTGGAGTCATTTGTTTAATACTTAGTCTGTCCATATTGCATATTACTGTTTTGTAAAGTGTCGGGCATTTACAATTATCTGTCTTTTAATTATGTTTTAATATCTATGTTTAGTAATTTGTCATTTTAGTTACATGCCTACATTCGTGTCACATTTAAATAGGCATAAAATGTTCATTTTGAGTCTCCCATCTTGGTTTATTAGAGTCTTACCTTGGTTAAAATTTGTCATATTTTGAGTCATTGTGTCGAGTCCTCAATTTTTTTGAAAAATAGTGTTTGTATTGTCATTAAAAGTAATATTTAATTACTTTTGTAAGAATCGATTGTCATTTTGTATGGTGTAGAGTAATTGCTAAATGTCTTCAATGTGTGTTGTCAAAATAAATAAATAAATATGTTTAGTCTTGTAGTGCTTAGTCAAGTCGTCTTGTCATGTTGTTCCACTATCAATTGTCAATCAAGAGTCATCTTGTCATGTTGTTCCACTATCAATTGTCAATCAAGAGTGTTAGTCAAACTTTGAGTCTTCATATTGTCAAGAGATTCGTCGTTAAATTTGAGTCAGAAGTGTGAAAAAAAGTCATAAAAATCCAATCTTTAATTGGATTTTTTTATCGTAAATATTGTAAAAATAAAAAAATTTGCCTCACATTTCAACTATTGGACGCATTATCGCTTGTACGCGACGTCCAAGTGGGGGGGTGCATTTTCGGTGGAAACCGACACCTAGTAGTTTGTAAATGAGCCTCATTTCCATATCTGCTAAGTAAGTAGTAGAATACCGGAGGATGGAGGCAATCGGAGGTTGGAGGTCATTCAGCGACCTCTCATCAGTCACCAATGACGGGGCCGCATATCAGCTTTGATGATAGGTGTGTGTGCAGTTTGATTTTAGTGCTTTCAGTTGTGTGTTTGCCTCAGTTTACAATGATCCTGTTTTCAATAAGTGGAAATTTCACATTGAGGGGGGGAACATGATCCAATGTTCCATTTCCAGTATGTCAGCTTTCTCTATGTATGTATGAGCAATAGATTTCAGTAGAATTTCCTATGTTATTCCCTGCAGTGAGATAGTGATGAGAGTTGTTGATACTACTGCATCATCATGATATCGTGGTTGTTAGTTATCCAAAAAAACTATCCAGAGGTTATTGGTACTGTCCTTAAAACCATCTGTTGTGTGGTTGTTGGTTAACCACTTGGAAAACCATCCAGAGGTTGTTGGTATTGTCCTTGAAACCATCCAGATCATGAGCATGCTACGTAGCGGCACGTTGCAGTACAAAGCAGGTTTTCCCATGTTCGCACTAAGGGGGGGAATGTTAGGAAATAATTATATTAGTGCTCCATTATATTAATGTGTGAGCAATGTTATTTGTATTGTATTAGTTTTAGAGTTGTTACGAGTTGTTAAAACAACTTGTATAATTTAGGTGAGTGGTTTCCTATATTATAGGAAATATAATTCCTATATAATCATTTGTATGATACGGAATATCAAGTAGAAAATAATATTTTGTGTTAATTTCGTGCAAATCTGGTGTGTTTTCAAGATAAGCAAGGCCCATTCTCAATGTATTTCATTGAGTTCCATAATAATATATGATAAATTGTTGTTCATTTATTTGTAAAGGTTTATGTAAAGTTATTTTGTCCAATTTCTTTCATCTTATAGATCAATTTGTTTGATTAGCATCTAAGTTCTTATCTTGTTACAATCTAGTTATCGTTACTTTTATTAGGTGGTTTGGTGGTGGAGGAATCACTAGTGGTGGTTCTAGTTATGCACCTAGAGGACATAGCCCACATCCCTAGTAATCCCCTCATTAACCTCAATAAGTTTATTACAAGATGTCCCTCCACTTTCTAGAATATACGGGTATTAAGGATGTTACAGAGCATGTGCAAAATTGTGATTTGCTATGGCACGATAAAGGAATCACTACTTCAAATAGGAAGGCAATTCAATTTTCTACTACTCTGGAAAGACGTGTGCATAGTTGGTATAGAAAGTAAGACCCACAAACAGACAATGGTGGATTATGATGTTTTGTAATCTATGCTTCTATTTGAGTTTCATATCCTTGAGTTTGAATAATAAAGTATCAACACACTTAAGGACATTAAGCGGAGGCTTATCCGAAAGTGTTAGGAGTATAATGTGTGTTTTAAGACTTTTGATCAAAGTTGTATTATGATATACATATTACTCACAATGCACAATTGTTCATTAGGTTACTTTTGACTCTAATCATAAGGGTGTTTTCTCATAAGACCTTTGTAGATATGTGTGACACTTTGGAAGCATATCTAAACGCTAATGCAATTGGGAGTGTGGACATTGGATTAATCTCATTTCTTAAAGCATGGATTGCAGCAATGGAGAAATAATTAGAGAATCTCTTCATTAATTCATCTCGTGATATGTGTAGTGGGATATGGTGTACACATAGTGAGGTCAAGGACATACCAAAGATAACTTCCCTTCTAAGTTGGTGTGGACCATGTCTTTGGACTATGAGATTTTTATTTGGATCATGATGCGAGTAGATGTCCCCTTTTTCAACATGTGATCTGGAAGAATTTATTTATGTATTATAATATTTGTAAAACCCATACTCATGAAATTGTTTACTACAGAGTGATTGATCATATTCATGAGGCCATTGAGACTATTGTGCACCAAGCTAGTGTAGCAAGTGGATCTAAGGAATAAGAAGAAGAACATAATGAAGGGTACAATAATGGGGATAATAAGAATAGAGGATTTCATGGAGGATATAGAGGTTGAGGCCGCAATAGTGGAAGAAGAGGATTTTCTAGAGGAACTGTCATATTTTTGGCTCACCTAATCATTATCAATGCGAGTCCCCTCATAATTTAGTTTTCTTATGGTGTGGAAAACAACACAAGTTTGAATAATTCCCTGGCATATATGAGAATATGAGTAAGAAGAATAAGAAAGACAAGGGCATTGGAATATGATTAAGGTACAAAATGGGGTTAGAGGTCAATGGATTCCAAAGGTGGGGCTTAATTATGAATTATAGAATTTTTTAGTTACTACATGTGTTGAGGTTGCACGTGCACATGAAGCTCAAGTATAATCCTACTATAATAAAGCAAGAAGTGATTAATGTCAAGTACCCGATGCTACACATGAGAAACAGATTATACCCAAAATAATGGATGTTATTAGGGATTTTTAGGGAGAAATTCAAGTTTTGAAGGAGAAGGTGTGTGTGATTGAACAAGCGAAGATTGTTGAAATTCCACAAAAGGATGTGAATGAATTGAAGGAATTATGTCAAATGTTATGTCAGGAGAACATCATCCCCTTTTTAGGAGAGTGGTTGTTAGACAAAGTACCATTCACTGGTATGAAGTGTGAGAGGAGGATCCTTCATGTGAATATTCCCCACTTCATCATGAATATGACAAGGAAATTAATCTTGATGTAGTTGTTGATGGATGGATCTTGAGTAATATTTTGATAGACACATGTGTTGAGGTGGATGTACTCATGTTTGATGCATTGAATGAGATGGGAAGACCACCATTGCAACCCTCTTCGAATATATTAAATATGGAAAATAGAACTATGGCCATTCCTCTTAGAGTACTCAAGGATGCGACTATTATAATTTAGGGAGCCAAGTTTATTGGGTATTTCAAATATTTTGAGCTAGCTGAAGAAGATTGTTTCGAACATTACTTGGGCACCCCTAGTGTTATGCAAATAATGTATATATGTGTTTCAACAAGGGTTTCATTACATTCTAGATCAAGGAATGGTATTTTATTATACCATTGACAGATACAAAGGTTTCCCCATATGTTGAGTCATTGAGAAAAGAATACTTGAACAGGATAGATGCACACACAATAAAAGATCCCGAGATAACTAATCCACCTAAGCAAGGAGTGATATAGTGGGATGATGGTCATTAAATCAGTGATAACACAAGTATTTCTTGTGATGATTGGGTGCATAGAATGTGTGTAGTAATTGGGTGAGAGATCAAGAATATTTTTATTCGCATGATCATGTCGTGCATGGTTAGGCACTTGAGTCATAACCAGTACCTTAGCACACTTGTGAGGGGAGACTTGATGTATTTCTATGAGCCATGGAAGCCCAGTGGAGGGATGAGGTTGAAAGAAGAAATATTTTATTATACACTCTGCATGGGACATCAATGCGTTGGTGGGATACACATAGAGACAACTTATTGTAATGGAAAAAAGTGAGAATCACCTTTTCTAATAGTTTCCTAAGGAGCAATGTGCCTTCTCATACATGTGAATTTCATGGGAAGTCCCCTACTTCACATCATGTTCAAAATTGTGAGAGCCTTTGGAAATAGGGGTAGAAGGCCTTGTCACCATTACTTTGGGTACATAAGTTATACACAACCCTAAGAAGTTACATGCGTGCATGACATGTTCATACAGAGTTAACAAGGGCAACAATTAATTCATAGGAGATGACCTCATATATGATTCATACTTTTGATTATTTTTCTACTAAGCCTTATGTCAATAAAGCTCTCTATATTATGAAGTTCCTTACTTTGGGAGATACCGTGAAGGCTAAATAAATCCTTATAGATATGTTTTGAGATTTTTATTTAGAGGCACGCCTTGACTTTGAAGATACTGAAGAAGAAGAAATGGTCCACACCTGGGAAGAAAAAGAAAAGGGTAAGATGGTATGTAAGATACATGCTACAGATGATGAGGATAACAATCTATATGTTAACCACATTGAAGGTACATGTGAGGTGATGGAAACAACAAATGTGAAGCTGCACATGTATCATGAACCTATTAAACAAATAACTTTAACATTAGAACTAATGCAGAACCTAAGGAAGTGATTATTGGTGACTACTAGTCAAAGCAGGAAGTGGATAATATTATTGAACTCATGCATGACTTTCAAGACTTATTTCGAGAGGATTTCATGAGTTAAAGGGATTGCATCACTATCCGGGAGATATGAGGACCAAATTAAAAGAACTTGTGTGCTTGATTAGGAAGACTTCATACGAGAAAGAATCCTAATCTACACATTAATGTAAAGGAAAAATTTATAAAATACTCAAGTTGGGTATAATTGAGCCCATTGAGTAATCTAAGTGGGTGAGTCCTATTTTCATTAGCATTAAAAATCATTGGAGGATAAGGATCTTTGTGGAGTATAGAGATTTAAATTCTTAATGTGTCATTGATCCTTTTCCCACCCCATTTAGAGAGGAGATCCTTGAAGGAGTCATTGGTGTGAGATCTACTCTTTTACAGATGGGTTTTCTCGATATCATCAAGTGTGCATAGAAAATGAAGACCAGTAAAAGATAACTTTCACCACTGAATGAGGAACTTTCACATACACAATGATGCCCTTTGGAATGAAGAATGCACCAAAAGTGTTCTTTTGCATTGTTCTATGCAGACAATTCAAGACTTCATTCATAAAATTTTACAAGTGTATTTATATGATTGGACAATATATGGTTTGGTTAAGGACCATTGTGATAATTTAAGACTTATGTTTCGAGGTGTAGGTAGTTGAGCATCTCTATGAATATTTTGAAGTGCATCTTTGCAACACCTTTTGGAACTTTTCTGGGGCATATTATTTGTAAGGAAGGATTGTTGGTAGACCCGGCTAAGGTCACTATGATCTTGGGCTTAGAACAACCTAATAATAAAAGTAAATTTCTTAGATTTCTTTGACATACGAGTTTTATAGGAAATTCATTAAGGGCTATCCAAAGATTGTTGCTCCCCTCAAGCGGTTATTGAAGGCTAAGGGAAATTTCTATTGGTATGGTGCACAACAACAAACGTTTGAAACACTAAAGGAAATGCTTACCACCTGGACCTATGTTACACTTTCCTTCATGGAAAAATCCCTTTCATGTCCATGTTGATGCTTCTATGATGGTAATTAGAACAATTTTAATATAATCACGAGAAGGAATTATAGACCACCCTATTTGTTTTGCAAGCCGAAAGTTAACACCAATTGAAAAGAATTATATAACTATGTAGCATGAAGCTTTGTCCATGATTTACACGCTGTAAAAGTTCAAATTATACATATTGACGACATTGTTTATATTCTTCACAAATAATATGGAGCTTAAGTATTTGGTCAACAACCCTATTTTACAAGGGCAGATATATAGGTGGATACTACAATTTTAGGAGTTTCTATTTAAATTTATTGTAAAACTAAGGAAAAGTAACTTAGGGCTTGACCATTTGTCAAGAATTAATTCTATTGAGGACGTGCAAAGAATTAAGGATAGAATGCTCAATGTAAAACTCTTTAGATTGAACTACACACCCACTAAACTAGAGTACATTTCCGTATTCTTGTGCAATCGGACAGCATAAGAGGGGATGAAGACCTTAGAAAGGAAAAAACTTTAAATACGCATGACACCTTACCATTCAATAGTTAGAGATCTATACAAGCTAGGCTATGATGAATTTTTGCACCAGTGTATTTTGGTGTATGAGTGTGAGGGTATTATGAAAGAAACTCGTGGTGGAATGGAGGAGGTCATTATGCGGGACATGCTACTACGCACAAGATATTGATGGTTGGAATTTAGTGGGAAAATTTGTATAAAAATATCAAAGAATTTGTCAAGGTGTGTGATCATTGACAACACCTTGGGAAGCCTTGATACAAGGATGATTTGTCTTTAGGACATATTGCAAGTGTCAAACCATTCAAGAAATGGATTATTGATGTTTCAGTCATATTTCCCCACCCACATGTAAAACTAACATGTGCTATACTATAACCTATATAAACTATCCGACAAGGTGGGTAGAAGCAACACCTACTAAGTATTACAAAAAGCTATAAAAACAATATTTATATGCGAAAACATTATCATTCAAGTATGGATTTCCATTGAGCCTAACAAGTGATAGGGGCAAAAAAAATAATTAAATGACACCGTTAGGATTTTATTGGTAGAATTTATGTTAGTACACAATAAAACCACCCCTTACCACCCACATGCCAATGATACTACTGAATCTTTTAATAAGATTGTAGGATAGACACTGACAAAAATAAGTGATGTTAGAAGTATATATTGGGATGACAAAGTTTTTGTTGTACTTTAGGCATATAAGCTACCTACAAGAGGTTGAATAAGGCCACACCATTTTAGTTGGTGTTTGACACAGAGTATGTATTACCTTTGGATTTCATGTTTCCATACTGTGTATTACGCACATAGGAGGATTATATGATGAATAAGTTGATGAGGAGTGCATAGAAAAAAATGACATGGTAAGTTGAGTGATGTATTATTCCTCGATGGATCCTAAAGATATAAAAACAAGACATAAGGCTTGACATGATAGGCATAGCAGGAATAAAACATCCGAATTGGGAAAATATGGTTCTTTTATATGATTCAAATTTTGTGTGCCACCAGGGAAATCGATATTTCATTAGTTGGGGTCATTTGTAGTCACAAATATATTGGTATTAGGAACTTACTAGTTACGGGTGTAGGATGGCACTTTATTGCTTGGTTACTTCAATGGGAGTAAGTTGAAGCCCTACTATAAATATGTCTTCTTGGTGTTTTTAATAAGGAAGTATTTCCACTTAGATTATATATCCCTTTAATACATTTCCTTTCATCATTGTTATGGTTTATCAATTTAGTTACGTGTTTTGTGGTAATAAGCACACTTACGTGCTAGGATTTGATTACTATCTATTGGATTCATCTCAAGAGTACCACGCATACTTTTAGTGTGGGGTGGAATGGAAAGAAGAGTAATTGGTTCCTTGATACATCTTGGTGCACATAGGAAAAATATTATAGGGGCTTAAAGTAAAGTTATTTTTACATAAAGTTTCACATAAATTTACTCATATTGAAGGCCATGTTGTTAGACCCTGAAATTGAATAAGTCCCAAGGTAAAGGAAGAGATCGTGCACATAGGGAAATTAAGGTAGAAAAGTGCACAAGAAAATCCATGTAGGAGAAAAGGTTAACAAAGCGGAAGCAAGAAAGGGTTTGTGGACTTAGTTGCATTTCTAAGCTGGCATTACAAGAAAAACACGTGAAGGCTTGAGTAGGCGTGATGAGTGGATAAGGTGCCAGCCTGGAGTCTTGGAGCTCAAGGAAAGAATATTCCATGAAGGGAATATTCCAAAGGAGGATCATTACAGTTAGTGGAGGCTTTTGCAAGCTAGCATAAACACTCGAGTATGGAGGAGCACATTTCCACCTAGCATGAGATCTTCTCATGGGTGAAACTATGGTGGTGAAGGAAAGATCCAGATTCTATTTAAAGGAGTTTTTGGGTCTGAAATAAAGAGGATACTTTTAGAGATAACGAATGTTGAAAGAATGTCGTGGGATAAAGGGGTTGCGATGTTTAGGGTTTAGATTGTTGTTGTAAGTTGATTTTTGTGTTGTTAGTGTTAGAGAGAGGCTAGGAAAGGATGATGTTATGCATAGATGTAGGTGCTCAAGTCTAAAAACACACATCGAGGTGGAAGAACATAGACAGGATCTTAGTTCATAGTAGTTTTGTAGGGTTGGGATGTTATTCCTTGATGTATATGGTCTGATATGACCCTTTTGATGTAATATGGCTACTGTAAATGATTATAATCAATATATGAAGCTCTGTTCCAAATATATATGTTTATAGACCAAACCCTAGTGTGTTTTCATGTTATTCTTGGTTCAGATCTGATTCTATTATGTCATTGTGATGTTTATGTTTATCTCATGGTGCATTTGTGCTTAGAACTAGTTCCACTACCTTTGTATTAGATTACATGCATGTTTCTATTCTGCAAACCATTCCTCCATTAATGGCAAATAATTCTTACAAGGCTCACATAAAAGAGGGGCTCAACATTCGTGCACGCCTCAAGTGAGTGCCCAACTTATGTTGGGTGATAGGCCAACATGCTTTAGGTTAAAATATATATTAGAGGTTAAGAGGTAAACGAGACTACACACGCGTAGATGGATAAATGTGCAATGTAACATGGGGTAGGCACCAAGCATGGGAAACTACTTAGTATGAGGCCTAGTGGATAGGTACTTCAGAAAAAAAAATCTCGTGAAAGAATGTTTGTGGTCAAGAAGTAGTGGGGACACAAGAAGGTTATGACTAGGACATGGAAGAATATGGCATGACATGTGGAAGAGTGAAAGAGTGAACTTAATTCCACGTACGGTGCTAGTTAAGGAACAACTAATAGATAATTTTGAAAGTTTTATAAAAATAACACATGTGACCCTATTCCTTACCTTACATATGTTGAGTTCTTGAGCGGTAGAATGTGAAAAAGATGTGACAGAGTGTGAAGTGCAAAGAGAAATTTTTTTGAGTGCAAACCAAGTAATTTCGGGACATGAAATTACCATAGATCTATGTAGAAAGGTGTTTGACCTAGTTGGACATGTGTAGAAGGAAATTTTGTGAGGTTAGGGTTTCAAGGAGATGGATTTTCAGCTAGGGTACAAAAGGGCATGGATTATTTGAACTAATAAAGGAGATCGAAGACTAAAAGGATAAGGAAGTAAAATATCTATTTTTTTAGAGTAGGTTATTAGTTAAGAGAAAAAATGAAACCAAGGAGAGTTGTGGTTAAGGAACCCGTAACAGAGGAGGAACCACATAAATAGTTCGCAAAGATGTAATAACATGAGGAGGTGATTGAAGTAAGGTTGTGGATGTCACATTTGAAAAATGCAAGATAAACGACATCAACCACCGCACTGAGAAAACCCTAAAAGACATAAAGGATGATACGATCTTAAAGACAAATAGGAGGACTTTAGATGGGAAAAGATTAATGGATAATTCAATCTAAAAACTACTAGAGAATGTCGGGGTGATGGAATTGTATGAATTTCCATTATTTGGAAAACTAGAGTGACTGTAATAGTGGCTTATGTCATGCATACATGAAAATTGCTTCTTCTTTACAGGTAGAAGGATGAGAATTACAACAAAATTTATTGAAATTTTTATAAGGTTACATGACTCTAGTGTAGAAATTGCAGGGAACCTTTTTATTATGATTGAGTAGAGTTAATTTTTGTCACATTCAAATATCACAAGTGAGGTTGAGTGTTAAATGTCACAAACATAGTATATCAATCTACAAAGGTAGTTGTGTGACTGGTTAGCTGCAAGTTGGTTACCTCAGAGAGGTGGAAGCAAAGTTAACAAGTGTTATCTGTACATAGCACATAAAATGGTGAAAAAAACCTATTACAAAAATGTGGGCTACATTTCAAAAGCATAGTGGAAGAGGCACACATCCAGATTATAAAGGTAAGAATATAACTTGGGGCGACAACTTACTTTTGATTATGTTTAATGAAATTGGTGTTCTTGATGGCCAAAGGAGAATATGTGGCTGTACCCTTTGGAGAATAATTCACTCACAAGGAAATTCATGAGGTTCACATTTCAAGGAATGATTTCAAACACTTTTAATAAGAACAGAGAAAAATGGTAAAGGAGGATGTGTAATGCATTTGAAGGATAATGGTGGATCCTGCAGGAGTTTTCGGTGTATTGGAGGGACAAGAGGAGTTTGCAACATACTAAAATATATGTCTGGGGATATTTTACAGAAATACCAGAGAGAAAATCCCTTGGTGGATGTTTCTTTTTCCTTTTACAACTCGTTACTTTAAATATTCAATAATATGAATACATAACATGTATAATTTATAGTTTGATGCTAATAACGTAGACGTATAAATCCATATTCTATGCAAAATGTATGTCTACCCTAAAAAGGAAGCATATGTGGACACAATGGAGTCTCATAACATTTATATCACTCTATAGGTCATGGTTATGGGGCACATAGAGCCCACGTGTGTGTATGTGTATCTAAGGTTGAGGTTCAAATATGGGAAATACATTGCTAGTGAGGATGTAGCACTTCTAGGTCATCCGAAAGGAAAACAATCTGTGGGTACGAATCAAAATATTGAGGATACACCTCTAAGGCATGAAAATTAGGACTTAGAGAATGTATTTAAGAAAGAATAAGCAGATAAATAATACATTATTGTGCTTTATCATGGTACAAGAATGTAGATGTGGGCATTGGATCTTCACAACCTATGAGGCAGTCTATCAGACGTGATTCCCTGTGAAAAATATGGAAGAAGAGAAAATGAGAAGGCACAAGTATGTGCCTGTAAAAGATAGTGATGAGGAGAATTCATTAGATGGGTCCATGCATGATGATGTTTTCACACCTAGCCTTAAATTTTGAAAAGATGAAGGGATTGGTAACGAACAACGACGCTTATTTTATTTAGACATCCCTAAAGATGAAGGAGAAAGGTATGATGGAGGGAATATAGAGAAGGAAGATATTGTTTAACAACCAACTGGTGGAGTAGATGGTGGAATTAGGGAGGAGAATAAAGAAGGCGCTAGAACACAATAAAACAAAGGTGAGTGCACCAGTAAACACAATGAAGAAGAGACGGGTGCTGACACCAAACCTTGATTACATCAATGACCCAAAAATATTATACATGTCGGGTTCCGAGCACTCTTTCCCTAGAACAAATATATGGATGGGACAGATTTCGATGTGGGAAAGTAGTCACGTGCCAAATTAATAGTGAAGAAGGCTCCGCACTCTAGAAATATTAAAATCAAGCCCATAGAGTTATGTGATGAGCAAGCGAGAAATTCATTGATGAAGATATCTCTAAAGGTCGATCACCGGTATGATCATAAAATATCTACTTTGAGGATTTGTGCTAGTGGATAAGAAGGATAAGGAGGGATAAATCCAGCACTTAAGAGAGGTAAAAGATAAAGGAGAGGCAAAGGTGCATGTTATTTTAGACATGACAAAGGATATTGGAGAAGAAATTTTACGGGCGTGACCACAATATGAAGAAAAGTTATCTAGGAATTTCCCTCTGCGTTGCACTACTTACATACTTTAATTCATTTAATATCATATGAAAACATAGTCCAAGCATTGAGTGAAGAAGAAGTAGCTGCAAAGAAATAAAAGGACGATGCAGCAAAGCTAGAAAGAGCTAAGAAGTAGGTTGTGCACTAGATAGTTGAGTATAACGCCATAGTTGAAGCTTTGAAGGATAAATTAAAACTAGTAAATTTGGTGTTGAAGATGTGCAAAAACCTAAGAATATTATCAAAACAAGGACATTACAAGAAGATAATGAATTCCATGTGGTAAATAACAATGATACTTTGGGATGAGAGGAGAGACTGGCGTTACTAGTAGAGAAGCGTGACATACTTAAAGCAAAAACGGACCCTCATGATGACAAGATAAAATATTTGTGGAAGCTTATAGTGTGGAAAATGGATGTAATGTATGGCATGGTGTCAAGATTATCAAATGTAGTGAGGGAATTAAATCACAAGGGAGATGATATGACTCTAGAAGGAATGGATACAGTGCTAGGAGATTTTCCCGTAAGAGCGAAGAAGGGGATCAACGACTAGAGTGAATTGGAAGTTGACATAAAGGATGAGTACACTAAGATCCTATTTCATAATTAATAATAAGCACACTATTGATTTAAATATTCTTTAAGCTATACAATTATTTTATTTTTTAAATTCATACTTTATTCTTTACTCTTTAGAGATATAAGTTGGGTAACCCCATTGTCGAGGGCAGAAATGATGTTAGTGTGGGGTAATTTTGGCCCTATGAAATAATTACTAAGTATCAAAGGAACATATGATAGTGGCATGAAGGAAGAGGGTTTGTGGATAGGCATGGAAGGTTGATGATTTATGCCATGAGGATTCGCACTGGTAAGAAAGAGTTCAAAACAACCATTTTTCATACCACAAGCTAAGAATTGAGAAAAGAAAGAAAAAGGCATGAAGACTTCAAGGATTATATGTCGAGATAATCTATTATTAGCGAAGCTTGCATGCTTCGTATTTTTTTACGTATGTGTGCATGGATAGTTTGAGAATGTAGCCTATTTTCAGAGTGAATGGATGGTGAAGGGGAAGTACCCACCCCTGTGTGTGTGTGTGTGTGTGTGTGTGTGTGTGTGTGTGTGTGTGTGTGTGTGTGTGTGTGTGTATAGTTTTGGTATCACTATATGTATTAGAGTTATGTTGTTGATATGAATTTATGCACATGAATTTATGATAGTTTGGTAATGTATTCAACTATTGGTTTGTGATGGAATAATATAATGGATCATTTTTATGTATATTACTTTTTGATGTCTCTATTCATGGTTATTGTATGGTAAATATTATATTAATCTTTATGTGATATGTATGTTCTAATATTACATGTGTTTCCAATTTGAGCTCATGGATCTAGTTATTATGATGGAATATACGCTTGGTGTGGTTATTATAAACATGCATGATGAAACCTTGGAAAGAAAATAATAAAGAGGGACTTGGTAGCTTTGTGCGCTTCAGGTGAGTGTTCAAATTTATCTGGATGAAGTTCCAGTGCACCTAGGCATCTTAGTATAAAAATAAAAACTACACATGCCTTCATTATCAACCCCAAAAGACACTCAAACCCCTACAATGATGGTTAAGTTTATTTCACATAGAAAAATGGCTCTTAGAAACCCTTAAAGAGGTTAAACATTGTCACTACAATATTAATAATGAGCTCGATTTTTCTTGATAGAACACCAATTTCTTGTCTTACTTAAGTATTATACTAATCTGTAAATGTGCACCCCTTGAGTCTTGTCAATCATCAACTTATAACACACCAATGAACCTGTTCAAGCATGAAACAATATCTTAGAATCCAAAACCCTCCTTACCAAGGTATGCACGGTTTAAGATAGAGAACACTGTTCTCTATCAAGAAACCCTTCTCCCCGAGCATCATACATCTCCTCATCACCATTTATACATAAATTTATCTCTCTTCACATGAACTTATAACATGTTTCATTAATTTATCTACATCTTTTGTATCAAATCTCTCTCCAAACTAGGTTCTAGAATGTGATATAGTCTAGGACAAGGAAACTCAAGGTTAATAGGTTTTGCTTGGGTATTATAGTGATTCTAATCCATCAATCCCTCATTTACATATCTTAGTATCAATTTTTTATGTCTCATTATAGGTCAAAGCTAGAACTCCCTCAAATTTGTAATCATTCATACAAAAGGAATTCATCCTTACAAATCATAGTTTCTTTGTTACCAACCCCTTCTACATTTTCAATCACCATTACAAGTTATGCATGACATTAATCATATCCTCTATAAAATGGATTTTACAGAGAGTTTCAATACATTAAATTACCTCAAAACCCCTCCTTCATTCCATAGAATAGTTATCACTATAAGATAATGGGTCTTTCATCCACAAAGTTTGTACAATTTTTTTGTGGATGTTTTATTCAAAATTGTGAATCAAATTTTGTGGTCTCCACCCACATTATTTTGTGGAAAAATATACAATAAAAAATATTATGAGTTAACCATAATTTAATAAATGTGTAAAATATTGTTACATGTCTACAATTTAAATAATATTTTAAAAAATCATAATTAAATGTAACTAGTCCACAATTTAAAATTAGGACATGTACAACAATAATTGTGTAATTATGGGTCAAAATTATAAAATTATAACTATTTGGGACATATTTTTGTAACTATTTGTATCACATAAAATTAAATTAAAATTGTGTGAAATATTGAATCTTTATAACAACCTAATAGTATTTTTAATATAATAAATTTAGATTTTACATATATTTAAATCCTCCTTATATGATAGGATGATATTTTAAAGGGACATATTTATATTTTTGGATGAAGGGAATCTACCATTATAAATTTCATTTTATGGAATAGTGAATAATATATATTACTAGAAAGTATACATCAATGTAGATACTTTCGATTGTTTTTTCCATAAATGATTATTTGAGTTTACTTTTAATAATGTGACTATCAATAATTAATATTTTTGGTTTCTTTATTTATAAGTAGAATGTACTAGAAAAGTTATTATTATGTAGATAATTAACATTATTTTTCCACATATGATTTGGTTCTATTTCTAACAATGTGGATTATCAAAGCACATAATATTTTTAAATTTTTTTCTTATTTATAAATTGACCTCACTAAAAAGGTTATTAATAATTGTGTTTTATAAATAATTCATTAATAATATTTTGTTGATTATATAGTTATATTTTTAGATTGGTAATAATATTTAGTTTTGAAGGGACTAAAAACCCTTTACACAAAAATAAGCCAAGGCACAGGCCAACAAAAATATCCACAACTTAGAACAATGTCAAATGGGCTTGATGAACAATGCAAACAAAACAAAGAAGACCATAAACAGTCTAAGTATTACAAGATAGAGAAATTTTTAAAGGACAAAATACTTAAAGAAATTATACACAAACAACCCTAAGAAAGGAAAAATAGAGAAAATTTCAACCAAAGGGTAGCCATTAGTCCATCTTTCTCTCATAATCTTATCTTGGTTCGAGTGCTTGGGCCCACTTCTTTATTCTCTTTGCATTTGATGATGACCCTAGAAGAAATTTTTTAAATGTTCTTATCCTCCATCTCCCTGATGCCTTCCTCATCAGTACTACTGCTCATTTCAAAGTGCATGTTAACCTCATTATTTTCTTCTTCCTTTTTCACAATCGATCATGTAGGATTGATATCCTCTGCTCTGTATAATTAAATCTGATTTTAAACCTCTAAAAATTTTTTTGGATTTCAATTTGTCTATGGCAATATTTTACTTCTTTTAGGAAAATTTTGTTTACCACTAAAATGGTGTCCGCAGTCGAATACACTCTAAGCATACAAGCTGCCTAGTCAAAAATTTCTCTATCTCTCTCCCTATTCCTAGCACTTTCCTCCCTAGCCTTGTCACCATTTTTCATATCATAGAGAATATCAGATATTCTAGTAGGACCATCATGTGGCTCCCTCTTTTTCCTATTTTCATGTGAGATGCCAAGGTCTCATTATTTGAATCAACACATTTTTCCTGAGGACGAGAAGGGATAAGTATTATCCCTTTCTTAAACATCAATAGAATTAACCCATGGTGGAGAGGGGTTTCCAGCTTATCATTCTGGTAGTCTTCTATAGAAGTAGTAAATGACCGAAGGAGGAAAAAAAGAAACCGCATCTCCTAGTTTCTACGAAGATAATTCAAAATGGACAGGTGGTAAGAGAAAAGATTCATAAATTTACCCTCGAGTGTGAGGTATTTCATCATCACAAGACACACATCCACTAGCCTACTTGGAAAAAAAGTTCTAGAAATACCATCATCATATTGAACAATATTTTCACGAGGACCAAAGAAGGTTGAATTTTATGTTTTTTCATAATTTTATCCTTAAAAAATTTTAAACCATCATTGGACATACAAGTGGCTTCGGTGATGGTGTTGTCATTAAACTTGATTTTTTTGCCCCTCATCTTAACACGACCATCCTCCCAAGCTTTCGCAAATGCATTGGCATGGTGCGGGTCATGGCCTTGCAATTTTTCAATAAAACTAGAGAATTTTCCCACGAAGGAGATGCCACAAAGTATTATCCATTTTCATTTTCATGTAGGTAGTGGGTTATGTTCACACTCTATCTCCACCAATATTTTTCCCAGCACAAAAACTAGTCTTGGTATTGAACCCAAAGAAGAAAAAGGACCAAAAATAGATTTTTAACACAGTATTGGCATTAAGAATCCTTTCTAAATTTCTATTCACATCCACATGAGTTTTGTCCTTCATATCCCTATAATTATGATTCCCTTTCTCAGCAAATATCGTCTTCATTAATCAAAAAATTTATATTATTCCAAGGTAACTTATCATGTTACTCATCTGTCATTGTAGGTCATTTCCATGATTTTCTAGTCCATCTGTAGCCCGCTCCTAAACACGTGTTATATCTCCACCCTCTCCAATTGACTTATGATCTTCTTGGCCTCCCTAATTATAATCTCAAGCTTCTATCCCATGTTATTATTTTTCTTAAGATAATTAATCAAAAGGGTTTTGGTAAACCTTGGTGAGATTCAAACTAGAGACGTAGCACTGGGATCATTAGCCTAACTCTATGCCTCACGACATGCCTTCATCACCGATTTGGATATCCTCCATGCCTTGATTATATAGTGATCAAGCACTTATGTCATGCTCTTTATTATCCATATTAAATGTTTAAAGAGTAAATTATCAGAACTTAGAGTTTTGTATATTCTATTATTATATATTATTCAAAACAAAAAAACATTTTTTTGAATAATACATAATTAATATAATAATATATATATAGAATATTCAAAATTTTACGTCAGCTTAAAAATGGGGTCAACATATGATATATTGAATAGAACAAAATAAATATATTTTCTAAAAAATTAAAACCTTAAATGTGATGTGAAAAATCAAATCATAATACTCTATATTTGATTTGTGTACACTATTTATAATTTTATTTATAAATGTCTAAATTTTCAAAAATATGAAGAAGATATGTGATTTTTTCACAAAATAATTCGAAGAATGTGAATTATTCACAATTTTAAAATTGAATTTTATGAAAAATTGGAAGATATTTTTGAAAGCATGTAAAAACATTGATTTCTCACAATGAAAATTCGTTAATGTGGGTATTTAACAAATTTATATGAAATTCTTATCAAATTGTGCAATGTATTTTATAGAAGTTATCCATTTTATGTTGATGATTCACAAAATTCCCACAAAATAATTTTTTTGTGGGTAATAATGTGAATAAATTAGCCTACTTCTAGTAGTATTATCTCTTTACCTTCAACACAACCAAATTATGTTCTTAAATTTAGACAATCTCAAGCTCATTTTTATCTTTCCTCAATCCTTTACTACTTTATAAAAACATTTACCATATTTAAAAATTGTAATACATTCATCCATAAACAAGTATGCATTAGAATCAATTACTCAGTTCTTTAAACCTTCAATTCTTGATATCAAGCAATCATACATAGTCCTCTACTATAAGAAGCCTTTATTAGATTAAACCATGATCTTGTACAAAGCTTCCCTTAGCCTTAGAGGCTCTGTCACAGTGAAATCCTCTTTCCACAACCTCTACCAACTTCAACAACAACCACCCATTTGAATGCATTAGCATGATTATGAAGAAAGGAGAGGTGGTTAGGTTTCCACCACCTAACTCACCCTAGTACAAGCTAACCATAGTGAGTTTTCACCTTGGTGAGGTTAGGTAAGTGATTTCACCACATGACCCACCTTATTACATTAACATTAAGCCTATTATAACCCCTAACTTACTAACATACTAACACTTAGAGCTAGGATACATTAAGCTAATTTGAATATTTAAATGTGGATTTTGGAGGGAAACCTCCAAAATACCACTTATTACATCATGAAGGGTCCATATGGACTAAATAAGACCCAAAAGCATCCTAAAACATCCTACACACCTAATCAAGCCAAAATTTTGTTATGTACATGATGCTCCTGCACCAGTTAACATATTCATTTAATTGGAAAACCACAATTCCATTATGTTTCATCATTATTATGCTAACAATACATAATTATGATGAAAGTAAAGTATCCACATGTTGCCTAATATCACATTGACTGTCTATAGTTTAATATCCATATATGTAAAAAGTATTAACGATACAACTTATAGTTTACTTACGACATTTAAAATGGGACATTTACATATTGCTTAAGAGTTATGAGGGCTCACCCTGCTAATAATGTAGTCAATTTTTTTAATATCTCTAAATCAATCTACATTATCACTTTAAAAATATATCATAAAATATTCCAATAAAAGATTTGATCTCTTGTAGACAAATTAATATGTATTTTTATCTCTAAATGTAATATGATTATTATATTTATTTATTATGTAATGGTGATGGATTTTCTCTAGATATAGTATATACATCTCAAATATTGATATTAAATATTTAAAAGTAAAAAATATATTGATATTAAATTTTTAATAAATATATTATTTTTTGTAAATTAGTGTCTTCCTAATAGTGTGTCTTCATGATGGAGTGTGTGGATTGTTTTTACAAAAATTATATAAAAATACACCTTGTTTTTTTAAATGAAAACGTAGTGTGTTTTTCAAAAAAATTGAAAAACACAGTGTATTTTTTAACAACAAAATTTGTGGAAAAAAACAAACTATTGGGCACACCAACCATGTGGCAGTGGATGGACATAAATGGATGTATGGAAGTTTTTATATAAACAAAAGTTCATTTTATCTTTAAATTCTATGATAATTTTTTTAGACCCAATTTTTATCAAAGGTTTGATGATATTTCTCTTACACTAAATTTTGATTGAATGTATAATGATAATTTATAATTTTACTACATTGAGATTGTGTAATTTATAATGATATTTAGGGATGCTATAATTCATACACTAGGTTTTCTATTATAATATGTCAATAGAAAAATGATAATATCTTAAGCATGGGGTGAAGTTTAGAGGTTATTTGTTAGATTAGACAAATTACAAAGAAGATAATGAAGTCATTAATTAGTGTGGTAGATGAAATATCTAAAATATCAATTTTAAAGAGAAAATAACAATCATTAATTGTTGTAGTGTATGACAAATCAAAAATATGAATTCTAAAATGAATATTCAATATAGATAAATAAATTTGAAATGTCTATATTAATTGTTAAAAATTAAAAAATATATATCTTCCTATTTAAATTGTATATTTACAATTAATATATTAAATATAATAATATTATTATAATAAAAAAATAGTTCCTATTAATATTAATTTTTACAAACTTGTGTCAATGGTTTTTTTCTATTTGAAAATGAATCTTTCAAACTTTTACAAACTTGTGTCTAGTTTTATGGCTTCACCCCTTATCCCTTTGAAACACACCCTTATCCCTTTGAAAATTATATCTTTTACATTGTACCAAAAACTCTATTATATGTCTCGTAATTAGGTTTTCCACCTCTATTACTTATAGATATAATTAGTTTGTTTTCATTCCTTTCATGTATGTTAAATTCATGTTAAGACAAAAGTTTTCATCAAAATTTCCTTAACTCCAAGAACCAAAACAATTAACTTATGATTCCTTAATTAATTTTAGAAGGTTGCTAATTAATTTTTTTTACATTATTATTTTAATATGATTTAATTTGAAAATCAATTTATACATATGAATATGGTGTTTATATGGATATTTTGTTAAATATTATGCAGATGGATGATTGGAAAAGATAAATGTGGATGCTCTTATGAAGCATCCCAAGTATGGAAGTTGATGAGCTTGATAATGCCTGCATAACTTTGACAAATTTTGCAAAGTTGTCACTACCATTCTCTTTTACACCAAATAGTGCGTAACAGTTGAAATTTGGTATCTTCAATGTAGAATGGTCCCGCAAAAATATGTAGGTGGTAGATATGATGGTTATGTCTGCCATGGTTTTTAATTTTATCTCGGACCCACGGCTCACTAGGACATACACAATCACTAGAAGATGGATCAATGAAAATCTCCCTGCAATTCAAAGGAGGCAATAATTTGGGAATTACCACGAAATCACATTTCTTGTACACCCACCTTGGGATGGAAATTGGTCTAACTTATCATAAAATGCCCTTGATTTGTGAGATGATGTTGATGCTAGCTATAAGAAATTGAACAACATATGTATGAATAAAGGAAAGGAATACATCGCGACTCAAATGAGTGTGACAATGATTGTAGTGGGGATGCCTGCACCAACCTTTTTACCTACCCCGATTCAATATATATTTTGTAAATGTGCAATACACTGATTTTGAAAATGTATTTCCCTCTTTTGTTTGATATAGTATATTTATTTGTAATGAATAATCATGTTATGAACAAGAAAACACATAATATAATTGTATGATTTTATACTTGGAAGTTCAATGTTCTTTTCATAATGTACTGTTATTGTTTTGATGCATTATTCCTATATTATTTTGTATCACACTTACAATAAAAATTTCATTTATAATCTTCACAAAAGTAAAGACATGTTAAGATTTGGAAACAACTATAGTTTATTGTCCGGTCTTGAATAACAAACTTTGTTTTTCAATATGTGGAAAAACACGCTATATTTTTCAACATGTTTAAAAATAATGTGTAAAGTTAACTCCATCAAAAAAAAATTATGTTGTATAATTCTCTCAATCTGAATGTAAAATAAAAATAAAATAGTTCGTGTACCATCTGTTTTAGTTTATCTTATATTAGAATGCATAGATCTGGGGATAATTATGGTGATGCACTTAGATGAAACATAGGGAAGTTCGATGATTTCCCACTAATTTAAAAAATATTGGAAATTTTTGAAATCCTAATTGTAGAGTAACATATGATAAATAATCAATAAAGCACAAATTTGACCTAAGTTATAACATAGATAAAAGTAAAACCCTATGTGTAAGATTGGGAATAGAAGACTTAGTTGATTTCACAAGTCCTAAAGTGTTCTAAAAAGGAAACTAGATTCAAACATGATGAGGAATTTTTCATAACAACATTCATAAATTTGTAGAGCTATCAGAATGATCTCAACTATGGTGTTTGGGCTAAGTTAGGGGCACCTACGCACTTTGGAGACCTCTACTAAGCACCTATGACTACAAAAAAGGTTATAAATTGATTCTTCTTGTGTCACATCAATGTCACTAACCTTTTTCTTTCACATGTATATCGCACTATATCCCAAAGTTCACCGGTAACTTGCAAAACAAATGATCTCCTACAAAACCCCAAAACACATCAAATCCTAAAAAAGAAAAAGATGCAAATGGGGATTCATATTGACCCTGGTGGTCACCCAACAAAGTGAACTTACAACTAAGTGTTGTACTACATCTTGAATTCCATATAGTTCAAGTATGCGTGTGTGTAGAATCGTGTCTTGGGAAGCTCTTATGCAAGATGCACCGAATAACGAGCAATAACTATATGTAGAAATGTAAATATATGTATTGATGTCAAAATGAACTCCCCACCCTATGAATTTTATAAAAAAAAATATAGTCCCTTGTCCCTTGAATGATAGCTAGATGGATTTTTTAGTCTCTTATAATGTCTTTGGATACAACCTTATGTGGTGATAGTAGATGCTTAGAGGTTGGTCCTTTATTATGGTCACATAGATTTTTATTTTCATGATTCCCTTGTTTTAATTTCGTAATTGAAAAATAAAATTCCTATCCATAAGAAAAAAAGATTCCAAAAAGATAAAAGAGGCCCAAATGGGGTGAGCAAGATACAAAGAGGTCAAGGTTCCCATAGGGGATGAGTGCACTGGCACCGGCGTCCTAGCTAGGTGTTGGTGTCAAGAGTCAAGAAAGATAAAGTAATGACCATAAAAATGGGTTGTGGGGTGTGAAATACCAAAGAGGAAACCAGAAAGGCATAAAAGATGCTAAAACTATATGTCAATTACTATTTTTCTCACTTAGGAATCATAAAGTAAATAAGAGATGAATACTTGATAACCATGTAGATAAATGGCAAAAGCATCTTTGAAGAGACACGTGAAAGCGTGGAGTGATAGAAAATGAAGCGTGGAAGCAAGAGAAGAGGAAGTGATCCTAGGTGTGAAATCGTATGTGTTATGTCATGTTGTACATGTTTTTTTGTCACTTGATGTGTTTGATGATGTGACTATTGCTTCTCATAAGGACGGACCTGCAAAAATAAGAGCAAAAGAGTAGTAAAAATAATGTATGTGTGAAACATTCGATCCAAGCATGTAAAAGTATATGAAAATGCACAAAATTAGTAGAAGGACCATGTGCACTTGCTCGCGATAAGTAAAAAGGATAGAAAATATCCTGAAAATGTTGTTGAAGAACATTTTGTTGGGTGATATCATGCCAATAACAATTTTTTCAGAAATCTCATGCCAAATGTGATTTTTGTGTGATTTCATGCCACGATAGAAGAAGTGTTGGGGAGAAAGGTCTAGTGTGATTCTCCATCCCTAAATACTTCCTAAAACATTATACACCACTATAAATGGTGTGATCCTAATTTGGTCCAATTTGATCAAGTTTGATCAAGTATAAAGAGAAGAAAATGGAGATAGAATGTGTTTTGATTGTTGGAGGATTGTGCATGTACTAAGAAAACTTATCTATAAAATTTTGAAAGCTGATCTGATCTCGAGAAAGTTATTGTAACCACCCCATGTTCATATGTGCTTTGAGAAAGGGTCAAGAGTGCCCATGATGTTGTGTTTATATCTGGGTGTTGGTGTCTGTGTTGTACCGAGGACCCAAGTCGATTCGGGTCATTTTTTAATCGAAGACTATTATGTTCTTGTCATTTGTGTAGACCTATATCAAATACGTAAGCTACTTTGTATGGGGTGATGTGATTCACCCAATGTATAACGCCCTCATTTTTGTCACATGTGTCATCACTAGGAGGATGCGGCCCAAAGGAGAGTACAAAGGCGTGTTGAAACTAATACCCTATGGGGGATGGAATGTGCTTGGTAAAACCTAAGGAACATCCAAACAAATTAGTTGGAAACATGTGTTAGTGCAAATAAGAAAAATACGCATATAGAAAACAATGTGTAATTTAGAAAAAAGAATATAATGTAAACCACAAAAAGTGGGTTTCAAACATGGGACATCACTTTGAATCTCACAAGACAATATGGCATGAAGCGGCCAAAAGCATACAAACAATGAACAAGTAAGACATGGGGCAAAGCCGCAAAGCAGTGGAAAAAATTGAAAACAGTGACAAACAAAGAGTAACATGCAACCATGGTGGAAAATAGTTCCTGTAATGAAAATGTTGCACATGAAGCACCTAATAGCATGTTAGAAAGATAAAAGGTATGTCAAAAGCATCTATGGTCTGATATAAAGTTCTAGTGTGCTAGTAAGATTAGGAATTAATATAAAATAAAATAATAGAACCTATAGTGTGTACAAAAGTAGATGCCCCATTTTAATAGCCTCTAGTAAGGTGTGGTAATAGGTAAGAGGTACAATGTCAAGCATCAATGTTGCGGGTAAAGGTCAATGTAAAGTATACATTCACAAGTAGAGAACAAGTGAATGCATATGTGTATATAGAAAAGATAATTATATACAAATTATGTGTCTAGCATGTGAAACAAAGTGTACATATAACAAGTATAAGCAAGGAGGAGTATATACAACCAAGATATGCGGTATGTTGTGAATGAGTGATATGGAATGGTATGAAAACTGAATTTAATAGGAGTAGTGTTCCCTCCATGTGAATTTTTATGGATTTTTATGAGATGAGGTTCAATATAAATACCCTTAAAAGTCAAGTGTTAACTGTAGCACAAGAGTGCATCATAGGGTAGTGATTATATAATTATATCACGATGTTTAAGGTACGTGTAAAAGACTAGATGCGAAGTGCGGAGTGGAAAAGTAGAAATGTGAGACACCTAAAAATGCTAGAAGGGATGGAAGAGTAATCATGTTGCCACCCAAGTGTATGATGATGAATATGATATCTGACACAAGTGAAGGGTAAGGGTCCTCCACATGATTCTTGTGGAGATAAAGGTGTATGACCATGCTCTTAGATTGGTGATGTATAACATATATGATGTATCTCGTGATCGAGACCTATTTACAAGAGACTTAGGGGGTGATGAAAACCTATGTGAAAGATATCATTGAGGTGATGTGCACCTATGTGAAGTAAACCGTGGAGGTGATGAACATCTATGTGAAGGAGACCGAGGATCCGATCTATACCTATGTGAAGGATTCATCCAAGTGGTAGATGTAGACTTGTGGGATGGACTACCGGACAATGAGATTTAGTAGTTCATGTTCAGTTAGGAGAGCTAGGAGTAAATTGCACTTTATATTTGAGAATTTATGGGAACCTAGATTCTCTAAAGCGAGTGCATTGGAAACCTCAAGAGATGGCTTCATCCACAAGTGTGCATGGATAAACACCATTGATGGTGATTACTTGTTTTTTGTGAATGAACTTTAGCCATAATTAAATCATGGAAATAATATCCGAGTAACACAAAGCCAAGGAAGACCTAAGAGAATGTTACAACCTTTGACTAAAGGAGCCATGACGAATGACATGAATATGGTAAGATGCCTAAATTTTACCGTAAGCTTGATGTAGCCATAAGATTTAGGGAAAGGATCTAAAATTTGAGATATCAGATATTTAATAGTGACCAAAAGTGCAATAGAGCACACACTCATATGAATCGATTGGTCAATCAGTGTATTAATGATAGCATGATGTCTAATAGAATCATTGATATGTAATGTTTCAGAAGAGACTTTAACATAATAATCATGAGAAGAGAACATAATGAGTGGTGGTGATGCATCAACATGAGTAACTAATAAATCAAGAGCCCCTAATGAATGAGACACTTCGCGATATGTGTGATTAGTCGAAGAGTCGGCTTGTATTTCATGTTTATGGAGAGGATCATTGAAAATTTTGAGATTTTTGTTTTTTCGTTAACAGTGTAGATGCCAAAAGCTTTGGAAGCTCTATCGCATTATTGTCGATGAGATATTTAAAAATATTTCATAGTTTGATACATCGATCTATATAATTCCCAATGCATTGATGATAGTTGTAACTGAAATTTTTGTTATAATTGTAGCCTTTAGGGAGAGATGGATCCGAGATAAAGAGGAGGAAACATAATAAGATTTCTCTCAACCAACTATAGCAATAGAATAAGCGAGAGCACAAGGTAATTTTATGAATGTACACTTTAGAGGTTGCTAATAAATCTTTTTAGAATTAGAGACAAGTGTTAATAGTAGTTTTTACTTCAGTAGGCTTAGTAGATGGCTTGAAATTTTATTTTCTTGGAACTGAGTAGAAGATGAAGCTTGATCATGATATTTAAGCTTTCCCATAGATAATAGTTTGCTTTCACGTAGCTTAAGTGTATGACATAGTTGATCAAATGATGGAGATGTTTCAAAGATTATGCTTTCCTATAAAAGAAGGTAAGAGACTTTGGATAAATCGATCTTACAATTTAGATTCCGTGAGTAGATTAGACATCTTAGCTAATTTTTTCTTGTATCATAAAACATAATCCGATAGATTCTTGTTACATCCTTTTTTAATTTTTACGACTTGAGAATAGGAGATCTTAGAGCCGATATTGATTAAAATTTCATGAGAAAAGCATTGGATAAATGCGTAAATGATGTTACCAATTGGATTGGTATATCATAGAACCAACACATTACGTAATCTTAGAGACTTACAGCAAAGATCTTTTCTAATAAAGCATGATCATCTACATAAGCTATACATACCACTTGAAATGCTCAGAGATGCTCTTGAGTATCATCATGGCCAATTAAGGTGGGAATTTTGGGATTGATGAAGTTAAGAGGAAGTTCAAGTAGTAGAAATGGAGGGTGTAAAAGGAGTATGAATTAGTAATTTGGAATCAAGAGATAGAGATGCACGATAAGTAGCATGCTCTAGTTTACAGATTTAAACTTAGAGATCCTGACAGAGAGAGGTTGGGTCCTGAGTGCCAATAGAATAGACTTGTTGTGTGTGAGAAAAAAGAAGAAAATTGATGTGGTTGGTGGGAGTAGCAATAGATACGGGAACAATAGAAGTAGGTAGAAGAGTGGAAGTATGAGTTTGAGTAGTAACAGGCATAAAAATGGGGATGGATGTAGGAACATTAAGCTAGGAATGATTAGTGGCCTCCTCACAAGCAATGAATAAAATTAGATCTAGATCATAGGGATGTTCAAAGAAGGTGATCGGTGAGATCTTGAAGGTTGGTTTTAGTAAATGGTTCATAAGGTTGAGCCATGATAAATAGATGAAAAAATTACCTAGAAGCAAGGTTGGGTTTGAGCGTCGGAGTTCACCAAATGATTTTAAAAATATTAAAATTTTGTGTGATCCTAATTATAGAGTAACATATGATAAATAAGAAATAAAGAAAATATCTGACCTAAGAAATAAGATAGATAAATAATAAAACCCTAGGTGCAAAAGAGGGAATAAAGTACTTAGTTGATTTCGCAATAAAATCCAAAAGTTTTTTGAACTAGAAAATAGATTAACATGAGGAGGAATATATCACAACCACACTCAGAAATTTTCAAAGCTCTCAAAATGAGTTGAGAAAGGGTCTTTGGGCTAGGTTAGAGGAACCTACATGTTGGAGACCTCTGTTGAGTTCCTGTGACTACAAAAATGGTCAGACACTAATTCTTCTTGTGTCACACCAATGTTTCTAACCTTCATTATTTGTTGCATGTATTTCATACTATGTCCACAGAGTTCTCCTGTAACTGTAAAACAAATGATCTCTTGAAAATACCCAAAACGCATCAAACCTTAACAAGAAAGGGATGGAAATGGGGATTCAAACTGACCCTAGAGGTCACCTGAGAGAATGAACTTGAATCGAGTGTTGCAATACATCTTAGAATCCATGTATTTTTTTGTGTTTTCAGAATCATTCCCTATCAATTTCTTATGCAATATGCACCTAATAGTGAGAAATAACAAGATTTAGCAATGTAAATACTTGTGTTGATGTCCAAATGAAATTCTCCTCCTATGAAGTGTATGAAGAAAATACAGTACCTTGTCCCTTAAATGATAGCTAGATGGATGTTTTGATGCTCTTAGAATGCCTTTAGATGCAATCTTAAGTGGTGATATTATATTCTTAGAGATTTATCCTTTATTATGGTCACATAGCTAGGGAAAGTTTTAGTGGTGAATATTCATTAATTTATGAATATTTTGGTTTTTGATAATTGAAATTGGAGAATTTTTGGAATTTTTTGGGTATAAGTTAATTTTAGGGGCCAATTAGTCATTCACTAGCAATAAAAATTCATAAACCTCACCGAATATAGTCAATTGGTAGATATTTTCATTTTTCCAAATGATATAATATAGTATGTTGTCGATCAGTAGCATAAAAATGCTACCGAGAAGACAACATATAGTTATGTTGTCGGCCAGTAGCATAAAAATGTTGTCGGCCATTACCAATTTTTATGCTACTAGTCAACAACATACTTTATGCTTTCGGCCAATATCGTAAAAATATGCTACCAACCAGTAGCATATAATAAATATACCATGTGGTAGCATTTAATAGTGATCTCGTGATGTCTTGAAATTCACCATTTGTGCAAAAGATAATTTCACAAATTTGCCAAATATTTTATAAGGATTTTTTCGGAGGGACCCTTAAAATTTTCCCTGCACATAGCTTTGCATTTATATGAGTCCCTTGTTTGAATTTCATAATTGAAAACTAAAAGGCTGACCCATAAGAAGAAAATATGCCCAAAATATAATAGAGGCGCAAAATGGGTGAGAAAAATAAAAATAGGTTGGGGTTCCCAGGAGGGGAAGAGGACGCATGGGGGCTAGCTTCCTAGTTGGGCCCTAGTATATAGAGTCAAGAAAGCTAAAGAAATGATGATTAGATTTGAATGTGGAGTGTGCAAGACCAAACAGAAACCATAAATACATAAAAGACACCAATTCTAGATGTCAATTATTAGTTTTCTCTCTTAGGAATCATATGAATAGTGGTATGAGATTAGGACTTATAAATTTACCCAAGTGTTTGATTTAGGTTCGCACCCACCCATGTTAAATATCCATTCTTATGCATTGGGAGAATACAAAAAGTTGGAGACAAGGTAATATAAATAATTTTTAAACATTAATTGTATTTCATATCATAGTATGTAACATCTTTTGTTTGGCCAATAATTATGTATTTTTTTAATTTTCATACAAGTCACTTCACATCCCATGACACGTAGGCATTCAAAACACTTCATAGTCAACGTAGTCATGTCATGGTAAGTAGATCATATTGTGCAAGTTTTTTTATTTCGTTTCTTCATATTTATTATAAAAAAGTGTCTAATAAGATGTTATATTTTAATGTCATAGGGAGATGTTCCTCCGTGGTCTAATAATCCTCATGGTGATATGTCTATAGGTCCTTCTAAGCATGTTGACTTAGATTTCACAAAGTCTAAAATGGAGGTGAATAATTTTAAAACTTAATTTTGTTTTCCCTTACCGATTAGTGTTATTTAATTTCATAAGAGTTATCAAAATTATCTAACAACATATTTCAATCAATGTAGATGTAAAATCATGCACCTTGGGTATCCATTTAGTCTTGATCACATACCACCATTCATATGATTCTTAAGTAAGAAAATTACTAATGAACCCATGTCTTTGGTCGACCTTTCTTTTCTTTTTGTTACCAATTTTGGTCTAACACTCTTTCTAGATAAGTCTGTCTTTTCACACCTCGACATTTATCATCCTGGAAACTAGACTGACCAGATACCGGTGTCGTGCACCCCTATCCCCTCTAGGTGCCCCCGACCTCTTTGTACTTTGTTCACATATTTTCAGTCCTTTCTATCCATTTTAGCATCTTATCTAGGTAAAAGAACAATAAAATGTCCAATGTTTTGGTATGTTTTGTACCTTTATAAACATGAATTTTCAATTTCATTGATTTTCAAAAGGTAATAGCCACAAAACCATACACATTCATGAAATTCCACAAACTAACGAAATGTTGTGTTTAGAGTGTAGAATACATGTAAGAAAAAAATTAAATGGCAAAAATATGGTTTTTTTCTTAATTTTATTCATATGTTGTTTCTTATATTATAAAAGAGGAATGACTGTCCTCAGGTGGTTTTTTAAAATGAAAATTTGTTTTTTCACCATAAATTTTACATATATGTTCAAGATTTGAATTTTGAGGTTCTTTCAAATTTTCAGATTTTTTTTACTTATATTTTTTTGATTAAATAGTTAATTAATTATTTAGTACAAATTTCTATGCTAATAACTTTTAAGATTTATATCAAAATTGAAAAAAAAAATCACAAGTAAGAAGAAGACTTCAACAAATAGTAAGTTTTTTTTTCAATTTTTTTTTATATATTTTGCTATTTTTCAAATTGGGTTGATTGTGTACGATTGATTGTCCTAAAATACCATATGTTAGAAAAATATAAAACAAAAATAGTAAAAAAAATTTTAAAAATGAAAATTATATTTTTAGAAAGCTAATAAAATTATGTATTTTGTGTTAAAATTTTGTAATTGTATTCATTCATTAACCCTAATTACGTGGCACCTAAGTGGCACATTTTGGCATAAAATTATCCTCCAAATGGATTTGGCATCAAAATGTGCCACATAGGTGCCACATAAGGGATTCCCATGAAGGGGGTTCGCGTGAATCTCCCTTCACCCGAACCCCCCTAAATCCTAAATCTGCCACCTAAAACTATATAAATATTTATATATAACTTTGTGCCACCAAAAATATTTAAACCCAAAGGGGTTCACGTGAAGGGGTGTTCATGCGAAACCCCATTTGCGTGAACCATTTTCTTTGGCCTACGTGGAATTTTA
The DNA here is from genome assembly GCA_018340775.1 of Taxus wallichiana var. yunnanensis. Lineage (NCBI taxonomy): Eukaryota > Viridiplantae > Streptophyta > Pinopsida > Cupressales > Taxaceae > Taxus > Taxus wallichiana. The sequence continues at coordinate 726,182,473 of CM031240.1, read as the reverse complement.
GGCCAAGGGGTTCACGTGAAAGGGGTGTTCACACGAACACCCTCAATTTCTAATCCCACCCAACCTCTTACTCACGTTTTGGGACACGAAGTGGGACACAACATTGTGCTTTGACCCATTTTTTTTATATTCATTATTTTCGAGGTTAATTACAAAATTCAACAAAAAAATGAATCATATAAATATACATTTATGTGACCATAATAAAGGACCAAGCACTAAGCATTAGCTATCACCATATAAGGTTACATCTAAAGGCTATTTAAGAGAATTTAAGAATCCATTTATTGGAAATGGACTACGTTATTTTACATACATTTCATAAGATGGGAAGTTCATTCTATTCCATGTACACATCCACTTACATTTTCTACATCTAGATATTTTCTCTCTATCAAGTGTAACATGCACAAGAGAAACCTAGGAAACGATTCTATACACACACACCTAGAAATACATTAGGTCATAAATGTAGTGCAGTGCTCTGTCATAAATTCACTTGTTTGAAAGATGAGGATAGTCTAACCCCTCATATCCATTATTTCTTTTTATGGATTTGATGCACTTGTTAGGGTTTTGCAGGTCATTCTTTATTGCATGTTACTAGCGGCATTGATGATCATCACATGACATACTAGAGACCAAGAGTGAAGAATATTTCATACCTTGTGAAGGATGTTTTCTAAGCGTTTTACTACTCATGTGCACCTAGAAACAAGTCTAGGGATCTCATAAGCGTGCCTACTCCTCTCCAGGTGCCCTAGTACAGACAGATCCTCATCTCACAAATATTTCTTAGGATTTGTGAGACACTTATTCCTCTCTATTCTCATGTTCAACACTTCAAAGCATAGTCCAAATTTAACTACGGATCAGCTAAGTCCTTTTATATGTTCTTTGTAACTAGGTTTTAATACTTTTTATCTTAGTTTCCTTAGATCAATATTGTACTTAATTGTTTATTTTATTTACTACTCCATTGTAATCAGATTAGGAATTTATTTCTTTATTTTCTTAATCATTTTGGTGAACACATATCTTATAATTCCTTTCCCTAGTATCCACTAAAACCCTAATGGCTAATAATATCTCTTCTCCTCTTAGGTAAGCTATGCCTCATGTGAGTGTTAACCATATTTATGATGAAGCAGTTATAGATGAACTTTTCACTCTTTATCACAATATTGTTCTTCCATGATATCTTTGAAAGACAACTTTTGGCCAACGAATGCAAAATTCCTACTATCTTTAAGAATTCTACCATTAGCATTGTTTGAGATCCAAGCAAATTTTTATGGTTATACTCGTTTCTATTTCATACGTAATAGGCCTCCTCCACCTTCTTCTATTTCTTTTGAAACTCTAGATGAGGCCATTATCATTTATCTATTTGGTCTTGATTGCAATGAAAATGAACATGTATGCAATGTTGTTTATAATACTAGTCAGGATGATTGTATAGCTACATCTCATAGTCCTTTAATTTCTAAAAAAATTTCTAATGATTATAAATATCCATCTCATACTATTTCTCCTAATTCATTATACATTGATGATATGCTTGATGAAATACTTGCATCTAAATTTTTTTCTAAAATTGATGATGCACATGCTAATAACGACTCCAAATCTTTGCATCTTGTTGAATTTTAATTCTCTACTCTACTTTCATCTTCTTCTAAGATTGTGTCTAGTAACATGCATGTTGATTCATCTCCATCTATTGCTTCATCTCCTAAAAACTCTTCCGATGCTATTCCTAATGCTTCTATTGATATTCCATGTTCTTCACCACATATTACTTCTTTTGCACCTACACCTTCTGTGCATATAGCATTGACATCCTCCACTTGTTCAGATGGCATTCCTATGATCACTCATAGTGGAAAGATTCAACCACTTAATACACCATCCATATCTCCTACCATTCCCTCACATGATATCTTATCACTCATGCATGTTCTCGGATAATTACAATCTTGGGACCAATCTCTCACTTTTGAAAGAAAGGCATATTATGCTTCTATGTGCCTACATTTTCATGCTTTGATGGTACTGGAAATCCATATTTACATCTCAAGAATTATCATCTAGCTATCGATTCTTACTCCAATGATTGATTGTTGCTTAAATATTTTCATCATAGTCTTATTGATGATGCTTTCCAATGGTACACACATCTACCTTTTGGATATATTAGTACCTATTATGAGATGGAAGAGGTCTTCCTTCGTCACTTTATACTTAACAATGGCCCTAGAGTCACACATGACCTCTCACCGGCTTACATAAAGCCTGGATAGAATATACCATTGATTACATTTTATGTTTCAATACCTACATAATTCAACTATTCTTTGAACACATCAATTTAGAAAAACAATTCATATTTTGTCATGGCTTGATTCCTCCTTTAAAAGAGCATTGATGTAGAAGCATCAACTCTAGTGTGTATATAGGGATGAAAACATAAAATTTTAGTTTTTCATGTATGCTCATATGTCTTTGAGGTCATTAGATGTCAGTTAGGTGTGTTAGTCGAGTCTAGGCTATTCAGAATTAGAAAAATTCACTTTCCCTCCAAGTGGCAGTTTGAATTTTGGAGGCCTATTTTGGTTTGACTATGTAAGTTGGCTTAGTTAAGGTGTTTTAGATGTGATTTTGGAGCTAAAAAGCTTGAAAATTATTGAAATTAGGTCTAATGAGGGTGTATTAAGTTTAATATTGTTTAGGAATCATACATAGTGTTAAGTGTCTAAGGAATGGGAAAATATAATCATGTGACCAAGGGTTAAATTTGTGTACTTGATGATAATTGAATGAAAATCATATAAATTCTCAAGTGTAACTAAATACACCTCATTCCATTTGAATGTGAATCACTTTGAAGCTTCAAGGAGAGTATGGAAAATGTTTTCTTGCGTGTAAAATATTGATTTTGTAGTTGTATATGCATTTGTATGGTATTATGGAGTGTTGCAGGATATGCATGCTTTTGTAACATAATGTATGAATAGTAAGAGGATCTGAGATAAACATCCATAGTGAATTTTGTGAGATCTTATTGCTTGTGTTTGTGTAATGAGAGTGCAAGAGAATTGTATAAATCATAACAATGGAGTAACCTTCTTAGCTTAGTAAGATTTGTGCAAGAGAGTAATCCAAACATTTGAAATAATTTATAGTGATAGAGGATCTATAGTTGTGTGTATGAGAGATTTTTATTATTGGGAATGTGATACTAGACCTTGAATACAACTACACATTCCTGCCACTGATTATTTGAACACTTGAGGAAGGACTTTAAATGAAGACTCTATTGGTGCCCATTTTGATCCTCTCTGTTGTTTTGTCATGTTTCCCCTTTTCTCTTTATGCTCTGAAATTTTTTTTCCTCATGAAATTGATGATGTGAAGTTGTAGCTCCATTCTTGTGCATTGGATTGCTTGCAAACTTATTAGCTTGCCCTAATTTGCTAAGGAGAAGTGCATTTTTACCCTATTTCTGAGAAAAAATGCCTTTGGATTCTCCCATCCTTCTCATTTGGTGAAAAAACAACTTGTATCTGCATTTGAATGCTTTGAGTTGTTCATTTTTTCTCCATTTTTATACCATTTTGAAGGAATCTCTAAGTTTGCCCTACGTTTTGCGCTATTTTCACCCGTTCAAATGCCTCTGCCATTTTTCTCATGTTTTCTTAGCCTTTAGAGCTTGAAATCATTCGATTTGTACTTATTTTCCCTCAAATATCCCTTGCCATGGTCTTAAATTGCCTAAAAATGCTTTCTATTTATCTTTTGATCAAAAAATTCTTCACCCATGAAGAAAAAATCGATTTTGGGGGTCGCTGGCGATTTTTGCATTTTTTTATGGTCATATGGGCATTCTTTTCCCGTCAAATTCTAGCTCATATACTTTTTCATACATGGCTTGTTCTAATTGAAAGAGGGGATGTGGATCGGCAATGGACTTGGAGAAATGTTTCCTTTTTGGTGAAAAGTAATAAAATGCAAAACAAGGTTGCAAGCCCACTAGAGTAAATTAATGCCTTAAGTCTTTTTTGTTTTGAAAGGTAAGACGGAGCAGTGGATGTCCAAGAGAGTTTGATATTTTTAATCTTTTTCCTAAAAAGGTTTAAAGTCTTAAAAGAAGGCGTGGCCCTGACAAAGAAGAAAATTAAAGGCTTGCGCAGGTCTGCGGGCCACTGGAGGAAAAAAGGGAAATGTTGCCTTTTTTGAAAAAATAGTTAAAGTTGTAATTTGAAGTGTGGCTCTTCAACAAATCAAAGGGAGACACGTGTCAAAAGCAATGGCAGAGGGGAGTGCGGGCCATCGATGAGTTTTGAAAACTTTGAAATTTGTGAAGGAAGTATGAAGAAAAGAAGGGAGTTATGGCCCAGCAGTGAATTAGCGATCGCCACATGTCAGGGATAGAAGCGGAGGTGCGGGTCCACGGGGATAATTCTGAAAAATTTCCTTTTTCCAAAAAAGGTGGAAATGTGTAAAATTGAGCCATGACCCCGGATCCAATCATATTGTGCCACGTGTCAGTGCCAAATCTCAAGGGCGGGAGGGGAGAAAAATTTCAAAAAATGATCCCAAGCCCATTTCCAATCACATTGTGACACGTGGAGGGCCAGATTGAAAGGAGAAAGGTAAATCAATGGTAACTATGCATTTTTAGTTTGGTGCGAGATCTAAGAAGTGTGGAAATGCATTTTTTACATCAATTTTGATCGAATTTTTGACAAATTCATGTCATTTGTGCTCTGTAAAGATGAATGCAATCAGTTCTAAGGATCAATTTGAAGATCAGAGATGTTTTTGAAATGAATTTTTCCCTAACCCATCCGAAACATAAAATATCAAATCCAAAAGTTAAAGAGTCAAATTTTGGAGGGATAAGGATGAAATAAAGAAATGAAGGGGGTTTGCATGCTTTGAAGATGAAAAATGTGCCTCCACAATGGATAATGATGCAAATATTGCAATGATTCATTTCTTTTTAAGACAACTGGCAAATTTTTGGACATGCTCTGTTAAACATCCTTTTCGCCCATCATGAGAAATTTTTGTAAAAAGTTTGATCCTTTAGAATATTCTTTTCTTTGGAAAGAAGGCTTGAAGGAGATTAAAAGTATATATTGCATGAATTTTTCATGCAAAGGGTTGGAAGAGTTTAAAAAGCCCTGGAAAACTAAAAATTTCATGGGAAAATCTGGGAAGAAGCCCATTCTCTGAGAAACCACCTGAGAACCATTTCTAATTCCTTTTTCATCAGATTTGTATCATGTTGAGTTGGTTTCAATTGTAAAGCCATCAACAAGCTCTGAGATTATTCTTGAAACATTCCCCTGCTGATAAATTTGATCATTTCTAGATTATTTTGTGTTGTCTCTTGGCAAAATTTGCATACACTTATGTTTCAGAATGTTTCCAATTTGTGTTTCTTTCTCCTGTTGCAGTCTTGTGTTTAAAATATCTCTTGATCATACATGGTCTCATTTCTTATGATTAGTTTAGTGGCATTTGCAATCTCACATTCAGAAGAGCTTTCATCTGATAAAGAGATAAACAAATTTAAAATCACTTTACTTTCCTTGATTTCAGAGATTATTTGTAAACCTTTGGGTGCACCTTAGGTCATGATTAAATAGTGATTGATAAATGCTTCATTGGTTCATTCTAACTCAATATTTTTTGATAGATGATCAAAGATTGTGTGGAAAAGTGCACATCTAGGCCTCCATTTAATGCACATATCCTTGTTGAAGGGATGATTAACCATTTTGATACTTTATATTGTTAAGTTTCTCCATATTTTTCTGAAATCCTCAAAGATTCTAGTGGACCTTGGTTTTTCTTAACTAAATTCCCACTCAAAAATCATTCAAAACAACTAATCCTACCTTGTTTTACCCCTGTTTTGACCTGTATACCCAGAGAAGATCAAAATCCATTTGCTAAAGTATGCGTAATGCAGATCATCATTTCAAAATGTCTTCAATAACCCTTTCCTTGCATTGAAAGTATCTGCATAATCTTGAAGTGAAAACTTGTGAAAGTCATATTTGGAGTGTTGATCATATTTTCCCAAGGCCCTTTTCATACTCCTTGCACAAATTGAGGGATATCTTCATTTCCTTCACCATTTGAGGGTTATAAAATAGGTTCTCTTACCTTGGTTGAAAGGAACAACCTAAAATAGTTAGGACAAGATCAAGTCCTATTTGAGTTCTATCCATCTCTCCACAAATTTGAGTGCTAGTTAGATCACATCCCTGGCTACTAAATGACATACATCATGATCTATCTGTCTTCAAGCTTCATGCCATATTTTTAATGTTGCTTATTTTTGCAAGTCAGCAGCACCCCTGGATGCAAATCAAGGTTCTAAGTTGATGTTTAGGGCATCCAGTGTGATTGCACAACATTGAAACCTCTCTCCAAGTGTGGGACTTGCAAGATGAGAGAGGAATCTCTAGATTAGAGGCTGGTTCCTCAAACTCCTCGATTAGATCTATTATTTTCACAAGCGTAGAGGTTCGGATCCTAATTTATCTAATTTGCAGGAGGAGAGGGGATAAGAAATGCAAAAATTAAAACTAAACTGATAAGGGTGATACACCAAAGGAGTGGTGAGCACTTCTTGCTCATGAAAATTGACACAAATCAGAAATTGCAACATAAAACATCATGCACAGGTTGATAAGCTATAATCAAGGGTTTGAAATGAAGCAAACAACACACATAAAGGGTGAAAGCATTCACAGAGCTGCGCATTGTGATTTTCAACATCAAAATCCTTGTATTCCAACACCAAAGAGGAAAAACCTATTCTACAATCCCTGGAAGGTTGATACTTGCCAAAATCACTTGTTGAAAGTGAAAACAGGAGCTTGCTATGTAAAAAAGTGTTCCCCTTTGAAAAATGAGCCAAATCTGGCTTTTACAGTGCATGGGTCGAACCAGGAGAGAGAAAATGTGAAAAAACATGGGAGCCATTCCTCATTGACCAAAATGCATTAAAAACAGCATGGAGGTCCTTACAGACCCATGCCCTGACATTTTTGACCATACTGGAGAAGAATGCGACCCATTTTGCATTAAAATTGGTTGTTGAAACGTCAGTTCTATCCATGGGCGCATACCAGAAGCATTTTTGATTTTCTCTCTCCAAACTGAACCAAAATTCAAAATTGACCATGGAATCATGTAGATAATTTTACCATCTTTCCATTGATATAAAGAACGTGAAAATCGAGCTTGGATCGAAAGTTATGGCCGTTTGAAGATTTAGGGAAAAAACAGGCCCAAAACGGATCGGCGGGAAAAAAATTTGAATTTTACCTCTTTTTTGCATTTGGAAATTTTTTTCAAAAATCCCTGCACTCTGCCACCTCCTGGGACATGTGGTAGCTTCCTATTGGCTGCAGGCTTCCAAGGGGAAAATTTCCCACAAAAACTCCGCCGAGCCATAACTTGAAAAATATGAGGAGTTAGGAGGAAAACTTTACCTTTACGGAAAGTGAGAGAGAGCTCTATCAATGGTGCCATTTCAGAAAGATTTGAGTGCCTGAAAATAAAAAATGGAGACTGAGGCACAAGAGAGGCAAGAACACAAGGAGTTAGCCATCCAAAATGAGTAGGGGCACATTTTGGATAACAATTTTGGCGACTCAGAGGGGTCATCTGCCTGCTAGATGAAAATACCAGTTGCCTGAAGTAGTCCATTGGGCATGGAGTCATCAAATTTTCTATTTGGAACCCCAACTGACTTAGAATGTTGCAAGGAGGAAGATGGAATATCACCTGATGGAAGCAAGGACTGCAAAACATCTCAGGGACAGCAAGTTGTGCCAAAGCACTTAGGGAAAGCAAAACTAACCTACAACAAAACAATGTGCACAAGCACTTGAAGGAATGGAAACCTAAGCTAATATTTACAAGGTGGAGAATTTCCCTTTAGAAGCAATGCTTGAGATAGATTCCATTGACTGGAATCTGCAGTTCTTCACCATCCAATGAAGACAATTGGAAAGCATTGTTGTTCTTGCACTTTGTGACCATGTATGGGCCACTCCAAATGGCATCAAATTTTGAATGCCTTCCCGGTTTTTCTCTATCTGCATCCCATTTTAACACTAGATCTCCAACCTGGAAAGATCTACTCTTGGCCTTCCTGTCAAAGGTCTTCTTGATCAAAGCTTGATCCTTCTCCATTGCTTGGGATGCCTGATCTCTGATCTCTTGAAGCTCCATCAACTCTGCATATCTCACCTCCATGGGCTCAAATTCCAACAGCTCCAACTGTTTCATGAGTTCCAATGTTGGAAACTCAAGAGACATGGGCAAGATTGCTTCTCTTCCATAGACAAGCCTGAATGGAGAGTTACCTGTGGATCTCTTGGGAGTTATCCTATCAGCCCATAAGGCTGATTTCAGTTTGGTATGCCAAGACCTCTGATTCTCATCAAGAGTTCTCCTAATGATCCTCAACAAGTTCTTGTTTGTAGACTCAGCCTAGCCATTACCTTGAGGGTAATAGTTTGATGAAGTACTTAGGTAGATCCGTTCTTGACAGCCCACTCAGTCACCTTGGATCTAATGAATGCCAATGCATTATCTGAAATTATTGTAGTAGGTATGCCAAATCTAGTTACTATGCCCTCATAGAAGTCTAAGATGCTAGACTCATTTGCCTCTTTGAGCGCTCTTTGCTTGATCCACTTGGTGAAGTAGTCTGTGGCATCAAAATCCATTTGTGCCCTTGGCTTGAATTGGGATTAATGACTCAATGAAGTCCAAACCCCATTGCATGAATGGCTGGTCAAGCGAGATTGGATGCGATGGAAGGGCAGCAAGTCTCTCTTTTCTGTGAAGAATGCACAATTCTTACACCTCTTGATCCATGCAAAGCAATCAATGAAAATCTTGGGCCAATAATAACCAGCCTTCATAATTTTTAGAGCTGTCACTCTCGGTGCAAAATGACCACCAGCTGGTCCACCATGGAACTCTTCCAACACCCTATGAATCTGATTTGTGCTAATGCATCTCAGCAGCACTCCATTCACATCTTTCTTGAACAAAACTCCATCAACAATGGCATATGGGACAACCTGCAATCTAAAGTGTCTTCTTTGGGTCTTGTTCATCTCCGGAGGGCATAGGCCTGTGCTTAGGAAGTGCATTATACCTTGGGTCCAGCAAGGAGTGGGGACAACATTATTTTCTTCTTGAGTGCCACTTGGCTCATGGCTGTCTTGAACTGTCAAAACAGCCTCTTCTTCATTGCATACTTCTTTTTGCTTCCCCAAAATCAGCTGCTCACACAATCCTTTTCCTCTTACCAGCTTGGTGACCTTGATCTCAATGTCATACTCCATGACATGAGTGATCCAACCTGCCCTTTTCTCATTCAAATCCTTGTTGAGGAGGAAGTCTTTAACCCCAACATGAGAGACCAGCAACTGGACTTTGTTGTTTGAGACTAAATGCTTGAATTTCTTCAAGCTTCTGATTACTGCAAGTACATGCTTCTCAATAAAAGAATACCTCACCTCATAGTCATCTAGGCTCTGGCTGAAGAAAGCAATTGGCTGCTCATCGTTGTCCTTGTTCTGCTGTACCAAAATGGCAGAAATAGTATCATTACCTCCAAATGCATAGAGGATGAAATCCTTGGAGAAGTCTGGGTTGATGAGGGTTGGTGCTTGAGAGATGGCTTCTTTGATTGCTTCAAAACTCTCCTTGCCTTCTTTTGTCCACTTGAAAGCCATGCTTTTCTTTAACATTTTGGTGATAGGTTTGACAAGGGCTGCAAAATCTGGGACAAACCTCGAACAAATTTTATCCTCCCAAGAAACTCGAAGGCTTTCTTGTGGCTTAGCAATGGTAGTGCTCTTATGGCTTCAACCCTCTCTGGATCAATTGCTAATCCTTCTTTGGAGACAATATGGCCAAGGAGCTTTCCTTCATGTGCAAGAAAGATACACTTCTTAGGATTCAAAGACACTCCAAATCTCCTGCACCTCGTGAAGACTTGTCTCAAATGAGAGAGGTGGTCTGCTGCATTTTTGGAAAAAATAGTGATATCATCAAGGTATATCAGCACCATGTTGTTAATCAAACCTTTGAACGCCATGTCCATTGCTCTTTGGAAGGTAGCACCAGCGTTGGACAGCCCAAATGGCATTTTCCTGTATGCATAAGTTCCCCATTTGGTTGTGAAGGCTGTCTTGAATTGGTCTTCTTCCTTCACCATAATCTGATTGTAGCCTGAGTAGCCATCAAGTAGTGAAAACCTCTCGGAGCCAGCCACAACTTGCAAGATTTTCTCCATGGAAGGGAGTGGGTAATGGTCCTTGAGAGATGCTCTATTCAAGTCTCTGAAGTCAACACACAATCTGATCTCTCCACTCTTCTTTCTGACTGGAACCAAGTTGGCAACCCAACTAGAATGCTTGATTGGGAATATGATCCTTGACTCAATCAACTTGTTCAATTCTTTCCTCATGAGAGGCTCCATATGTGGATTGGTGGTCTTTGTTTACTTTGTGGGCTTAGTATTTGGATCCAATTCAATGGTATCTTTGAGCTAAGTTGGGATTGAAACCTTTCAAGTCTTCATAGCTCAAGCAAACACATCGGGAACTCTTGACACAGTGCATGAACTCATACCTTTCTTGTTTAGTTGTCATCTTTCCAATTTGCAATGGTTTGTTCTCTTCCACCAAGATGGATACTGAATCCTCTCTCTTGACCTGAATGTTTGCTTTCTCCTTCCTAAACTGATCATTGGGATTAAAAATGGACTCCAAAGTGATAAGTCCCTTGGGCAGCTTGTTAGTTCTCATTTGTACCACTTGGTCACCCATCTTGTTGTTCAATTTTCTTGATTCTTAGCTGAGAACTCAACTTCTTCTTGCAAGAAATGGATGATTTGCTGGTCATTCTCAAACACTTGCCAACTTACATTGTTATCCGGCACTGAAGGCCTCACAATCACATGGATGTTTGGTTGTACCTTGTCTTGTTGAATGCTTTCCACAATGTCAAAGGCTGCCCCAACTGCTGCAAGCCTGTCAGCAGCTTGGTTCTCTTTCCTAGGAATGGATTTGATGCCAAAACCCTCAAAATCTTCCATGAGGTCCCATACCCTGTTCTTGTAGCACTTGAGTAGATCATTCTTGGCAGCATGTTGTCCCTTGACCTGATTTACAATCAATTCACTATCACCAAAGACTTGCAAGTTCTTTATTCCTCTCTTTATTGCCCAATGCATCCCTTGCACCAAGGCTTCATATTCAGCAGTGTTATTGGAGCATGCAAACTGAAATCTAAAAGCTGAATAGTACTTTACTCCTTGAGGTGAAACAAGCATGGCTCCACCTCCTGCACCTTATCTACTCCTTGATCCATCAAAAAACAGCTGCCATACCTCATTGTCATCCTTATAGTTTGGCTTGGTGATGCTAGGGATGGGCTGATCTTCTTCATGTATGCAATAGACCCTAGCTCAGATTCTTCTACTTCTTGATAAGGATCAAAAGCATGTACCTTGTTTTCCCATTCATCAAGAGTTAGATCCGGGATGCTTCCAACCTTGGTGTCAGCTTCATCAGTGCTTGGGTGATCTTCTTGATCAAATGTTGAACAATTGGCATTGATCTGACTTGGAGTGTAGGGCTCAATGTGGAAGTTTGCAATAGGTTCAGACCTGATTGTAGCTTTGGTTCCATACCTCATTCTAAACAGCATGTGTGACCAATCAGTAGACAAATATCCTCCAATCTTGGTTGTGAAGTCCCTTGACAAGCATAGGGCAAAGAGTGGTGGAAGGTCTATAACTGATACATCTTGTAAAACAACAACATTTGGACATGCATGCAAGGTAAGACTCAAGTTTCTAATCACTCCAACTATTGTTACTATTGTCCCATCCAGCTGCACTACCCCTTTGGATATGGTTTCATACTGGAGCCCTAGCTGATCAACTATTTGTTTAGGCATCATTGAGCTACTTGCCCCGGAATCTATCATGCAATTGTGCACTAACTGATTTCCAATGATTAATGAAACATAGAAAGGAGGGGGCTTCAACATTTTACCTTGCTGTCCTCCATGATTCCCTTCAGGTTGGGCAGCATTTGTGAGCACTTTCTCTTGCATCTGAACTTGTTGATTCGAAGTTGGCCAGTCCTTCATGGCAGCTTGTAGCAAATCTCTTTGGCCTGGGATAGATAGGGATTCCCACATTGATATATTTACATTTGTCTTCTTCATCTGATCAATGATACTGAATGGTGATGGAGGATCTCTTTGTTGTCCCTTGGTTGGCACATTCACTCCTTGCATGTGGGCAGCAACAACTAGTATTTGAGTTGGTCTAGGAGCTGTTCTTGGCTGCCCTTGTGCATTTGAAATTGGATTTTGCTTGCCAACCATTTGTGGAGCCATAGAAGGTTGGAGATTGGTTGGAGCTAATGGCTGCTCTTCACCCAAATTCCTTATTTTTGACCTTGTGTTGGCTGCAACACCTTGAGAAGCTTGCTTGATTCATGCCCACGAAATCTTCTTTGCTTGCCGGTTTACCAATGTGGTGTCATTTGGGGCTGATTCTTTGTTGGAATGTTTCTTGTTGTTGGTTGTTTCCTTGATTTACCTTCACCCTCCACACCGGTAGTTGTCACCATTAATGCTTGATTCAAAGCACCATTGAAGCACATAGATTGGTTATGAGGTTCATTGCATGGAAAACACCAATCATACTCCTGAGCAACGTTGTTTTGTGTTGGCACCAATGCCTTAGAGGCAGATATGGCATTAGGATTATAGGGCTGAAATGGTCTATTGGCAGGAGGCCTTGTTTGATTTATATTTGCAGCTGGATTAGGAGGTCTTTGTGGTTGGTATGGCTGCTGTTAGGCTGAGCTTGGGGCTGATAAGAAGGTCTAAAACCTTGGGCTTGTTGCCTCTTGAGAGTAACCAGCTCATTGCCTAAATTTTGCAATTGCTTCATGACTTCTTGAAGCTCATTTGGGGCACTTGGAGATGAAGTAGAAGCTTCATTTGAACTCTGATTTCTAGGAGTGGGAGAAGGAGCCAAATTAGGTGCTTGATTAGTGTTTGGGCTCTCTAAACTTGGAAACAATGGCATGGGAGGTCTAGGGGCTAGTTTTTGCCAACTTGGATCAAACAATTTTCAGCCCTAATGGCAATGCTATAAGCCATAGGGATAGTTATGCCTCCCATGGACTGAATCAACATAGAAATATCAGAATTTAGAGCTTTGAGGTAGTAGAGAAAAGCACCTTCGTTGTTGGCCTGACTACCACTGGAATTCTCTCCCAAGTCCTTTGAAATTTGAAGTTGAAATCAGTCAGCTGCTCATTGGGAGCTCTCTTGATGGTTGTCAGCTGCTCCAAAAGAGACAAGTTGTCTCCCTTCTCTCCAAATTGCTCATGAAGTGCTATACATAGTTGGTTCCAATTCTGAATAGAACCTGAGGCAAGACTTCTAAACCATTGCAATGCTTTCCCCTTGAATGAAGATGCCAGCAATTTGACAGCCACTTGCATCTCATTGATTTCATGAATTGCACAAAGGTTGGCAATGTCTTTAACATGATCACCTGGAGTAGTCTGATTCTCTCCAGTGAAGTATGGAATGTTCTTCAAGGCTGCAATTGGAATTGGATGTTGTGCATTGAGAGCAAGTGGGCTGCTGCTAGTGAAATTGACATAGGGGTTGTTTTGTGCCATTCTAATTGGCCTTAGAACCCTTGTTGATTGAATGAAAGGCCTACCAGGTGGAGGAGTTGAGAGAGTTTTGTTTGGTGGAGATGGAGACCTTTGGATTCTCCTCCCACTTTGCCTTACTCTTGGAGATAACTGTAGATATTCAAACAACGCCTCTTCTTCTCCAGCTCTTGACCTTGTAGTGATTCTTCTCATGAGTTTTCAGGTCTACACTGCTAAAACCAGCTGATTCTTCCCCTTGGAGTCGCAGATGTGCAATTTATAGCTCTTTTGAAGCAAGAAAATTGCAGCAGATGCACATCAACTTTTTTTGCATAAAAATGAGACCTCTAAGGTCCCACGGAGTGTGCCAAAACTATTGTTGCAAATCAGCAGCACCCCTGGATGCAAATCAAGGTTCTAAGTTGATGTTTAGGGCATCCAGTGTGATTGCACAACATTGAAACCTCTCTCCAAGTGTGGGACTTGCAAGATGAGAGAGGAATCTCTAGATTAGAGGTTGGTTCCTCAAACTCCTCTGATTAGATCTATTATTTGCACAACTATAGAGGTTCAGATCCTAATTTATCCTAATTTGCAAGGAGATAGGGATAAGAAATGTAAAAATTAAAACTAAACTGATAAGGGTGATACACCAAAGGAGTGGTGAGCACTTCTTGCTCATGTAAATTGACACAAATCAGAAATTGCAACATAAAACATCATGCATAGGTTGATAAGCTGTAAACAAGGGTTTGAAATGAAGCAAACAACACATACAAAGGACTGAAAGCATTCACAGAGCCTGCATTGTGATTTTCAACATCAAAATCCTTGTATTCCAACACCAAAGAGGTAGAAAAACCTGTTACAATCCTGGAAGGTCTGATACTTGCCAAAATCACTTGTTGAAAGTGAAAACAGAAGCTTGCTGTGTAAAAAAAGTGTTCCCCTTTGAAAAATGAGCCAAATCTGGCTTTTACAGTGCATGGGTCGAACCCAGGAGAGAGAAAACATGAAAAAACATGGGAGCCATTCCTCATTGACCAAAATGCATTAAAAACAGCATGGGTGACCTGACAGACCCATCCCCTAACATTTTTGACCATGCTGGAGAAGAATGCGACCCATTTTGCATTAAAATTGGTTGTTGAAACGTCAGTTCTGTCCATGGGCGCATACCAGAAGAATTTTTGATTTTCTCCCTCCAAACTGAACCAAAATTCAAAATTGACCATGGAATCATGTAGATAATTTTACCATCTTTCCATTGATATAAAGAACGTGAAAATTCGAGCTCTGGATCGAAAGTTATGGCCGTTTGAAGATTTAGGGCAAAAACAGGCCCAAAACGGATCGGCGGGAAAAAATTTTGAATTTTACCTCTTTTTTGCATTTGGAAAATTTTTTCAAAAATCCTGCACTCCATCACCTCTTGGGACACGTGGCAGCTTCCTATTGGTTGCGGGCTTCTGAGGGGAAAATTTCCCACAAAAACTCCAGTCGAGCCATAACTTGAAAAATATGAGGAGTTAGGAGGAAAACTTTACCTTTACGGAAAGCTGAGAGAGAGCTCTATCAATGGTGCCATTTCCAGAAAATATTTGAGTGCCTAAAAAAAAAAATGGAGATTGAGGCACAAGAGAGGCAAGAACACAAGGAGTTAGCCATCCAAAATGGCATTTTCCATTGACTAGGCCATGAGGGCCATTGACCTCTGCATTCACCGCAACGTATGGTTCCTTTTGCAGCTTTTTCACCTTTGCACGTCCCGCACATACTTTTGTCCCAACTGTCTTGAACACATTTCTCCATGCCACCCATAATGAACTATCTTGCGGGAAAGTCAGCTTTTCGTGTCTGTGCGTACCTATGTCCCAACTATCCCATGTACCTCCTAGAACAAAAATTTGCACTTTTTCCAATTTTCTTTACATGCGATGATTTTGGCAATGCGCGCCCCGCGTGTCCCTATTGAAATTGTACGGTCTAGGACATGAAAAGCCAATTTAGCTTATTCCTTTATATTTTGTCTCCAAGCCTTGTATGAAAAACCTTGGTATGATCCATATCCTCCAAACCTGCAATGCATTAGAACAAGCCCGTGACTTCATATTTTTCATTTCTTCAATGTTTTCTAACTTGTTGGTTTTTTTCCTTAGATGGAGAAGTTAGAGAGAAACCAAGGGGACCCCCAAAACATGATTTTAGGAATTTAATCAATCTACTTTCTTGAGACTAAAGAATTTGATACATGCTATCAAAATTACCTTGGGGGGGTGAATTTTGGATTACAAGTATTAAAGAAGAATAGAAAGGATGATGGAAACAACGAAAAATGTAGAGGAAGAGATTTGAAAGCTATTATACCTCGTGAATTGAACTTGAAATATGGTGAGATGAAGAGGAACCAGCATTAGAGGTGATTCAAGGATTGGTAGAGATAATGAGGCATAAGAAGAGAGAACTAGAGGAGAGAGAGAGAGAGAGAGGAAAAGGAAAGGAAAAAAATGAGGAACAAAATATAATTTTTATACTAGTAAGAGATCATGGAATTGAAACAATATGTAGGACAGTTGATGATTCTCATTGAAAGTGAGGAAGAGAAGAAACTACAAGAGATAGAGATAGTGATGAAGAAGAAAGCCAAGTGTCCAGTTAGACACTTGTAGAGACAAACAAAAAAATGTGGTTGAAGAAAAGGATAAGATAAGAAGAAATAATATTAAAATAGATGGAGAAGAGAGTGATTCAAGAGATGGTGGTGAAAAATATAAGAGTGAAGAATAATAAGTGATACAATAATTTTTAGCTTCTCTTGGGATGGATGAACATGGTGAGAGAAGTTGGTATGTAGAAATAAAGGAACCATCATTCAAGGGGGAAAAAGGAAGTGATTGAAAGAAGAGAACTTATATGGGTAGAAAATCCTTAAGTCTTTAAATCTAACAATGTGTGTAGGTGTTTGTTTGCATGTAGAAAGAGTAAGCTTGAGATAGAAGATGAATGTAAGAAGAAAATAAGCCAAAAACAAGAAGAGATAAGTGAACAAGAAATTGGATTTTTATGATATTTAGTATCAATTACAAGAAGAGATAGAATCTTTGGAGCATGCTATAAACACAATGAAACCATGTGGAAAAGAGTTGGAAATTATTTCTGGGATGGAGAAAGAGCAGCAGCTAGAAACTCAAAGCAAGAAGCTAGAAGAAGAGATTGAAGAGAAAGAGAAGAAATAGATAGATAACAAATGTGTATCAACATAGCAATAGACATATGATGAAGATGACAGAGATGAGAAGAAGCAACGGGAACAAGAGGAAGATATGACTGTTGAAGCAAAGAAAGATGAAGAGGGAGAAACTTATGAAGAACCATACCTCATTTATGAGGAAAAGGAGAACCATGAGGACCAGAAAAGGCACGTGATGGAAGAAATATAGGGAGAGCAATATGAAGGTGAATATCATATCAGAGCAAGGATGAAGACACAAATAAATTTGAAAAAGAAGAATAAGAAAGCACTAGGGATCAAACTTCTTACTCCTAGAGTATGATGCGGGATCATAAACTCTAGTCTGTGTATATAGGTATGGAAACATCAAATTTTGGTTTTTTACGTATGGTCATAGGTACTTGAGGTCATTAGATGTCAGTTAGGTGTGCTAGTTAGAGTCTAGTCTATTCAAAATTTAAAAATTCACTTTCCTCGAAGTGTCAGTTTGAATTATGGAGGCCTATTTTGGTTTGACTATGTAAGTTGGCTTATTTTAGGTGTTTTAGATGTACTCTTGGAGCTAAAAATCTTGAAAATGGATGAAATGAGGTCTAATAAGGGTGTCTTAAGTATAATCTTGTTTAGAATTCATAAATAGTGTTAAGCACCTAAGGAATGGGAAAATGTAATCATGTGACCAAGGATTAAAGTTATCTACTCAATGATAAGCTGAATGAAACGCATATAAATGCTCAAGTATAAGTGAATACACCTCATTCCATTTAAATGTGAATCACTAAAGCTTTAAGGAGAGTATAGAAAATGTGGTCTTGTGTGTAAAATCTTTTTTTAGTAGTTTGATATGCATTTGTATGTTATTGTGGAGTTTTCTAGGTTATGAATTCTTTTGTAAATTAATATATGAACAGTAAGAGGATCGAGTTAAGCATACTTAGTGGATTTAAAGAGATCTTATTTCTTGTGTGTGTATAATGTAAGTGGGAGAGAATTGTATAACTCATAGAAGTGGAGTAACCTTCTTAGCTCAGTAATATCTTTGTAAGAGAGTAATCGAAGCATTTATAAGAAGTTGAGTCGGTAAGGAGCCATATTGGGTGACAATATTTATTGAAGGGAATGTATACTCGATGACAAAGAGGTAATTCTTTCAAATAGGTCAGACTTGTGAAAGAGACGTTGTAAGAGTGTGTGACCACTCTTCAAACATGTTGGTTTGTATTCATGTCTTAAAAGGAGAGAATCTGCAATGATAGAGGATCCATAGTTGTGTGTATGAGATAAGTTTATTATTGTGAATGTGATAATTGAACTTGAATACAAATACACAGGTCTACAGTTGATTGTTTGAATGTTTGAGGAAGGACTTTGAATGAATATAAGACTATATGGGTGATGCATGTAAACAAGAAGAAGTTGTATCAATAGTATAAGCCTTTTACATCTTACGGGAGCTCTAGAGAAGTGGATTTTACCTTGGTATTATTGAGACCATGGAGGAAATACGAAGAAATCTCATGTCTCTTTAATGCAAAGTAGTGATAGACAATATTAACTGCAAGTTTTGGAGTGAATTCTATACCTTATGGTAAGATAACCATTATGATGATGTGAATACATATTCATGGTAAAAATTTCAGCCCTTGAATCAAAATCTAGCTTGAGTTATTGTATGTATTGCTCACTCATGTCTATAGGAGAACTTAGTGAGGGTTTTGTCTTTGGAAAGGTAAATGTTGGACCTGGGGATTTAAAATTTAAAATAATGTTGTCTGATCCTTCCTATTACATATTTAAATCGATTTAGGTATTGAGGATACCATAAGCTTTGCACATTAGTGACAATCTATGCAAGCAATGAGGAATGAGTTTATGAGACCAAAAAGAGTGCACGATCTTGGGAATTTGGATAAATTTTGTAAAAAGTCTCATAAGATCAAAGTTATGAAATGAGTATCCCTTAATGGGTAATATAAATGTGGATTCCTCTATTGAAGGAATGAGTAGAACTAAATATAGAAAGGAAACATGCCTAGGTATGGCTAGTAGAGGGTTAAATAGTTAGGAAGTGAATTTTCGGGAAGATAACTTACACAAAGAATTAGCTAACCAATTTTTGAAAACACCTTATACTTGTAAAATGGAATTGGAAAATGTCCTCAAATTTCTTGGAAGACATAAAGAGTCCTCTAGTGATGAGTTGACAAAAGGCATGGTTCTTAGGCTCTAAGAAAGGCGTGTGCAAAGACAATGTGAAGTTAAATTATTGTTGAATATAGGGAAACTTGATGGATGAGACAAGTTGAATGAGCCCTCAAGAACATGATGTAATGGCTAATGAAGATCGCTAAGGTCTAAAATATGAATTTTGGCTTGATGTGAAAACCCATTCGAGAAGAATATAGCTAGTGAAGGCTCGAAGGACTATTTTGAGAAGAAATAGAGAGGTATAGTTTCTGGATAGGGTATTAACTATGAGAGGTGGAGATAGCCTTGAGGAAAATTATATTGCAGGGCCAAAGGATAGTGATGGAAGGTCATTTTATAAAAGATTCAATTGTAGCATCTTAAGTCCTAGTTACACAAGAGCTAATGCATAGTGATCTACAAATAAGGTAAGAGTAATTACATTTACTACCTATTGTTGATCCTTTTAATTGATCTCATAGCATTCATTAGAGTTAGGTAAACAAGATCATTAAGTAACCATATGGAGATTAATGGATAAGATCAGATTTGGAGTATGCTAACTAGTGAATAGGAGTTGTTTGAGTGACCAAGAGACTCGAATTGTGTTTATGTGGAAATATAGAAACCATTGAATGTATGTTATCAGTTTGTAGCTTTACACCAAGCACTTGAAATATGACACATGTGAATCATTCACTCTCTTGTGCTATAAGGTCATTGATATACAATAATATCTCATTGTTATACATGTTATTATCGATCCTCCTCATATTTCTACTATTGATGCATCATCTAGTTCTTCACCCCTTCCATCTGTTTGAGTAGCCTCCATGTTCTCTATCTCCTCGACCTCATTTAAGAAAAAATAGTCTTATCCATTATATAAGAAACCTCCATCTCATCCACTAAATCAGTCTCTGCCTAAGACTTCTTCATATATTCCATGAGATACATTACAATTTTCTCATGATGCTATGCCTCATGATGTGTTGTGTTCTTTACTTGACAAGCACTTGATTCATTTACCTTCTAATCAGCATCATCCACCTCATCACTTGTAACATAAATGCAATAAACCTTATTGATACTATCATCGCGTCAATGGACATTACGAAAATGATCTGTTGCATTGTTCATGATATATTAAAAAAATTATAAGAGAAAGGTGTCATTTCATTTGGCTCTAAATCTCATGAGAATTCTATGACTCCAATTCCATTCAAGTGTGCTATTACTTGAGTTGACTTATCTCCTTTGTTTTCTTCTAAGGAAATTATGTTTCCACCACCACATGTCATTATTCATGCATGTTATCCATCTAATTCATTCACTTTTATACCATCTTATCCCTGCGTAATGTTAATATTACACATTGGCTTCATAAGTCATTGGCATCTACGCTTCCCACCATTTCATCTCCCATCATTGGCACCATTTAATCAAGCATTCAGTTTGGTTCATACACTCATGCTTTTTCCATTTCACTTGCTTTCCACCACTCTGCACCATCTTGGTCTTTGGGATATGATTTTCTCACCTTACCCCTAATGACACAATCGTGTTCTCATGGTTCTTACATGAATGTTTTTAGATATGTTACAATAATAACCTCACCACATATTTTTGTTAAACATTATATAAATACATCTATTTATCATACACTATCAACTCACTTCCCGATGATGCAGTCTTATTCTATGGTTCATTCTCGATTCTTTGAGAGGGAATGTATAAATGAACCTCATCGCATACATACACACCCACTCAAGGGGTACACTACTCCTATCATTCACACTACATTCCATTCCATCTCATCCACAACATATTACATATCTTGGTCACACTTAGTCTTTCTTGCATTTACTTGTTACATGTACACTTTATTACACATGCTAGATAGATATCTTATATGTCATTATCTTTATCATATACACATGCACATTCACTTTCTTTCTATTTATGGTCTCAAATTCTATATATCGATACATGCAGCACATATGCTTGGCATAGTACCTGTTACCAGTACCACAATGGCTCTTGAGGGCATCTACTTTCATACACTAGAGGTGTTATTGTTTCATTTTTCATAACGCACTACTTTATAGCACTATACACACCTTGACATTATTTTAATCTTCCTAACATGCTAATGGGTGCTTCATGTGTAGCATTTTATTTGTAAATCTATTTGCTTCCATGGTTTTCTATTACATTGCTTGTCATTAATTTATCTTTGTATTCCATTGTTTGGAGATTTTCTCTTTATCTTGTGTGCACATTGTCTACTTACGGCCATCTTAGCCTTTTTTTTTTTCTTGCAACATCATGAATTATGTCTCATGTTTGTAACCTTTTTTTCATGATCTACTTTGTATCCTTACATCTTAGCTTACATTTTGTCTTATACATTTGTGTTTCTCTTTACTTACACTAACACTTATTTCCTAGCCACTTTGTTTTCCTATGACTTGGTTTCTACCAATAACACTCCCTCCCCTACAGGAATTAATTTCAATGTAGTGGTCGGTTCTCCTTTCGGTTGCATACTCCTCAACAATTTCATATGCACTCCAAATGAGGGGGCATCATTTTCATGAATCAGTCACCCCATATAGTATTCTACAATCACAGTTCAAATCAACATGCTATCAGTACAACATAGACATTAGTTTTATAAAGGGCTCATAATCAAACTTGGGTCCTTAGCACAGC
The DNA here is from genome assembly GCA_018340775.1 of Taxus wallichiana var. yunnanensis. Lineage (NCBI taxonomy): Eukaryota > Viridiplantae > Streptophyta > Pinopsida > Cupressales > Taxaceae > Taxus > Taxus wallichiana. Next base: position 726,160,594 of record CM031240.1, on the reverse strand, counting down.
ACAGACACCAGTTCCCAGACCAGGACAAAAGCTCCTAGGTGCCCCTTACCCTTCCTAGATGCTTGTGACTAGGGGTATTTACACAACAGTTTTCAGTTCATCATAGTCTATAGAACTTCACACAACGAATTTTACATGGAACAATGTTGTTAAGACTCAGCATGCATGCACTACACAACATTTTCGACTTTTTCTTTGGATCAAATTATTTGAAACGGATAAAATTTTTACACACCATCTAAAATAGTGTTCTACATTACAGGAAGTAGTTAAATGTTGGAGGATGACACCATCATTTTCTCCCTACACTTCTTCCATATCTTGGCATGAGATCACCGAAAAAACTCCAAGTTGATGCAACTCGGTGTGAGATCGATTGAAAAACTCATTATTCTACGGGATACTTTCTACACCCTTTTACTCATCATGGATTAGGTGTACATGTTCCTTTTTCACATTTTTACATTGTACATACTTTCCTTACATACCTTTTACACATTTTTATCATATACATGCGTATTTGACTACTTGTTTGTTCTTCTCTTTTGTGGGTTCATCCTTATGGAAAGTTATAGTCAACATCACCCTACATCAATAACATCAATCACACAAACATCAACATCAAAAATAGGCATAACAATAACATTTACACATGCATTTCCACCCTAGGGTCATTTTCATCATCACTTTTTGTAATTTCTCCTCTATAGCATCCATGCTCCACATTTTTATCACTCCACATTTTTTCTTGTTTCTCGGGACATTTTCACCATCAATATACATGGTTATCATGTACATATCTCATATCTACTTTATGTCATTGATGTTTCTCTCAACAACATAAAGTGGGGGGAAATGTAGACACAAAATCATGCACTTTGGGTATCTATTTAGTCCTAATGACATACTACTATTCATATGATTCATAAACTTAATAAAATTACTAATTAACCCATGTATTTGGCCACCTTTCTTTTCTTTCTATTACCACTTTTGGTCTAAAAATATTTCTAGCTCAATATTTATTTTCACACTCGTAATTTATCATCTTGGACACCAGCGCCTAGCTAGGACATCAATGTCAGGTGCTGCTATCCCCTCTGGGATCCCCTTACCTCTTTGTAACTTTTTCACATCTTTTGGTTCCTTTCTATCCATTTGAGCATCTTATCTTTTTAGTAGTCATCCTTTTCCGGGTTAATTACGAAGTTCAAGAAAAGGAATAATATAAATATAAACTAATGTGACCATAATAAAGGACCAAGCACTAAGAATTAGCTATCACCACATAAGGTTGTATCCAAAGTCTATTCAAGAGCATTCAAGCATCCATTCAAGGGCAAGGGACTGCATTCTTCTTGGGTAAAAGCACTATTAAATGTCTCACTTTTTGGTATGTTTTGTACCTTTATAAACATGAATTTTTAGTTTCATTGGTTTTCTAAAGGTAATAGCCACAAAACGTACACATTCATAAAATTCCACAAACTAACGAAATGTTGTGCCTAGAGTGTAGAATACATGTAAATGTTTTATTAAAAAAATGGCAAAAATATGGTCTTTTTCTTAATTTTATTCATACATTGTTTCTTATGTTATAAAAGAGGAATGAATGTCCCCGGGTGGTTTTTTTAAATGAAAATTTATTTTTTCACCATGAAATTTTAGATTTATGTTCAAAGTTTGAATTTTGAGGTCTGTCAAATTTTCATATTTTTTTGACTTATATATTTTTTTAATTAATTATTTAGTAAAAATATTTTCAAATAAATGGCGTACAAATGTCTATGCCAATAACTTTTAAGATTTATATCGAAATTGAATTTTTTTCACAAGTAAGAAGAAGACTTCAACAAATAGTAAGTTAATTTTTTTCCAAATTTTTGATGTATTTTGCTATTTTTCAAATTGGGTTGATTGTGTATGATTGATTGTCCTAAAATACCATATGTTGAAAAAAAAAAAAAAAAATAGTAAAATAGATTTTTAAAAAATGAAAATTATATTTTTAGAAAGCTAATAAAATTCTATATTTTGTGTTAAAATTTGTAATTTTATTCATTTGTTAACCCTAATTACGTGGCACCTAAGTGGAACATTTTGGCATAAAATTATCCTATAAATGGATTTGGTGCCAAAATGTGCCACATATGGGGGTTCGTGCGAAAGGGGTTTGCCTGAATGGGGTTCCCGTGAACCCCCCTTCGCTCAAACCCCCCTAAACCCTAAATATTCCACCCAAAAGTATATAAATATCTATATATAACTCTGTTCCACCAAAATTATGTGAACCCAAATGGGTTTGCGTGAAGGGATGTTCACACGAACCCCCATTCGCGTGAACCACTCTCTTTGGCCTACGTGGAAGTTCGGACAAAGGGGGTTCACGTGAAATCGGTGTTCGCGCAAACACCCTCAATTTCCAATCCCGCCCAACCTCTTACTTGCATTTTTGGGACACGAAGTGGGACACAAAATTGTGCTTTGACCCTCTTCATACACTTCATAGGATGGGAATTTAATTATATTCCACGAACACATCTACTTACATTTTCTACATCTAACTATTCACTCACTATCAAGCGTAACATGTATAAGATCCAATGAAGGCACAACACACACACACACACACACACACACACACACCTAGAATAAATTGGGTCTGAAATGTAGTGCAACACTCAGTTGTAAGTTCATTCAACTGACAGTTGAGGGGAATCTAAACCCTCATATGCATTATTTTCTTTTTGGAATTTGATGCACTTGTGAGGGTTTTATGGGTCATTATTTATTGTAGGTTACTACCAACACCAACGATCACCACGACATACTAGTAACCAAGAGCAAAGAATAGTGAATACCTTGCAACCCGGTGAAGGAGTTTTTCTCGAGGATTTTAGCGATCCACAGTGCCCGAGAAAGATGTCTAGGCCTTCTACAAGCACACCTCCTCCTTTCCAGTGCCCCAATCTAGACAAATCCTCACCTCACACATTTTTCTAAGGCTATGTGTGATACTTCTTCCTCTCTATTCATGTGTTCAACACTTCGGCAAAATCCAAATTTAACTACAAAATCAGCTAAGTCCTTTTATCCCTTAATTGCAGGTAAGGTTTTATAATTTTTAGCTTAGTTTTCTTGGATCTATATTGTACATAATTGTTTATTTTTTCTTGCTCCATTGCAATCAGATTAGACATTTATTTCAATATTTTCTTAATTAATCAGCCACCACTTAATTATAAAATTGAATGGGAGGATGGTTGCATTCACTATTTTTCAGCATGGATCATGTGGTGTTAGTGGGAGCATTAAGTTTTGGAGCTCCAAAACTTAACATCAATTGAATTGTAGCACATTGTCTTCCATTTTTGTAACCATATAAGTGTGGTCATAAGAATATGGGAAAATGACTTCTTTCCATCATCATAGAATGAAGACATACGTAGAGAGGAGAGAGAGTGATATGGACTATGTCTTGAGGCGGTAGTAAAACTTACAACACAATAGGGTTTCAATCGAGTTTTCAAAAGGGAATGAAAAACTCAATTTGAGGAGTTAAGATGGGGAGGAAAGAGGGTGGTGGAAGATGAAATGTGCATATATGATTTAGAGGAGGGGTGAGAGGTGTGAAAGGATAGGTGGTTGTGGGCAAGAGAAAGAAAGGACTAGTCAAAGACTCGTAAAGAGGTAAATTTATGATTAGTAGAATCTATTATGTATTAAATTGAGTTGGAAATCAATAAATTAATATTATTACATGAACATGAAGAGAGATAGAAGAGTGTGAATGTTGACCCCCATACAAAGGATCCCGTACGTATTCATTAGACTTTAATTCTTTTATGTAATATATTGTGTTTATTTTTGTGTATACTAACTATTTATTTTGACAGTGTGCATAGGATGATGACATTCCCTTGAGTCATCTCCTATGTAGATAAAGAGACTCGTTGAGTAGAAAGAAACATGAAAAGGTAACAAACACTTGGCATTGGTTTGACAATTGTATGTTGTTTTATTTATTTGATATTTCAAAATTATCATTTTGTCTCATTTGTGTTAGGTTAACATTACCGACGAGACACTCCCTTCCTCTTCACCTTCGGTCTTGATCTTATTGGAGATATTTTTGTATGAGAGGTAGGAGAGGCCAGAAAAATATCATTAGAGATATAAATTCCTCACCAGTTGAGGAGAGAGATGGTGATGAGGAGAGGCATGAGGAGAGGGGAACTAGAAAGGGTGCTAAAGAGATGAGAGAAGACATAGTTACACCAGTAACTCATCTATTTTTCTCATTCTCCTTTCAGTATTTTTTTATTAAACTCAAGATATACTTATTCATGCATTTGAGATTATTTTTATTCCAAGTTTTTCTTGTTAGGGTCAAAGTGTAGCATATGTCGGATGATATAGTTGTACAGAGAGGATTTTTTGTGATGTTAACCCTCATGCGGTTTGTCATGGCATGCGACTCCCCTACTTCTTTGTCAAAGTCAACATTTCCAAGGCCATTTTCCCCCTTTGCTCCATTGCGCCCTACCCTACTACATTTTCCCTTTGCTCCTTTGAAGAGTTTTTCAAATGGTTTGTGATATGGGATGTTATATATATGAAACTTGACACTCCTTCATGAGAGGAAAGTAAATGTATTGGATTATTTAATTATATGTTTAACTGATGATTAATCTATGTTGACTTATTTACTATATGGTTTGATTTCACGATGATCGAGCGGGTTGTAGGTGAGAGAGTGAATTGTACTTAGATGCAGAAATCCCTCTCCCTCCCCACACCCTTGGGATCACACCTTCTTCCATTCATAGAAATGCAAAGAGGCGTGTTAGATTTTATGATTCTTTGAGTTCTCTTGCCTCCAATAGACAACTAAGGAGATGATAAAATTTATTGTATCACATTTCTTATGAGGACGTTGATTACTTTAGGCATATATAAGATAATGTTCTTACTATTTAAAAAAAAAATTATGTACTCATGTTTAATGTTTATGGTTTAATATTGCATTCTTGATCTATTGTTTATGGTTTGTGGTTTATATTAATCAATGAATTGTTTTGTGGTTATAGATTATTGATTATGGTTTATCGTATATTGATTATGGTTTATGGTTTATGATTTATATAGAGTTATCCACCTATTTTTTGTTTATAATTCATAGAATGTTTTTTATTCTTGTTATGTGGCATTCCATTTATTGTATTTCATTGCTTAGTAATATGACCCTGATTACTCAAGATGCATATATGATGATTTTGTCACTACGTAATGGCTTAATATATTAAAGAACAGGATTTTACGTGATTATGGTTTATGGTTTAATATTTTTTTGCTTCTTCCATGTATTCCTATTTTTGTTTTATGTGCATGCTAAAATTTCATGTATCTTATATCTATGAATTTTTTTTGTTGAGTATCAGTTAAGTTCATTATTTTCTTTTTAATTATGTATGAATGCTAATGAATATAAATTAGGTGTATAATTGCAGGTGTAATTGGATGTCTATAGAAAATAATACTGGAAAGAGCAAGGTTGTAGTGGATCCGAAACACTATGAAATATTTAACGAGTGTCGGTTTTGGGTTCAAAACATAAGCGAGAGGTCTACACCCAAAGATGGGGGTGTTGAAAAAGAAGATGAGACTTCCCCACCATTGGGCATGCAATTAGAAATACAAATTTTGATGAAGAAGGTAGAGTTCTATAAAAGCGAGTGTGAGAGACTTACATTGGATAATTTACTTTTGGAGAAAAAGAATAAGGAATTGTTGGACCGGGTTGGAGAACTTTCCTCGAAGAAGATGGAGTTGGAGGTTGATGTCCAATAGTTGGAACTAGAAATTAAGAATTGGGAGACAATGCATGAATTGAACAAGTTAATGGTTGTGAATCAAATAGAAAACTTTACTTATGTTCTTAAAATACATGAACATCACAAGGAAGAATGGAATAAGTTGTATATGGAGGCCAAGGGGTAGTTGTTGAAAATGTACTAGTCACTCCCACCAAAGGAAAATGATAAATAAATAGACAACTTTGTAATCAAATTTCAATGTTCATGTATTTTTTATTTTATAATAAAAAAACTAAAATATGTAGTCTTTCTCCAACCTTTAATGAATATTAAATTATATATTACACACAAATATAAATTTTTGGGAGAATCTACTTCACAACTCTTATTATAGACAATATACAATAAATCTATTACTACTATTTGATGTATAAAATATAATAATTGGATAGTTTATACAATTTTCAAAATAGATTAACGATAATCTATATTATTGAAATATATATATTCAAATTGTTGTTTAGTGTAATTATTTGAAAATATGCAACTATTCCATTTATAATTTTATATGGAAACAAGTTATTAATTTAATTAAATATTTAATAAAGACTTTAAATAATACACACTTCTTATACATTAAAATATATATTTCACATTATTTATACATTAATAGATATCTCACACTATTTATACATTAAAATATATATTAAAATTTGTGAATAATTTAGTCCTAGTTAATAAATCATACTTACCACAAAGATCAAAGTTAGATACTTTTAAATTTCCATATTTAAAACTCACAAAAGACCTTTTGATTATTTCAATCATTTCACATTTAATTTTTTTCCTTCACAAGTACAAATAATAATATAAAATGCACAAATAATAAAATAAAAATAAAGTAAGAAAAAGAAATTATATAGTGCATATGTAACTTTGTTTTATGGTCTTTGATAGATCTTTTGAAAGGTATGATCAAGTGTTTTGAGCATATTTTAAAATAAATTATTTAACAATTTAAAATTAATTTTAAAAAATCAAATTGTTTCTCAAACTCTACTATCCATATATTACAAGATTGGTCCTAAATTGACTAAGACCAAAAATACATAATTTATATATGCTTAGAATCCTCAAAAGGAATTTATTTATATGGGTTAAAACTAACCCCTAGAGCATGGTATGAAAATCTAATTCACAACCTCGTATACATGAATTTTAAACATTTTGAATTTGAAGATACAAATTTATTTTACAAGGTTAGAGTAGGTATTTACCTTATCTCATGTTCACCTAGGTACTTTATTTACCTTTATTGTAGTTATCCTCACCCACTTATGTGTGTGGATATTGATTTTATCTTATTTAGATAGTAGGAAGAAATTATCTAGTTGTTAGGTATACTTCTTTTCTTTATCTTTGGTATTGACTAGATCTTTGATGACTAGTTATTTCTTTGATCTATGGTATTGACTAGATCTTTGATGAATAGTTCTATCCTAAATCTATGGTCTTAACTAGTTCTTAGATTGATCTTCCTTGCCTATACAAGCACAGCCCATTCTCATTGTACTCATACATGAGATTTTCATAATAATGTATGATATTATTGTTCTTTGTTTGCAAATTCCTTTGTAAAGTTATTATTTTAAATTTCTTTCATCTTATCAAATGTGGTGTGCTATGATCATCTGGTATCTTCGTGGCTTGGAATGATCTTACTATAGTTTCTTTCATGGTATCAAAGTGATAGATGATGTAGACATCCATAAGTAAGTTTTTCTTTGCAAGGAAGCGTTTATTATTTTTATGTATTCAGAATATGTTGGCACTTTTTGCAGCATGCATTTTTATGTAAAATAGAGTGTGTGATTGGATTTGTAAGGTGCCAAAACCCTGGAATCTACGGTAAACTTGACATTGTTTTGAGATAGTCAAATCTAGACATTTTTAAGGGTTTTTTTAGCACATTTTTCAAATCAATCCGTACAATTATGTACACAAATTTTTATTTGACACAAAAATTATATCATCTTTCTAGGTTTTTCAAGAAACCTTATGGTTTTCTCTCTATTTTTTTATACACTATTTCAACCCTACCACCCAAAATTCTTTCATTAGTGTATAGCTTTGTTTGGATATTTCAGTTCTTGGCCTACTTCTATTGATGCTCTATGGCATTTGTTTAGAGCCTGAATTCTCTTTCAAATTTAGAAAGCTTGTAATAATGATATATTCTAGAGTGATCAATTTTTGTTTTAATTTCCACTAATGATAAAGTGGATATTTTTTCTATTGTGCGCATACAGATTCAAGCTCAAGATGAAAAAATTTCTCTGGATTTTTCTCACCTATAGGAATTTCTCACACACTAGGGAGTTCTCCTTGCATGATGAGTTGGGTCCATTTTGATGCTTTGTTGCCACCACCTCAGCCATCTCCACCATGTTGACCACTTTCCGCAAAGAACGCATTGCAAAATCTTCTCTCACAACCACCGCTGCTCCTCCTCTCTCCAAGGTCACCCTTCACTTATATCCTCATTAAGTTTAGGATGGAGTCCTCCTCTATGGGGGAAGGCTGTGGCAAGTTCTCCTCATTAGGCCTCTCCTCCACATGGATTTCATACATTTGTTGGATCTCCCCTGGTTTGGGAATTATGGTGCCTCTATAGATATAAATGCCCGATTAGGATGGTTGGTAGGTTGATAGTCTTTTGCCTGAGCCATCAAGTGGAAATTTCATTCCTCCTTGGGATGATCCTCCTCCTCCAGGAGTGGCGACTTGTGCTTAATGTTCTCTAGTTATATGCAGTTCTCGTGTTTTCCCTCATGGCGTTCTCTATTGGTAGTTTGGGAATTTTTGGTTCCCTCATGGATTTTTATGGGACCATGAGTATTTCGGTCACCCCTACACTTGTAAATATCATATAATTAATTTAATATAATGGTCAATTCCAATAATAAACCCATTCTCTAGTTTAAGACAAGCTGTTATACTTTGTTTTTTTTGGCCAAATTAATTGACACATGTTCGGGAAATTAGTATTTTGTTAAGATTAATTAGCATAGTTTATTCAAGTTTGAGTTTTGTACCTGTCCATTTTGAGGCTTGAGTTGTATTTTTTTTACTTTTTTGTCAAATAATTCATAAATAAAATACTTCTTTTTCTATTTTGAGGTATTTTAGGTCCCAGTCCAATGGCTGAATTATTTTTAGATAGAGTAGGAGATGATAAATTTGCGTAAGGTTTTAAAGAATATCTTTATATTTGCATCTAGGTTTTAACTATGTTTTCTTGTGTGTTGGTTTATCCCATTGCATTCATTAAATGTGAATGAATTATCGGTTCCCTTTTACTTCATTTGGATTTTTCGATAGGTTTGGAAGGACAAAATGATGTCATTATTTTCTATTAAATTTAGCTAAAATAGGTTTTTGAAATTATAGGAGATGTTTATTTTTATTTTTATTTTTTTAAACATAAAACTTCTATTGATCATTAAAAAATATGTTATAAGTAGATATAGTGCCAAGCAGTATAACTAATACATCAGGAAACATCCTTAGAGATATCATGATAATAGCTTAAAGCATAGTACAACAGGAAGAAGTCATCCTTGTGAGTCATCGATATGAAGGATTTGGTGAAATGCTTGGCGTTTCTCCGTAGACCACCCTATAGGAATATGACCTATGACATGAACATTTTCCTGATCCAAAGCCCAAATAGCCAAAGCATCAGCTACTTTATTACTCTCCTGAGGAGTATGAACATAAAGAATTATTTGGAAAGCTTGAATCAAAATATCAATATTCTCTCGGATCTATGAAATATGCCAATTAGAAGAGTGAATGGTGCCTTTCTTATTAAGAAATCGAATAATCATTTGAGAGTCAGATTTAATAATAACCTTGGTCCACCCCATTTTGGCTACCTCCTTCAAAGAATATTGAATGGAAAGGATTTCATCCATATTCTTTGTGGTAATTCCAATTTTCTAGCCATAAAAAGGTGTTGTTGGGATGTAATATCTCTAGTTATTCCTCCTATACTAGCTTGTCCCATATTTCCTCAAGATGCCACATCGGTATTAATTTTAATGCAACCTTCGAGGAACTACCAACACTTAGGTTGCCATGATATGTTGGTATAAGGACTTTTGTAGCATATTATCCTCTCAAAGTTCCATAATTGAAATTATTGTCTTCCATTTAGCTAATATCGGATTTGGTAATTTGCCTTTCGTTTGGAGTGTTTCAACAATATTAGCTTTGATAGAGGTCGAGAAACAAGGCTAGTTCCTCTGTTTCTTTCTTTCCAGACATTCCATAACATGAGTGTTATAGAAATCCAAGAAAAAAATTCATCACGGGGTATCTTTTTCAGCCAATTCTCAATGCGAATAACTCCGCACTAGGTCGGTGGTATCATTCCAAACTAGGGTGAACATGTTGGAGAGGTACTTCCATAGTTGTAAAGAAAAAGGAAAGAGAGCCAAAGATGATCACACATTTCTACCTCATTTAAGCATAACACACATCTAAAAGGTCCTTTCGACCATATTTTCATAAGATTTTCCCATGTGAGTACCCATTTATGAAGAAGGGTCCAGGTAAAAAAGCTCACTTTCGGCCATAGCACCAGCTGCCATATCTTTCTGAAGATATCCACCCATGGATGAGTAATTGGCCCAACCAAAGAAATATACCCCTCTGCCACCATGTAACTACCACTAGATTGCCTTCCCCACCACAGCTCATCTTGCATGCCTAACAAGGATAAGCTCGACTCGCTATAAAATGTACATCAGTTGTTGGATCTGTTGCTGCGATAAGGTCATTGGCCATTGAGAAAATAGAAGCCACTCTTTGTGAGGATTTTACTATTGATAATGTTTGAATTTAATCCACCCTTTTGCATAAAGCGCATTCATAACATGTAGCAAATCCGGGTACTAAGATATAATTTTTGGAAACACATTCCACGAGTCTATCCAAAAAATTTCTTGACAACCATTTTCGACAATCCAAAATAAATTGTCTTTGACAAGGGTCTCCCCTAAGCGAAGGACAAACAATGTAGGAGATCCGCTAGCAGGTAAGGAATGGCGAATGAGCTGATTCATTGGTAAACCACTTGCATATTTAGCATGCATATTAATAACCCATAATTGGTGTGGATTTTGGAGAAGCCTACAATATAATTTAGTTTCCACTACCATGTTTTTCTTAACACTATCTCTAAAACCAAGTCCCAGTGTTTTTAGGAAGACATAAAATCTCCCATTTAGCTAAATGCCATTTTGTATTGTGTTGTTTTTCACACCAAAGAAACCTCTAACTAATATGATCTATATCATGAAGAATCCTAGCCAGAATATGAAGAAGGGACGCAATATATATTGGAATGGCTCTGGGACAGTTTTGACTAGGGTCATTCATCCTCATAAAGAAAGCCATTTTTTCCATCTATCAAATTTGGCTTTGATTTTGGCCATAACCCATGTCCAATGTGTGAGCTTTTGAGGAGAAAGGAAAACACCAAGGTACTTAAGTGGAAAAATGCCCTGCTGAAACCTCAACATCTGAAGGATATCCTACTCAAGTCATGGGGGACAATGAAAGAAGATGATGTTGGATTTTCCTTCATTAATATCATGTCCAATAGCCTGAGAGAAAAGGTGTAGAATAGAGGCAATATGAGATGCTTCTCTCTTAGAGGCTTCCCCCATTATAGAAGAGTCATCCACAAAATGCAAGTGTGTCAAAGGCGGAGCCTTTCACGCAAATTGGATACCTTTAAGCTTTTTTCCGTTTCTAGTAACAGTTAACAATTGCCCAAGAGACTATGCCACAATTATAAACAAAAAGGGAGAGAGCATGTCACCTTCCCTGTGTCCTCTCAAGGCTAAAAATGTAGGGGAAGGTTCCCCATTGATGAGAACAGAGAAAGTGCATGTATGTTTCAGGGGATTAATATTTTGTTAGGATTTTTAAACATTGTTAATTAATGTTGCATTTTGTTCCTATCTATTTTGTGTCTTGAAATGTTTTTACTTGATGTATTTGTGTTATTTTTCACGTATTTTTGGATGTATGTTGACTACACTAGTTGTATTTTCGGATGTATGTTGACTACACTAGCTGAATTGTTTTTTTTTTTTTTTTTGACAATGTAGAAGATGGAAAAATTGTTCAAGTTTTTAAAGAACTGTATAATGACTATATTATATCTGCACAAAGGTTTGAATTGTGTTAGTTTGTATGTGCCTATTAATTTTAGTTGTATTTATTGTATTGGGATGAATGAAAATGTTACATTATGACTTTGTTTGGATTTTTGTTAAATTAGACGAGGTTTAGAAGATGTAAGATCCTTCAAATAAATATAGTTGAAATAATTTTTAGATATGGTAGGAGATGTATCTGTTGTTGATGTTTCTAAATAAATGTCATATAAACGACGACATTTATGTCAGCAAGTATCGAGAATGTTATTTTCTTGACTTAGCTTCTGCATCTTTCTTTTGAGGAATTTTTTAGACGATGTTTATAATATTTTCTTGAATATCTAGCTTCATGTGAAGTGTGAGGATGAAATTTGAGGTTTCTTCACTTATTTAGCTCAAACAATTCTTCATAATATGTAGTAGATGGATTTTTAAAGAATTTCAGGATCATGCTTACATTCATACTTTTCCATCGGATTTGAACTTTAAATTCCTAGTGCATTTACTGGAATCTTTTGTTATATCATGTTTAAGGACATAGTCGTTTTCATTTTCTTAAATTTTAGTTACGTGTATTGTTATAATTTGTGTAAAAAATTTGAGCCGGTTTAAATGGTTCTTGAATATTCATTATTAATGCCTATATTTTGTTCTTTCATGTTTTGAAGTATTTCTACTTGGTGAATCCGTTTCATTTTTTCTCACAATTCATTTTTAAAAAATATTCTTGACATTAGTTTTATTAAATTATAGTATGCATACAAACCTTGAATTGTTTTTTAGTTTATTAGAGATTGTAAATTTGTTCAGATTCTTTCGAAGAATTTTTGTATTATGCCTATGTATTTTCACAGTTACCAAATACGGTCGTTTTATACAAATTTACCGTATTTTTTCGTTTTCTAAAGTCCACCGTATGAAACTGCGAAACTTTCGGGATTTGGTAGTTAGAAATTTAGAAAAATCACAACTGTAAATAATAAAAAAATTACTAAGTCTGTTTCCCAAAAAGCAATAGCCAAAAACTGCGGCAATTAACAAAAACTGCGGCAACAGTCACCTAAAATCCAGCGAATCTGTTTGGAACTGATTGTTCTGTTATTATAATAGCCCGTTGGTATTTAGTATTTACTATTAATTAAAGGTAATTACACAATGAGAGTGTCTAGTGAGCAGCAGGAGCTAAAAAACAATTATTTTCCAGAGCTCTCAACAATTATTATCATATTTTTATATATATACAATTTACCGTATTTTTTTCCGTATTTATCGTATTTTTTCAATGGATCGTATTTTTTCCATATTTTTCGTCCACCGTTTAATACTCTCCGTACGAAAGTTGCTACTATGGTATTTTTCATCAAGTTGTGAACTGTGTTTCCTGTTGTAGATGTTGCATATTGCTGCCAATGTGTTTTATTAGATAATACTCGTGATGTATTTCTTAAAATTCTAGTTACATGATATTTATGCCAAATTTATTTAGGGTTTTAAAAACTTTAGTATTTTACCGGGATTTTATAATTTTAATTTTGGTTAGTTTTGAACCATGTTTTCCAGTTTATCTATTGTATTTTTTCTGAAATACGTTTTCTTCTAAGATACTGAAGTTAAGGTACCCCAGATCCAAAAAGAAAAGTTAGTGAGATGCCAAATTTCGAGCTGATATTTGCTCATCATACTGCGATAAGAAATTAGAGTTATAATAAATTAAGTAATTTCATTTGTGAAAATTATTCTACACATATGACACCAATATTTTTATCGTACTGATGAGATTTAGTCATTTCCTTTCTTCCACTAACAAAGCTTCTTCTTCGTTTTCAGTATGAAGAAGTTGGAAATAGAGAAGGATATACCAACCTAATTTCATGTTTTTGCCCAAACTTTAAAGTATATCAATCAAACAAAATCCCTGAAATTTCTACATCCATTGCTGAAAGATTTTCATTTACAAAACAAAACGGGGAAAGTAGTGACATATTCTATTCTTTCACTATGTAGAATATGTCAATTGGGTTGAAATTGTCAATCATAGATAGATCATTTCAGTCCTTGGACAGCTTATGCCTAAGTCCATCACACTTTAGAAAAGGTTGAAGCTATAATCTCATAATTAGGATCCAGATTTTCAGCCCATCGTTATGATATCTAGGGGCAAAACCACAAAAAGTAAAAAAGGGATGGAGGTTCTCATATAGTGATCGTATGTGTGACATCGGAATATATTACTAAAGATGTTCTAAATTCCTGATGTATTTCTCCCTCTGGTTTTCTTACTTTATTAATTTATAGAATATAAAGATAGAAGAAATAGGGAGCAACAAACCATAAAAATATTCTTGATCTTTTGTCTATCATGCTCAACCACCCTTTACGAGAATTTGAATTCTGTTTATATTTATGAGGAGGGTAGTACAATGAAAAATGGAGGAGAAAATAATTATGCATTCAATTAAAATTTTGTATCTGGAAGGATTTTGCCAAAACAGGGAAGATGTTTGTGCTTGCAAACTCACAAACCGAAAAGTGGTACCCCACACTTTTCCAAATGCGGGCTTGGTATCTAAATCTCGAAAAACTAGAACCTAAAACTATTTAACTACAAAGAGGTGCATATTTCTCCATTCACATTACAACTATTGCTTTATAAATCATAATAGCAGGCCAGGTTAATGATTTTTGTTCTCCCACTACAAACATCACATCCAACGATATAATAACTAGAATTATGGGTGAAAACAAAGATAAACAAAGTAAGATGCAACAATACAACTATAGTAGTTGTTTTAAAAATTATTAGGTTTTATTGATGCACATTTCTTTTTTTTTGAAAAATAGGTTATTTGCATTATGGTTGTATTTAGTATGCGCTTTATTATTTTGTAGTAATTATTTACATAAAATAAGTTAGTTGTATTTTTTCTGTCTACTTTTGTTAATATCTTTTGTTGCATGAAAAGGGTCGTGTTAGTGTATGCACTCTTAGTTTTCATGGGAATTTAATTCAGTTTCGAGTCTTTGAATTTTTGTTATCTACATCTCTTAGAAAAAATGTCTCCAACATTCCTTTTAAACTCATTTTTTAATAAATATCTTCATAACGAAACCATCTTCGAACATGCTACTTTCTACATTTCTATTCGGCATACAGGAGCATGTGCCTTTCTCACCACCAAGAATCATTGTGTGCTGAGGGGCTGATTACCTTCTGAGGCCACTTCAATATGCACAAATTTGGGTGTCATACTATATAGCTAAAAGGTTTTTAAATCTTCCTACCAAAAAGAAAGACAACTTCTCCACTTATTCACCTATATACACCTTTTAAACCCTTCGCCACCTCCCCACCACTCAAAATAAATAGGGAATTGTTTCATGTATTTATCTTATCATTTGGCTAGCACTTTCTTCTTTTTTTTACATACATCCTCATGTTAATGACGAATGTTGTGTAAAATGCTTGTTTTTTCCCATTGATGTTTTTCCTTGGTTCCTGTTCATTTGGAGCAATGAAGACTAGAAACAAATTTTCCACCCCTCTTACTAGAGTCACAATAACCATGTTGTACTTGAAAAGGTAGGAAGACTTTAAAAGGATTTGATTTGTTGTTAATGCTTTACTTTGAAGGAAAACTAGGCCTTATAAGTCAGTGATAGTGGAGATGGTTAGCGATCACCCGCGCTAATAGTTGGACGGCATTCACAAGGATTTGGTTTGGCCTAAGATTCCAAAGAAGATGCCCAAATTATAAACCTCCCCACAAATTGAAGAAGATGGGCATTATTTTTTAGAACGGAAAATATTTAAAAGGTCAAAAGAAATGTTCAAAAAAATCCCACATGCAAATACCAAAAAGTTTGAAAATAAAGTGAACTGTGTATTTTCCTCTTTCGTTATGTCGATTCACAAAAAATAATAGTTATATCTTGATACGAGGTATGAAGTATTGAGATATTTGTACATACAACTTTGTGGTAATGTTTGTTTTGTGGAAATAAATTTTCTTTGAATATTGGGATTCACATTTGCATTACAACACATTGATGTGTTTCTAACTTGAAACAAAATGTAACGGTTCCCATTATTTAGGGAACCCTTCATATTTAATTGCAGTATGTACATAACATTGTCACTATTATTTTTTAAATAGCATTGTGTAAGTTCAATCTTTTTGTGCATGGAAATGAATATGAATACAAATAAAACAAACTTTTTTTTTGTTTGTGTTTATATTTGTATTGTTTTACAGGATCTTTACTTTTGTTTCTTTATGTTAATTTCATAGAAAGAATATTATATAAATGCCTTCTATTGTAGCTATTATGTTTAACTGGAAAGTTCGAATACTAGAAAATAAAAACATTTGTTTGTTGCAAGATGGACTAGCAAGATTTTCATAACAATAAAATTTTATATGAAAACGTATGTTGATTTTTGTGTCTTTCATAACAACCAAGTTTTGTATGGGCCTTCCTTTATTTTATATTATATGCTTTAATGCAAAGAAAGGTGCTTTCACTCAATATATAGCAATTTTTTTGTTAATGATTTGCATTACTTTCACATTAAATAATTGTTATTTGTTGTTTATTTATTATTTCCTTTATGTTTTAAATTGTAAAGAAAATGGAACATTTATCAATATTTTTGTCTTTTACAAAAATAAGTCCATCAAACATTTCGAGAATTTTATTGATGGGGATAATTTGTTTTTCCAAAAATCTTTTTCATATCCATGTTTTTCATGTTGCTTTAAATTAATTTATAGTATTAACATGCTTCATTTTTGGCACCACTATGCAACACTTTCCCCCTCTTGTCTTCCCCTACCATAGACATGTATCAAATAGTATAAGGAATTGTTTGCTTGGTTGAATATTCCTCCGATGCCTCACCTTATTTTTAATTGTTGAACTTCTATCCTATGTGCTCAACCTTATACAATGAATTGCAACACCATGTATACCTTTCTAATGGGGTTAAATTTCAGACAAGATTGATCCCTTCCAAATTTATAGGTTGTTTCTTGAATAGAAAAATACAAGAAGGCTCCATTATTTGTTTACATCAATACCTTTATAGGATGATCAAAAATGAATTTCAAAATTCCTAACCTTTGTTAACAATAAACTTAGGTTAATTCATCATTTACTAAGTTGTAATGTTAAAGTAATTAAATTGTATTACTTTAACTTAGTTAGTTGTTAGTTAGCTATTATCTAGTTATCACATCCCTAGATTAGTGGGGGCTATGTTATTGTTGGGTTACTATTTACCGGCTGCTCGCGGATGTGATTAGTTAGGGGAAATATGTTATTTATGTATATTTTTCATACTTAGTATATTGTATCCAATTCACGTGGATGTTGTTACTATTGTTCAATGTCTATAAAAATTGTACCTTGTTCATTTGATATCAATAAGGGGTTTCTAGAATATTGCATTCTTAAGATTTGGTATTAGATTTGGTTTGTCCCAACTTCTAAGTTCCTATGAGGATTCTGAAACCTCTAAGGAGAGTGTGTTGTATAAGGTTAAGGGTTCATAGTTGCAATTTTAAGCTTGAAGAAACCATAGTTGTCCCCAGCCTCTTGGATGCACCTTCCCTACTTCAACATCCCTACATTTCTGCATATAGTTTTACATTTGCACATAGTGTTGAAAATTAATTTTCAAATTTAATAATATGTAGATTAAAAAATAAATTAAAAAAATGTATCCTCCCACTCATCGAGTTGTTGCAGTTCTCATAACGAGAACTAAGGGAGATTTTTATTTGAAAGGAGGACCAAGCTAGTGAATGAGTTAAAATAGGTGGATTGAGCTCCTACAAGCATTGATCGAGTTGGTTGTCATTTCTATACTAACCAAGCTTCAAAAGATCTCACCAAGTCAAAGGAAGATCAAGTTGAGCATTGTTTCTTTTGCAATAAGATTGGTCAAGTTTCAAACTCTTATCCCAAGTTATGGAAAATCCTAATTGCATTTGATCAAAGATTATTTTGTGCGTTGCATATAGGGAGCTCCCGAGAGACCGATTTGGTCATCTACCATAATGAATGCGTTGACCTTTGTCACTATCTGATCGAGTTGTATGTTTCAAATGGAAACCAAGCCATTTCATTAGTAATTTGCACCAATGTGGACATTCACATTGGGAAAGTTTCGGAGTTGTTTAGGATCACCCCTATTCCACCAAGTTGGAACATCAAATTTGGTTGACCCAGATCTACTTCGACCCAACACCCTATCTCGTTGAAGATCTCCGCACTCGCAAGCAAATAGAAAATGCGTCTAAACCAATATACACTTCCCCGAGTACATTCGGGTCATATTGGAGTTAGGCGTCCAAAACATAAAGAGACCAATCAAAACCAAAGTGACATGCAGACAAGCAATGAAAGAATTAACAAAAAAATGTGGCCAAGAAAAGCAGAAAACAAATTTGAATATTAAGAAATAAACAGCGGAAGGATAAAAAACAATAAAAAACAAAATAAATCTTGTAGTCAGTTTTACCCCCATTATAAAAGGAAGGAACCCCATGTGCGTCAACCTATCACCTAGCAGAAGTTGAGCGCTCACCCGAGGCACGCGTGGGTACCGAGTCTCTCTTTTATGTGAGTTTAGCGGGAAGCATCATCTATGATTAGTGTAAGAGTTTTTAGGAGGGAAGTTAAGACAAACAAGAACCATAGGGCTCAGAACGACCTCTAGATCCTTGCAGTTACTTTAGACATAGTACTTTACCAGAATCCGTAACATGCAATATGAAAGAAAGAATTATACAAGCATTCATACATATCGTGAAAGGAAAGAGAACTCATATGAGAGAAATTTACATTAAAACCATTGATATCCATGTCCATATATAACAGGTAACCTCATTATATTCATTGATTCATTACAGAGAGTCACAAAGAGTAGACCGCAGTCATGCATATCACTGGACGTATGTAACTAAGCTAACAGAAAAAGAAAAATTACAACTCCATGCTTAGTGCATTCTTTCCTGAATACAAATATCCCCTCACAGTAATTCTGTAGAGCTCCACTCACTCTCTAACCCGCTATACCTCGTACTTCTAGATATCTTTTACTCCACAGGCACTTGTATTTATAATTCTCTGTGCTACCAACTCACCTTCCAGTGCCCTTAGATCTAGTGCCAAGTGTTGAATGTGGTCCTTTATGTGAGCATGCTCCTCCAGGCCTGAGCTTTCCACTCCATCTCATGATGATCTTCTAGAAGATTCCATCTCGGGGCATGCTCTTTTCTAGGCTAGCCTATCGCAGGCTGGCATCTTATCCATGCGCAACCGATCACATTTTTCATGTGTTCTGCCTTGGGTGCCCAAATTGACTAAGTCCACAACCTCCTTTCACACGTCACATGAGCTATGTGCTTCCTTAACTCTTTCTATCGTGTGCTTTTTCCTTGCGCACCTTTTCATAATTGGAACCCTGCGCACCCACGCGCCTTCATACTTGGTTAATATTATAGGGGTCCAACATCACCCCACACTACGCCTATTCTCCATCCTCGGAAACACTTAACCAAGATGCATGTTGTCCAGGAAGTAATGAATAGCCTTATACTTGACAAAGAAAAGAATAAGGAATCAAAGAATTGGGGAAAAAAATGAAGAATGGGGGGGACATCAACTCAACAAGCTAGGAAAATCTTTCCGGATGTCTGCCTCTAACTTATTCCACACTTTGACTTTGCCCTACGCCTTCTGGCAAAGGTCTCCCACCAGGGTTCTCACTTCATCAAAACTCAGGACAACTCCTTAGGTGCCCAAAATGTCCACAATATGCTCCATCTCTTTGCCTAGGTCCTCAATTTTATCCATCCTTCTAGTGATCTGGGGGTATAGTTCCTTTAGTCGGGCCTTAATTGAGCTCCTTAAGGCCTCAATTGCCTCTGATTTCTTCTCTACTTCAGCCAAAACCTTGTCTCTCTCCACCCTATTCCCCTTGTTCTTTTCTTGGAATTATTTTAGTTCTGTCTCAAGCATGGTGACCAAGGAGCTCGCCACCTTATCTCTGTCCACACATGTATCATATGCAGCTTCTATAGACTAGGCAGCGACCTTAACCTCTGTGAGTACTTAGTTGTACTCGGCAACGAGTACTACCACCTTCAACCAGTCTTCCTCTTTCAAGCACTGACCACTTCTTCAAACAGATTCCCCTGTGCTAAGGGTCATCTCTCCATGGTGAGGACGCGCATTAGATCTTGTAAAAACTCCAAGAGGGACAATTATTTATGTGTGGGTGGCACTAAGTCCTGGGTGCTTCAGGAGGATGGCACCCTTGATAGACTCCATTTTCTTGTAAAATTCTTGCACCTTTACTTTCTCTTCCCTTAACTCGCGCCTTAACTATGCGTTGATCAGTTCTTCCTGTTTCAAAATTTTTGCCTTCTCTGTCATTTCTTCCTCCTTCCCTAACTTCACCTCCAGCATTCTAATCATGTCATTACACATGAATAATCTAGCCTTGGTCTTGACCGTGAACTTGTTCAGTGCATTGCACACTTTCTCGTCTGAGATCCCCTAAGCATTCACTAAGGGATTGACCCCCTTAGATTCTGGCAAGGTGATGAGTGCTTCATGGTAGACTTCAAAGTTTGGCTCATCTACGTGAGACTTGAATGCCCAAGAGTGCATCTTCTTGGTTCGAGGGTACACGTTGTCCTTCTCAAAATACCCCATGGCTATGTGCCTCTCCGTGGGTACGGTGCTCTAGAACCATGCATGTAACACCTTCCTTATGTCATCAACATAGCTCATTACAGGTCTTTGTTCTGCATCAAGAGTTCTTCTACTCGAGCACGTGCCTTTGGGGAAGTTTATTGTCAGAGCGGGGCCTCCTAGGCTATCACATTCTTTTTCAATTTTCTCCTCCTTCCCCTCCTTCATCACTATGTATGTGTTGCGCTCCAACTCTTGGTCTACCAAGACCTCGAGCATTCTCTATTCTTATCTCTCTACCACCTTTGTGATCTACTCCTTTGTAAAACTTATGGCTCCCTCCTTTTTCCTAGCAACCTCCTCATCCTCCATGTCTTTGGCATCCTCCTCATCTTGTGTGCCCTTACATCATGCGAATACAAACTCCTACTTCTCATCTTCACTCTCCTCTTCCGAGTCGTAGACGCTAACCACACGGGGCTCTTGGTCTTTCTCTGTTTCTTCTTCTTCTCTACCACCATCTTCTTCACTTTCATCCCCTCTTCCACCCATGTATTTTTCCAAGCTATTGGTTACCTCCGAGTCAGCTTCCTCATCCACCCTCTGCTTCTTCTTGAGAGGTGGCTCCTGATTAAGGGATTTGGCCTTATCTTCTTCCTCTCAGTGATTCTTCCTTAGAGACGGGTTTCCTAGGCACCTCTACCTCTGGTGTCTTCTCCTTCACCAGAGACTTCTTTCTCCACATGTAAGTGCTTGGCTTGGTGCTTGTGGATGGCATGCTCACTATCTAAGCAGATGCACACTTGGTGCTTCTCTGTCTCTTCCTCTCTTTTTGACACGGGCCCTTCTTGCCCAAGGGATCTTTAGGTATGGAGACTTCATTCTCCAGATATGCACCCTTCTCAAACTTTGGCCTTATGTGTAAGTACACACACGTCGCTGATCCTCCAGCGATGGGTAACGTCATCGGCCTTGTCATTTGAATCTCGTGTGACATGTACATGCACTTACCGCTAGGGTAATTCAGCTTCTTTCTCATCTCCCTATGTTCCCAGTCTAGCCTACCAGTTCAGTCTTAGCTTCTTTGACTCTTTAAACTTGTTCACCCCGCTTGGAAGTATTGAGCAGTAAATGCAAAGGGGAGCTTGCACCAAGGGCTCCATGAATCATCTATCAGCTTGAATCTACCCAGACAATAGTGTTGATAAACCATGAATTCATCTTCTCCCTTAGTGGCTATTGGGAGTTGTTCAAGGATTCTCCACTCTACCCCGAATGCATTCCTCAGGCGCGTGTACCATTTTTCTAGCCGCACCTTGTGCGGTGTTGTCATTGTATCACAAGAATATTTTTTGAACATCTTCACGGGCGAAGGATCCTCGGCTGCGCACTCCCATAAAAACTTTTTGGCATGTCGGGCACTCCAATCTCTGTGAATACAATGGTGAGCAAGACATTTCCGAATAGGATCCTCTCCCCTTCCTTCACGCAGCTGACAATTTCCTAAGTGATGTACACAGATAGGTTGTATATAGTTCCCTCTATAATATTCCTGTAGACATGTAGCCAAGGTTTGTTGACCTATGTCCATCTTTCCCGACCATTCAACTTGGTCACCAGATGCACGGTCATTTTCATTACGGGGTCCTTGATGTCTGAAATGTCATAATACCATGACCCTTTCTTACAGGAATATTTGGTGATGGTTTCTTGAATGGCCTCCTTGTTGCCAAGGTCATCTTCCAAGTTATCTCCCACACATATGAGGCCTGTAAATTGTGAAATTAACTAGGGAGTCATGCACATCTTGTGCCTAGCAAAGTGGAAGTAATCTTCATGCACCCGTGACATCAACCACTAGTACAGGCATTCTGGCTTTCCAAAATAAGGCAACTCATAGAGTTGCAATAGCCCTACCTTCTCCATTTTAACCTTCACGTCATCATCGTATATAGGAAAACCCTTAGGTGTTCGTTTGTTGGTGGGGCGTACCAATTCCAACACCATTTCCTTTTCTATTGTGTTCGTGTGGTGATTATAATCACTAATAGGTACACTTCTCAAGTGGGATTCCCATTCCTTACCCATCATCACCCCATCTTGGTATTGCATGTCTGCATACCATTCTTCATTTGTGTCTACCACGGTTTCTGGTTGTTTAGCCTTTGCTTTTCCCTTTCCTTTCTTGTGTTCCATGGTCGAGGTATTTTTATCACTCCAATTCTCTCCTTGTTACTCTGTTTTACTTCCTTCAATCCTCCGATCTCAAATCCATGATATAACTCTTCTAAACCCATGCCCTAGTTTTTCGAACCCTAACTGGGATAAAATATTCACAAGACAGTGCCTCTTCAACTCTTTCCACACCTGTGTAACCCCTTCCTTCTGGTTCACAATTTCAAACTGGCTGCTTCAATCTCATAGATCTTCCTTCACTTGATCGAATCTAAAAGCCCTAGTTTTTCGAACTCACTTATATCTCCAACTCTTCTATTTCGCAAAGTAAAAATGAGAGTTCCCGATCCTCTACTTATATTTTTTCTCTTTTCTGAACATTAAATGCTACTTCACTTACCACCGTACTTTTCTCATTTAATGTGGCTTTTTCAAACAAAGCCCATCTTCAACACCTTCACTTGCATGCCCAACTTGCACAAAAACTCCTCCAACCTTCTAGCACGCAACCAATCCAACCTGACAGGAGACTATTGCACATGCATAACCCACGCCGAAGGAACTTCTTGTGTCTTGATCCTTGCTCTCACCTACCTCATGTTGCTTTCAAATGCGCTTTCTCCTCCTTAGTACATGGGATCTACAAGTAGCTTTACCCTAGCACCAACCATTCTTCCATCTTCCTCTTTATATACCTCTTTCAACCCGACTACTCAACAAGGATTTTCAACACAACTTCCTTAGTACTTTGATCATGCGCTTCTTCACCTTTCTCCACCCCACACTTAAAGTGATGTGCAGTCCTCTGTGTACTCACATATTCTCCAAAAATAGCAATAAGGTTACCGGCACCCAAGGTGCAAAACAAAACAACAACATGAAAGGAAAACATAAGAAAGGGAAAAAGAATAAAGGAAACTTCTAAACTAATTGTCAAAAATGCCTTATTTACAAACACCAAGAAGACTTATTTATAGTAGGGCTTCAACATCATTCCATTGAAGTGTCCAGGAAACTTCATCCCATCTAGCGCTTATAACTGGCACGCACCTAAATCAAGGATGTAAGAGATTGTGTAAGGACCCAACCAATGGACTTTCAACTTCCCAGGATGGTGCAAAAACTTAGAATCATATAATAACACCATCTTTCTAACCACAAACTTCTTGTTTCTAATATGGCTATCAGGCCAAGCCTTTTGCTTTGCCTTTTCCATTGTTTGGCTTCATTAGGCAAGTGATCGTCTCTCATCCAATTTCATTAGCTCCTCAATTATTTCTTCTAACACTTTTTCATCAGCTAACCCTCCTACACGCGTTATTCACAGATAAGGAAACACAAATTCAACCGGAAAAATAGCTTCTGCGCCAAACACCAATTGAAAAGGTGTGGCTTTGTTTAGTCTTTTATACATTTTCCTGTAAGCCCATAATACTGCCGATACTTTTTCATCCCAATCAAGTCTTCCGACATCACAAATCTTTGTCAAGGTATGACTCAATATTTTTTTGAATGCTTCCATAGTTCCATTTTCTTGTGGGTGATAGGGCATAGTCTTGTGATGAGCCACCATGAACTCAGATAATAGGATCCTCACGGTCTCATTCAAGAAATGCATACCCCTATCACTAGATAGACTCAAACAAAGCATCCATAACTCATGATAATGTTTTCCCACAAGAACCTGACTGTTGTTGTTGCCATGTAATCTTTAGTTGGGGCTGGCTTTGCCCACCTTGTGAGCTAATATGCGCAAGTGATGACATAACGTGACCCAGTTCTCCATGATGTCGGTGCAATAGGTCCTACAAAGTCTATCGCCCACTTTTTAAAAGGCTCCACACTAGGAATAGGGCGTAAAGGCATTTCATCTCTCCTTCCTAGTTTGTCAATGCGCTAACAATGGTCACACACTTTACAATAATCTCTACAAATCCTTGTACAAGGTTTTCCACCATAAACCTACCATTAATATCTTGCGCATATTGGCATCACCTACATAATTCCCACCCGCACTTCCTCCGTGTGCTTCCTCCATGATGGTCAGGTGTTCATGCTCTAAGACACACTGCGTAAATCTTCATCACATCCCAACTTGTATAAGTCTCCATTGATTAACATGTAGGGCGCGGCGCGTATGGCCAACTACTTTTTTCCTATGCCTTCATTCCATCTCGGTGCCACACCTTCCTTTAAGAATACTGCAATATCCTATAAATTGAGGGCGTGCACCACAACCTAAACAGTTGTGCATTTGGAATTTCTTCCTCAATACTTTGCGCACCACCCCTGAATCAATTCTTGACAGATGATCAGGCCCACAGTTGCTTTTTCCAAGTTTTACTACAACGGTGAATTTAAACTCTTAAAACAACAACACCCATCGACAGATGTGCCCTTGCAGAATAGGCTTGTTTACTAAATACTTCAATGCCATGTGGTCAGTGTAAAACACAAAGGGTGTTGCCAGTAGATATTGTCAAAACTTGAAGAGCACGTAGATCATTGACAATGCCTTGCACTCGGTTGTGGTATAATCTCTGCTCCGCGGTGTCGACTTCCCGCTTACAAAATAGAGAGGATGATCAACAATCCCTTCACCTGGTTATGCAAGCATTGCTCCAATGGTGGTCCCTGAGGCATCTACATGAACATGAAAGGGCTTGTCCCAAGAGGGAAACCATAAAATAGGCATGGTAATAAGCCTATCTTTTAATGTATCAAATTCCCTCTGTTGCAGCCTCTCCCCAATGGAAGGCACTTTTATGTCTAAGTAGCTCCTCTAATGCATGGCAATATTGGCATATCCCTTAATGAATTTTCTGTAATAGCCCGCATGCCCAAGGAATCCATGCACTACACTCTGGCTAGTAGGCTCCCTTAACCCCACAATAACTACAACTTTAGTGGGATCTACCAACAAGCCCTCCTTACATATGATATGCCCCAATAAAGTCCCAAAGGGTGTAGCAAACACACATTTCTTAATGTTGAGGGATATCCTCAACTACCTACACCTCTCAAACATTAACCTCAAATTGTCACAATGGTCTTTAACTAGACCATATACTATCTAGTCATCCAAATAGACCTGAAGAAATTTATGGATGAAGTCTTGGAATGCTTGCACCACTATGCGTGAAAAGACAGCTGGTGCATTCTTCAACCCAAAGGGCATGACCATATATGCAAAACTTCCCCACTCGATGGTGAAAGTTGTCTTCTCCTAGTCTTCCTTTTGTAACTGGACTGGTGGTAACCTAAAATCCATCTCGTAAAGGAGTATATTTCGCACCAAGCAACTCCTTCCAAAATTTATTCGAGTGAAAGGGGTAAGAAATGGATCAATGATACAAACTAGATTCAATTCCCTATAATCCACACAAATCCTAATCTGCCCATCTTTTTTTATGTTGATTACCATCAAACTTATCCACTTTGATTCTTACACTGCCTCAATGATCCCAAAAGCTGTCATTTTCTCTATCTCCTCCTTAACCTTCATGCGCAAATTGGGATTCATCTGGTAAGGCCTTTTCCTTACGGGCACACACTGCCCTTCAGATTTATCTTCATTTCCCCCAAGGAGTGTTGAACTCCTTTGAGCTCATGATACCCGCGCAGAAATAAATCCTCAAATTTACGTAGCAGATCAATGATTTTTGATACTTCCTTCTCTGTTCAGTAATCCCCAATAATAGCTTCCTTAGGTTCTTATTCTGAACCAATGTTAACGTTTTTCATCTTTAAAGGGTCATGGTAGGAATGCACGCAATCATCTCTTGTCCACTACCTCGCGCATCCCTACTGAGAATGGCTAACGCCTAAGATTTTTGATTCCCCTCCATCAATCACATATACCAAATTTCCCTCCGTCTTTTCCAAACACACGCGCTCAAGTTGTAACTCTTCGCTTTCTCTAATTCTTCAAAACACACCTCCAATCTTGGTTCACCTAGTAACTCCAACATCCTATCTTCCGTCCTAGCACTATCCCCCATGGTAAGGCACTTGATACCCTGTAAGGCCTTATCAACCGATGGCTTGGTACTTCGATATTCAAACTTTTGAATAAGGTCAGCCACAAGCTCTTGCCAATGTAGCATAGAATAAAGACCCAGAATTGAAAGCCACCGTCCTTGTCCGGTGGCATGTTTCGAATGAATTTACCATGCATGCGCACAACCTTGTAGCATAGAATACAACTTGTGCACCCGGAGGGATGGTTGAAAAGCTTCTACGTCTTCTCTCTAGACCCGTTCACCGATCAGGGGATCATTTTTGAAAACGTTCCCTAAACATCCCTAAATGGTTTCAGTACAGAAGATCATCTCGAGAGCTTTCCAACGACTGTGAGAACGCGAAAAACGGACATCGGGAGCTCTAGATATGTCTGGTCAAAGTTCGGTCAACGGGAAAGTCAACTCTAGTCAACTGGTCAATAACGGACCAATCACACTGCGACACGTGGCGAAAAGGCGGGGAATTGGTTGTTGGTTTTCGATCGATTTGCCTATCGAGGGTCGACAAGTGGTATTTTATTGCCATATTTCATTTGGAATGTCATTATATTGCTTGTGTCGAAATTTATATTACCTCGTAATTATTCACCATGTTATTCTTGGTAATGTTCGGGCTTATATTATTCTCCATGGTCGAATTGATCATATTTCCACATGGCACGTATGTTCATTCATATCCCATATTATTCGGGATTGGATCAAGCAGGTTGGAGGGGGCAGTTATGCCCACGTGGAATGGATGGAGGATGAAGCGGTGTTGGAGGGGGCGGTTAAGCCCATGTGGTCCCATGACCACTTCAAACACATACGTGGGAGGCTTTTTAAAGCCTTAAATAAACATTCACCCACAAAATGTGGGATTTACCCACTAAAACAAGCCGCACATATGGGAATTTATCCCATCCCTCATGCTAAGCGGCCTATGAGATTTTTTATACCATTTAAAAATACATGCAAACTTTTTAAAATACATTTAAAATATGGATAAAACTCTTAAAAGGCGCCTAAGGAGAAGTGGAGGGGATTGGAACAGCTGACCTCCCATCCAAAAGTTTAGGTGCCTAACCAATGCGCCAGCTGTTTGTAAACAGTATAAAAGGAGGTATATTGTATTTGAATGGAAGAAGGTACAGGTCTGTGTAAAGAGCTCAAGGACCAGATTGCAGAGAACTCCATTTTTGAAGGCCGTACACTCAGATTGGGCATTTGGAGTAAAAAGATGAAATGTAGAGAATTCTGAGACGATTCCAACGATGTAAGGTTTGATCTTTTTTGATGATTTTTAACCTGTTTTTGGAAGCTTTGAATGCAGATTTTAACAGGGATCTTCAAGACAGCCAGTTGGAAAACACGATTTTCAATGCACTTCTCGTCCGAATTGTGACTTGGTGTAAACATGAAAATTGTTCAGAATTCAGATCTGATCTCAGACATATGATTTTTTTTCATGGAATGTTTTTAAATCTCCATTTGTAGGTGTTTTTCTAACACAGTTGCAGGGAGATCACATTGTGAAAACACTGTAGGAGCCACGGATCGTTCTTGGGAGAGTTTTCTGTTATTTTTCAGGGTTCTTGGGACTTTGATCAGCTCATTTGCAGGTTTTGATTCATTATTGGTTGTTTGTAAGAGTTATTGTACTTGCATTTCAATATTATTAATGGATCGGTTCAATCTGAACCCGGGGACGTAGGAATTCCGAACCCCGTAAACAATCTCTTTTGTTATCTGAGTCTTTTCAGTTTTTTCTGATTATTTATTTGCTACACAAGTTTTCCGCACTTCTATGGATGCAAATAATCAGAATTTAATCAATTGTGGATTCAAGAATACTTAAAATTGGTTAAAAAATCACGATCTTTGGAAACTTATAAAAGTGATAAAAATACACATCACGTTTTCAGATCAAGTTTGGTATCAGAGCAGTTAGATTGCCGGATTAGCTTCTAATTGTGTTTGGCTTCAGTTTCAGTATTGATTTCAGTTTTCAGTGTGCAGACATTTTGGGGCTTGTTAATCTTCTTTTGCAGTGTGCAGTTTGGGAAGTACAGGTTGTGTTTGCAGGAACAGGGAATCATGGGCAAGTCATCCAAACAGAGCAACTGGATGAGCTTGAAGCCATAAACCACCAACTCCAAGAAGAAAACTCTTTCTTGAGAGCTAATTTTTATTCCTTAGAAGAGGAAATCGTGCGGTTAAAATCTGAGCCACAATCCTCTATAACCAAGAAAGAGGAGTATGTCAACAAGATGCTTGAAGAGAGCAAGAAGTTGATGGGCTTTGTGAAAGAGTTGCAGGAAGAAATACGAACCAAGGATGCCCTCTTGGAAAAGCTGCAACGAGGTGAACACAAGAAGGAAATGCCTTCCAAATTAGATGCAGGTACTATGACAGATTGCACTGTAAGTAGTTCACATTTTAATTCTTCCTCTCATTCAGTTTCAGATGTTCCTTTGGGTCAGTTTGAAAAACACACTAAGGGAATTGGGTCTAAGCTAATGGTTAAGATGGGATTTAACGGAATAGGCCTTGGTAAAAATGGACAAGGTGATGCTAACCCAATACAGGTAGAGGATCAGCCTCGGTTTGCAGGTTTGGGTTACTCTAGTGGGAAAATGGAAATTGGAGAAAGTTCCAAAGCAGCTGAAGGAAGACAAGCTTCCAACAGCCAAGGATCTACACCACTAGAATTGTAGGATTCCGCCATCAGGAGGAACAATGAAAGGTGTAAGAAAACAGGTAAAAGAGGTAATCAAATTCCACCTCCTTCCACTTACACTAAAAATAGCACTAAGGGAAAATCAAATCCTAAAACTTCTAATACACTCTTTCAGTTGGAACAATATAGTTTTGGTAGGCAAAAATATGCTTTCCCTTGCACATTTTGTGAAGGTACTAATCATTCTGTTGCATATTGTTGGAAGAGGAAAAATTTGATTAAGAAGTTAACGCCTTTTGTGAATGATAAGGCAGGTGCTAAAGACCAATCTCACCAAGGAAAGGCGAGAAATGGCAAGAATGTTACCTCTCCTAAACAGGGGAATCATTCTCGTAGACAGAGTTCTAAGAATGGTAAAATGGGTAAGACTCCTAAAAACAGGGAAGTTAAATTTTGTTCCCATTGTAATAGGAATGGTCATGATGTTAAGGTTTGTTGGTTTGTTCCTAAACAACAAAATTGGAAAGTTGTTAAAAAGAACAGTATTGTAAAACCAACCATGCTAAACCTAACAAAAACTCATTGTGGTACTGAGGAGGTAAAACAACCAAAACGGAAAAACCCAAGTGATTGGTTGGGAAAAACACTCCTTAACTTTATATTTGCACTACAGTAAATTGTTGATAGTAGGCAAGCAAATTGTTTTTTGAGCTATATTTTAGGGATTCCTGTTGATTGATAAGGATTCATTCCTAAGTTGATATTTAAGCTTTGAAAATGAATGGAAACAGCTGAAGAGAAGATTTGAGTGATAGGTTCATCATACTCATGTTTTGTTTTCTCAGATTGGTTGGTAGTTCCATTGTTGAAAACACTATGCAGGGATAGGCATCAGTAGCATGTCTAAATTTGAAACTTGCAGTTGTAATCAGCATAATCACAAAGTGTCAGTTGAACACTAGCTTCTGTTATAGATGGGTGTTATTATCTGACTTATTATTTGTGATGGCAATACAGTGTTTTGGCATATTCATGTTGATTCAGTTATTGACTATAGATTTTTTGGGCGTTGATAGTCTATTATATTCTGATAGTGAATACTTGCAGTGGTTACAGTTTCAGATGGGCAGTGGGCACTAGCCTAATTGTGGGCAGTTTAGATGTCTTGTATACTGATCCGTGTTATGGAATTGTAATTTTTGGTAATCGGCCGTATCACAAAGTGACAGTTGAACACTAGCTTTCCATAATAGAATGGGTGTTATTATCTCAGTCGATTATTTGTGATGGCATTACAGTGGGGTATGACAGTTCACGGTTGTGCGTAGAGTTGTGCGGGGGTTGCGGCGTTTGGTTGAACACTAGCTTAATTGGGTGTTATTATCTGATCGGTTATGTGACTAGCTAATCAACTATTTGCGTTTATTTAACCTATAATGTTATTTTGGGTTCTTGTATGTGTTTGTGCAATGCGGGAAGAGATAACATGTTTTTGTGGGTTGATACACTGACTTTTTGTGGACAAAAGCCTTTCTCGTGGGGAGGTGTGATCGGGGATCATTTTTGAAAACGTTCCCTAAACATCCCTAAATGGTTTCAGTACAGAATATCATCTCGAGAGCTTTCCAACGCGTGTGAGAACGAAAAACGGACATCGGGAGCTCTAGATATGTGCGGTCAAAGTTCGGTCAGCGGAAAGTCAACTCTAGTCAAGCTGGTCAATAACGGACCAATCACCACTGCGACACGTGGCGAAAAGGCGGGGAATTGGTTGTTGGTTTTCGATCGATTTGCCTATTGAGGGTCGACAAGTGGTATTTATTGCCATATTTCATTTGGAATGTCATTATATTGCTTGTGTCGAAATTTATATTACCTCGTAATTATTCACCATGTTATTCTTGGTAATGTTCGAGGCTTATATTATTCTCCATGGTCGAGTTGATCATATTTCCACATGGCACGTATGTTCGTATTTATATCCCATATTATTCGGGATTGGATCAAGTAGGTTGGAGGGGCGATTATGCCCACGTGGAATGGATGGAGGATGAAGCGGTGTTGGAGGGGGCGGTTAAGCCTGTGGTCCCATGACCACTTCAAACACATACGTGGGAGGCTTTTTAAAGCCTTAAATAAACATTCACCCACAAAATGTGGGATTTACCCACTAAAACAAGCCGCACATATATGGGAATTTATCCCATCCCTCATGCTAAGCGGCCTATGAGATTTTTTATACCATTTAAAAATACATGCAAACTTTTTAAAATACATTTAAAATATGGATAAAACTCTTAAAAGGCGCCTAAGGAGAAGAGGAGGGGATTGGAACAGCTGACCTCCCATCCAAAAGTTTAGGTGCCTAACCAATGCGCCAGCTGTTTGTAAACAGATATAAAAGGAGGTATATTGTATTTGAATGAAAGAAGGTACAGGTCTGTGTAAAGAGCTCAAGGACCAGCTTGCAGAGAACTCCATTTTTGAAGGCCGTACACTCAGATTGGGCATTTGGAGTAAAAAGATGAAATGTAGAGAATTCTGAGACGATTCCAACGATGTAAGGTTTGATCTTTTTTGATGAATTTTAACCTGTTTTTGGAAGCTTTGAATGCAGATTTTAACAGGGATCTTCAAGACAGCCAGTTGGAAAACACGAATTTCAATGCACTTCTCGTCCGAATTGTGACTTGGTGTAAACATGAAAATTGTTCAGAATTCAGATCTGATCTCAGACATATGATTTTTTTCATGGAATGTTTTTAAATCTCCATTTGTAGGTGTTTTTCTAACACAGTTGCAGGGAGATCACATTGTGAAAACACTGTAGGAGCCACGGATCGTTCTTGGGAGAGTTTCTGTTATTTTTCAGAGTTCTTGGGACTTTGATCAGCTCATTTGCAGGTTTTGATTCATTATTGGTTGTTTGTAAGAGTTATTGTACTTGCATTTCAATATTATTAATGGATCGGTTCAATCTGAACCCGGGGACGTAGGAATTCCGAACCCCGTAAACAATCTCTTTTGTTATCTGAGTCTTTTCAGTTTTCTGATTTGATAGTTTTATTTGCAAATAATCAGAATTTAATCAAGTGGATTTTCACGATCGCACTTCCATGGTAGTCCTTAATGATGGTGGGTACATTACTCCTGTAAAATCTAAAGAGAGCAATTCTTACCTCGCACCATTCTAAATCTCCTTCTCTCATTCTTCTTCTCATGGATGCAAATAATCAGAATTTAATCAATTGTGGATTCAAGAATACTTAAAATTGGTTAAAAAATCACGATCTTTGGAAACTTATGGTTTTGGATCATTCACACTCTGGATATGGAAAGAGGTGGGCTCCTTCCCATGGTAGTCCTTAATGATGGTGGGTACATTACTCCTGTAAAATCTAACAAAGAGAGCAATTCTTACCTCGCACCATTCTAAACTGCTCTCCTAATGTGTGGCCCACCACTAAGCTATTTTCCAAGCAAGACATAACTTAACATCTCCCTTCGTTCCTTCTCATCCTTCCACTGAGCTTCTACCTCCTATAGAAAGATCTCAGGGAAGGCTCCTCCTGAATACTTGGGTAGTTCTTTTCCTCCAAGGTGCCTAACCATGTGCGCCTTTGTTACCTTGGTCACCAACCCTCTCAACTATCATCCCATTAATTCATAAGTTCCATGTGCCTAATTGTCACATGCCAGACTAGTGGTATCACTCACTGACTAAGCATCTTCAAACTGGATAACCCCATTAGTAGGGTGTATCATCTTAGGGTCTCTGATTGAGCACACATAAATCTTGTCCAAAACTTCTTCTCCCAATGGTTCAATATAGGGTGTTGAATTTCCATCAACCAGAGGTATAATGACCCATTCCTCCTTGTTCTTGAAGCTGATGTACCCTTTGTTAAACCGAAGGTCCACATTATTCTTATAACACCAAGGGCACCCAAGTAGTGCTAGGAAATTGTCTACCTTAGCGAGTGCCAAGACTTTGATGTTCACAGTAAACTTGGCTCCCTGGATAGTAATATCTGCATCCTTCAAGACACTGATGGGAATTACGGTAGTTTTTTTTCCATATACAACACATTCGAATATGGCTGTAATGCAGGTCTCCCCATCTAATGCCACGCATCCAAAGTCAGAAAATTACCCTTCGTGCCTGTGTCAATGAGGATATTACTGAGGAGCCATCCATCTATAACTACATTCAATATAATCTCCTTGTCGTAGTCGATTTTGTAAGTGGGAAGGTTTGTGTGCATAACCCTTCTATGGAACTCTTCTCCAGTGCATGGTACCTTCTTCCTCAACCAGGATCCCAAAGCAAAGGAATGATGTTCTCCTACCTTAGCATTTTACACACCTCCTTGACCTCATCCAGGTCATCCTTTTGTGCCTCAACTCTCCTTCCTTGTTCCTCCCTCCTGGATTGCTCCTTTAGACACTAGATCTCCCCTTGTAAGCTTTGAATAACATCCATGGTGTCCTGATATATCTCCTTCTGATGTGTGGGTCTGGATATTTTTCATGAATGACCTCTTCCCTCATAACCAGGGTCTTCTATCTTGGTACCTCCCTTTTGCGTGTGGCTTCTACCCTTGTTGTTGCCAAGACAAGCTCCAAACCTTCATCCCATGTTACCCAGAGCATCCTTTGTATATTTGCCTTCTTAATACCGACCATCACAGGCCCTTGTCCTTTTAGTTTTTTCAATTCATATGCTCAAATAATTCTGAGAACTCCTCATACTTATGATTCTTTCCGCACCATGAGCATTGCAACTGGTCTAGGAACTCATACTTGTAATGTTCTGTAGATTCTCAGTTGAAACATGTTTCACATGGGAACTCACTCCTTCCTCCTCCACAGTTACCTCAACCATGGAATCCTCCTCAAAAACCTCTTCCACACGTGCCTCCATCTACGCACTCCTCATAACGGTGATCATCATTTTTAGAACCACTAGAAATTTTGGTCTAGCGCACCCCATGATCAATGGCATCATGGATCTGATCAATGAGCCTACAGTCCTTAGTATCATGGATTGTGGAGGTGTAAATTTTTTTGTAGCAAGATACATTGTTCCCGATCACGTGCTACAACATGGGACATCTACTTGCATCATGGTCCCCATGACAAATCTCAAAATCTCTCACACGGTGCGTTCCATCCTTCTGGGGAAACTATCCTTAACATGCCCCTCTATTTCACAATCTGTGCACCACAAACCACTGTGATTCTCATGGACTGAGTTCGTAGACAATTTTTCCAACTGTTTGGCCATAGCAGCAATCTGAGCCTCCAAGAATGGGCTAATGCCATTATCAATACTACCAACAGCCTCGCGCGCGCAAGGCGGTGTCCAATTCTTCGCACGGGTTTGTAAAATTCTTATGAGACAAGGCCCTTCTAAAAGGGGTGATCAATCCTCCAACAAACCACTGTGCATGTTAAGAAGGATGGATATCATATGATAATTTAGACAAGAGAGTTTTAAAGTGCGTATCATACTCCTGCACACTCTCTACCATTCCTTGCTAAATCTCCTTCAAAGCACTAATTATTTTCTGCTCGAACTTAGGAATGTGGAACTCTGCCAAGAATGCATTATTTAAGGTAGTATATTCCACCACCGTTTGATGAGGGTCATACTTTCTATACCAGCTATGCACGCACCCTTGCAATGTGGTCACAAACTGACTAGAATTTCATTCTGGTGTTGTGATACCCTTCGCATGCCATAGCAGCTCACATTTGTGAACATGTTCTGCTGTGTCCTCAATGCTTCTGTAATCTGGAAAATGCACAAACATTTCAAAGAATACTTGAGGTGTTAGTTGTGTTCCCTATTCTCCCAAACCTGATCCTTGGTTCCCACCGGTGTTTCCTCTGCTGCCTAATCCACCAGGTCCATTGAGTCTTGTGCCTCTATAACCACCAGATCCACCAAAACCACTGGGTCCAATAAGGCCTATAGGAACTATGCTAAGAGCCCCCACGGTCCCACTAGAATGTGCGCCGATGGTCTGTGATAGCACCCCACTACCACTACTTTGTCCCGCACCACTCCCTGATGTGAGAACAAAATTTTTATACTTTCCCCTTGTCCAAAGACTCCTCCAAATACTGGAATATGTGCAGCCATAGAAGAAGGAACCAAAAAATTATACCTCCTAGGCACGGATCTATCTCTTCCATTGATATCAACTGGGTCAATAACACTTCTTCCTAGTTTGGGAAATCCAAGCACTAGGGCTCGGTCACTGGGTGGGTTCAGATATGTGCCAATGAATCTCCTTTCTCCATGTGATGAACTCTCACTAGAAGCCAAAGGGGTCTCCCTCACGTGCTTGCCAAGATGGGGTAGCATAGACTACTTAGGTTCCACATCCTCCGCGTGAACCTCAACTCCTTCCCGCAATGTCTATCTCCATAGATCCATCACACTAGCAGCCTTGCATCATCTAACAATCTCCCTTTCACGTGCTTCACTATACTTGAGCCGTCTTTCTTCCCTCTCCTTTTTTGTCATGATATCTACCATCTTCCTCCACCCAAGCTCCCTTACCCAAAGTGCTCAGAATGGTTTATCCAGCCATTGGGAAATCCTCTAAACTCATGGTAACCATCAATATCTTCATAGCTAGAGGAATAGCACATAGAAATGTTCCTCTAGGTTCTCGCAGAAATTCAAACTTAGCAACCTCCGGACAAGAATACGTGGAAATGGTGTATTCCAGAGTGTAACTAGTCAGTACTCCTCTCCACCAATGATCTACAAAGCATGGTTCCACATCAGATCTACATCCTATAACCTTTGGTAGTCTTCTTCGGTCCATACATGCGATCCATAATGCCAACTTGATCTAGATGTATAGGCTGAAAGCCATTCATATAGTTCTACTGGGAAGCAGCAGAAGAAGGTCTCATATAGATCATGGTAGAGGTTCTCTTCTACCCATCTACATGTATTAAACTCAGGTCCAGTGTTGTATCTCCGAGAAAATTCATCCTTTGTGCTCTTGAACCACGATTCAACATTTTCCAATGTCAACCACTCTGTCATTACTCATTACACAGATCATGATGTATGTTATATCCCACTACAACTTTGAAAAGAGGTCCCAAAAATGGAACCAAGATGTAGTCAGTTTTACCCCCATTATAAAAGGAAGGAACCCCATGCACGTCAGCCTATCACCCAGAAAAATTTAAGCGCTCACCGAGGCACGCACAAGTACCGAGTCTCTCTTTTATGTGAGTTTAGTAGGAAGCATCATCTATGATTAGTGTAAGAGTTTTTAGGAGGGAAGTTAAGACAAACAAGAACCATAGGGCTCAAAATGGCCTCTAGATCCTTGCAGTCACTTTAGACCGAGTACTTTAACAGAATCCATAACATGCATTATGATAGAAAGAATTATACAAGCATTCATACATAGCATGAAAGGAAAGAGAACTCATATGAGAGAAATGTGCATTAAAACCATTGATATCCATGTCCATATATAATAGGTAACCTCATTATATTCATTGATTCATTATAGAGAGTCACAGAGATCAGACCGTAGTCATGCATATCACTGGACGTATGTAACTAAGATAACAGAAAAAGAAAAATTACAACTCCATGGTTAGTGCATTCTTTCCTGAATACAAATATCCCTCGCAGAGTTCTCAGAGAGCTCCGCTCACTCTCTAACCCGCTATACCTCGTACTTCTACCTATCTTTTACTCCGCAGGAACTTATATTTATAATTCTCCTGCACTGCCATCTCACCTTCCAGTGCCCTCAGATCTGGTGCCAAGTATCGAATGTGGTCCTTTATGCGAGCATGCTCCTCTAGGCCTGAGCTTTCCACTCCACCTCATGATGATCTTCTATAAGATTACATCTAGGCCATGCTCTTTTTCTGGGCCAGCCTATCACCAGGCTGGCATCTTATCCACATGCAACCGATCACGCTTTTCATGTGTTCTGCCTTGGTTTCCCAAATTGACTAAGTCCCGAACCTCCTTTTGTGCGTCACATGAGCTATGTGCTTCCTTAACTCTTTATATCATGTGATTTTGCCTTGCGTGCCTTTTCATAAGTGGGACCCTGTGTGCCCATGCACCTTCATACTTGGTTAATATTATAGGGGACCAACAAATCTCTTTTGGACGCAAAACCTAAACCACCTCTCACTAGCTCATGACACATGGCTTCTCCACAAGGTGACAATTCGCAATTTTAAAAGGCTAGAACTTCTTTTTTATTGTTTAAATAAAATTACCTACATTTTATATCTTAAGCACAATAAATGAATGAAAGTTTTTAATGATGCCCATGAGACCAAGTAGTCTATGGGACCCAATGTGCAAACTCAAACTAGGAAATAGCGCGTAGTTTTCTTAGAGGAAAGCTTTGGGAGATTAGGTCAAGGGGTTAACCCCCGCATGTCACCCTCTTTTGTATATAAACATTTAGAGTCAAATTTGAAGGAACTCATCAAAGTTAGTAGGAAAAGGTCCACTAAGTGACTTAGTCATGGTTAAAGTCCTTGTTAAATTTATCTATACAACACCTAATTGGGCCAAAAATAAAAACTAAAAAAATCTCTCAACTAATCCGAAAAATCATTTTTAGACATTTTTGTAAATAAAAATAGGCCAAAGATCCCAAATACAAAAAAAAAAAAGCCTCACAGAGACCTTTTTCAGCACAAAAAGCATCCTTCACTCAAACAACCATAACTTTCTTTCCGTTCAAAGAAAGATTTACAAAACAATTTTTGTAAAATTCTAGATTCATATATGGAATTCATAGAATTGGTTTAGGGAGATTTTGGTGGACATATTTTTTGTTTAAAATTTTCAAAGGCTGAGATAAGGTGTAAAAATTTATAAAAAATTGCAATTTTGTGTTCACATTGTATCCCTAAATAGATTTTTTACACTGAAAAAGAGACAAAATTATAAATGCACTATAATTATAAAGTGCCAAAAAAAATTCATTCGCATAGAGCTATTTGTCTTCGATTTTCATTCAGAGTTTAGGGGAAAAGATGAAAGACTTGCAAATTCTTCATTGATCGCTCAACAATGGTATTCCTTGTGGATTAGAGAAAAGTGAATGGAGGGTAGTTTTTCATGCCAGTGCCAATTTTGAGCAAGAGCCAACCCATCAGAGGTTTTATTGATCCAAGAGTCAACCCAACAGAGGTTTTTAAAGTGTTCAAAGCTACTCGTTTGTTTTTCAAGCACACGTGCTAACCCAAAAGAGGTTACACTCATCCAAAGACAATTCTTGATCCTATTCCATCTCTTGCACACCATTCTAAGGAATCACCTTCATCCAGCCTACTCCTTTTCATATGAGATCTAGGGTGACCATATTGAATTAAGGGAGGAATGATAAAAAAATCATTCACCTTAGAGTAGGTTTCTTTTAACTTGTGTGTGTTAATAAATGTTTACCTCATGTAAACATATTTTATTTTAGAGGTTTTCTCTCCTATTCACTTCAAACCATGATAAATTAAGGGGGGGAATGTTAGGAATAAAATTAGGTTAATTCATCCTTTACTAAGTTTTGATGTTAAAGTAATTACATTTTATTACTTTAACTTATTTTATAGTTAGCTATTATCTAGTTATCACATCCCTAGATTAGTAAGGACTATGTTATTGTTAGTTTACTGCTTCCCAGATGTTCCTAGATGTGATTAGTTAGGAGCAATATTTTATTTCTGCATATTTTCCATACTTAGTAGATTGGATCCACTTCTTGTGGATGTTGTTACTTTTGTTCAATGTCTATAAACATTGTAGCTTCTTCATTGGATATCAATGAAGGGTTTCCTGAATATTGCATTCTTAAAAACCTTATCCATAAGTAATGCATGGGCCTTCTCCTTTAATATTTTCTAATTTTGGTTTCTCCCCAATTTCTTGCTTGTATGATTATTCTTATAATTGACATGGATACTATTTATTGTACACATACATAAATTGGCACACTGACTTGCCTTCTGAATCATGTTGCCCATGGAAAATAAATAAGACTTTGGAAAAAAATGCTTTCTCTTTATAGTTTCTCATCTCCAAAAAGACCCCCTCTAATAAATCATGTTCCATCAAGTTATGCAACAAAAATATTTCAAATAAGTGCATTGAATATATCTTTGATTTTATTTTATTTTTGAGATAAATATAGGAGTCTTGCTAAGGTGTGTGGAAGATACCAAGTTGATAGGATTCTAAATGAATTCCATGATTGTTTATTTGGTGCTCACTTTTCTCAAAAAGATATAACTATGAAGATCACAAGGGTCGGGTACATTTGGCCCACATCATTCACATATTCACATAGATGGATCAAGAAATGCAAAGAGTGTGAGTTTTCCACTGGTAAGAAGGGGTTGGCAACTTTCCACTCCATCCAATCCAAGCAGACCAACCCTTCTCTCAATGGTGTCTTGACTTCATTGGCTTGGTGAATTCCACATCATGTGGTAGTTATAAGTGGTTCCTAACAACAAATTAATACTTCACAAGATGGAAATAGGTTGTGGTACTCAAACAGGAAATTGAATTAATAATCTTATATTTCTTGGAAAGTATTGTAACAAGGTTTAGATTCCCTCAAAATATAATTTATGGTAATTCCAAGGATTTTATGGCCTTGAAATATTTGATTGGGGCCTCAAATATGGTGTCTATCTAAAAACTTCCTAAAAATATTACCCTAAATCTAATGGTCTTGCTAAGTTAACAACAAACAAACTTGATCACGATAATGAAAAATACAATAGAGATGAGCCAAAGGTAGTGGCATGCAAAGATCAAGAAATGCTCTTTAGGTTGATAAAATCACACCAAAAAGAGAAATAGGTAACTCTCCTTTTATTCAAGTATGTGCAGTAGAGACCTTATAGTTCCATTATCTCTTAGGTTTCCCTCCTTGGAACTATCCCATCAATTGGTATTTGAAGGTGAAGATGAGAGGGTAGTGAGGATGGAAGAGTTGGATGATTTGGAAAATTTAAGAAGATGAGCCATGATCAATTTAGAAGAGATTAAAAATAAAAAAATAGATGGTTTGATAGGAAAGCCAAAGAGAAGACCTTCAGAGAAAGAAATCTTGATTTGAAATGGGATGCTAGATAGAGCCAAACCAAGAACACATTCTAAATTCCATGCACTATAGAGTGGGCCATGCATCATTATAGTGTGTAAGAAATATAATTCATTTTAATTATCTAATTTCGATGAGGAGGTACTCCAAATCCTAGTTAATGGGATTTATCTTAAACCTTATTAATAAGAGAATCATGATTCACCTGGTACATAGTATTTTTAGTTTCAATATTGTATTGGTTTACTTGTTATTGTTTTTATTGAAGGGTCACTTATTTTTTTCTTGTTTTCTTATCACCTG
Organism: Taxus wallichiana var. yunnanensis; assembly: GCA_018340775.1. Lineage (NCBI taxonomy): Eukaryota > Viridiplantae > Streptophyta > Pinopsida > Cupressales > Taxaceae > Taxus > Taxus wallichiana. The sequence goes on along the minus strand of CM031240.1, from coordinate 726,119,560 downwards.
ATTGAGTCATTTTCCCTCAATATTTTTGGTGACCTTCCTTGAATAATTGTTTTATTGCACAAATTGTTGACACTTTTTATAGTTCATATGGTTCAAATGGGCTGTAAACACAAATATGATCAATTTGGAGCTGAGAATGGAGAAGATCATATTTTTATCTTTTATAGACTACATGTTGATTAGTTTATTTAATTAAATTGAGAAATAAAAGAGAATATTTCCTTTCCAAGAAGAAATAAGAGGGAGAGAATTTGATTGTACTCATCAAAATATTTAACAACTTCATGTTTTCCATTAATAGAGAGATTAGAATATGCGTCTATTTTGGTTCATCTAAAATAGAGAGGGATTTGAAGATCTACCTAGCATTTAAAACAAGAGATATCAGACTTGGAGAAAAATGGCGTGAAAATAAAGTTTTTATAAAATTCAAGGTGAGATTTCAGGTCTTGATGAAAAATTTTATGTTATACACTAGACTCCGTGCCTAATGGCTATTTTATCTAGAAGGAAGATATCCCCTGTGGGTCTCAAAATTGTTTCCAAAAATGATCTCAAGCTTCATTTTTTGGAAATGTTTTGTACATATAAAACTTTATTTGATTGAGAAGACTATACATTTTGGGAACTTCCACACCTTAAAATTTATCAATATCACTTATACTAATGAGATCTAGATGTTCATAGTTAAACATAATCAAAATATCATGTTTTGGGCTCGAAGCAGGTCTAATAACGTCCAAACAATTCATTCTCTTAAGGATGCAAGCCATCAAATTTAATCGGGACACAGGAATACACATGGTGGTCATTGATCACTTAGTTCACCTAGGGGATTAATCAAACATTCACCATGGAGGAGGATAAGGTCATATTTATAAATAGGGTGGTTGCGTTGGTTAATTAGATCTAAGGCTCTATGGGTCTCTTTTTCATGAGCTAAGTGTTAACTTTTAGTCACTAAGGTGAGTTGATTTGGTTGAATAAATCAAAATTGGAAAAGGTAGATATCTTCAAGTTGATTGTTATGACCCAAGTTGTTTCATTAGACGGCTGCAAAATTGACTAAATCCCAAGAGGGGGCAAGAAAATGTGAACATGGTGATCCATCATGTGTCCACATGGACTAATGATAACCCACCTAGATCTCGTAATCCCACAAAGATCAAATGGATAAGTAATCACAGTCCTTGGATTCCTCAATAACCTAAGAATTTGAAAAATATCAAGTGGTTTGGGTGTTGAAAGGATGGATTAATGTACAGAGTGGATATGTGGTAGTCTTGGAAGATTCATGGTCCCAGATTTTTGAATGGGTGAAAGTGATTAGGATACACAATTCTTAGGATCTCGATATCCTAAGAAGATCATAAATAGGCTCAAACAACTTAAGGGATCCTTAGAACAAAGAAGGGACACATGGTTAGTCCACGTGGACCAATCACGGATAGATATGGATCTAAAACAAATAAAAAAGGCCCATATAGATCAAGGAATCTTAGAGAGAGATCACGTAACTCGAGAATCATCAATTGGACCACATGGATGAATCATGGACCGCTATAGTCTTGATAAATAAAGATAGAGGAGAAGGGTACTTGGAGAAATGAATAATGATCACATGACCCCGAGAACAATAAGATAATGACATGTGGCATTGACCTTTGTTGGGATGAATAGTGACATATTATATTCTTTCAATTTGAAAAATATGTTAATTGGGTTGAAATTGTGAATCATAGATAGATCATTTCATTCCTTCGAGAGCTCATGCCTAGGTCCATCACACTTTAGAAAATGTTGAAGCCATAATCTCATAATTAGGATTCAGAGTTTTATCCTATCATTATAATATCTAGGGAAAACCACAAAAAGTAAAAAATGAATAGAGGTTCTCATATAGTGATTGTATATGTGTCATCGAATGTATTACTAAAGGAGTTCTAAATTCTTGATGTATTTCTCCCTCTGTTTTTCTTCCTTTTTTAATTTAAAGAAAATAAAGATAGAAGAAATAGGGAGCAACAAACCACAAAATTATTCTTGATCATTTCTCTATCATGCTCAACCACCCATTACGAGAATTTGAATTCTATTTATATTTAGTAGGAGTGTAGTACAATGAAAATACAGGAGAAAATAATTATGCATTCAATTAAATTTGTAGCTAGAATGATTTTTCCAAAAAGAGGAGATTTTTGTGCTTACATACTCACACACCGAAAAGTGGTACCACACACTTTTCCAAATGCAAACTTGGTAGATCTAAATCTCAAAAAAAAAAATAGAAACTAAAACTATTTTAATATAAATAGGTGCATATTTGTACACATAATGACATATCCACAATCATGCTTTCTCCTTTCACATTGCAACTATTGCTTTATAAATCATAATAGTAGGCGGAGTTCATGATTTTTGTTCTCCCACTACAAACATCAATTCCAATGATATAACAACTAGAAATATGGAAAAAAAAATATAAAAAGTAAGATGCAACAAGTAAAACTTTAGTTGTTTTAAAAAATTATTACACTTTATTGATGCACAATTCCTTTTGTTAAATAATAGGTTAATTGCATTATGGTTGTATTTAGTATGTGTTTTACTATTTTGTAGTAATCATTTACATAAAATAAGTTAGTTGTATTTTTTCCGTCTAATTTTGTTAATATTTTTGAAAAAGGATTATTGCATTATTTGGACAAAGGAATGCCATGAGGCCTTTGAAGAAGTTAAACGCTTCTTACCATCTCCTCCCACATTAATGCCACCTAGACCAGATCATTTTGATTTTATATTCACAAGCTATGGGTATCTCACTAGCCTACATGTTGGCTCAAGAAGATGATGATAAATGAGAACGTGTGATCTATTTTACTAGCCAAACATTGCTTGATTATGAAACACGTTATACGTAGGTAGAATGAGAATGCCTTGCCATAGTCTTTTGCAACCAAACACCTAAGACATTACATGCCAAACCAAGAAACAAGGGTCATTGTAAAAACATACCATTTATGAACTTTCCTCATGCGAGGTCCTTGTCTAAAAAGGCTAGACACTTTATAACCTTAATGGGTGAATTGAATTAACTTTTGTAAACCGAGGAAGTCCATTAAGGGACAAATCATTACAAATTGGTTAGCTGACAACCCATTAGATGGAGGTGATCTAGTAGATCTAGATTTTCCCAATGAATGCATATATTACATCAAAACCAGATCTCCTATCTCTAAATGTCCTTAGTATACGATATTATTAATTATATCATGGACCATATGTATCCAAAAGGTGCTACACCGCAACAAAGAAGGTAGTTACGCATTATCATAGCTAAATACGTTATTATAGAACAAGTGCTCTATCGTAAGGATTTCGATGGAATGCTTCTAAGGTGTGTTGACATAGAAGAATCCAAGAATATTCTCTCACGAATCCCACGAGTGGGATATATGGTGGCCATTTTGGAGGTCATGCCACTACCCGTAAAATACATTAGATGGGCTATTTTTGGCCCACTCTAGAACATGACGTGAAGAGAGTTTGTCTGTAAGTGCCATAAATGCCAAGAATTTTCCTAGGGATTCACATCTCGACACAATCTCTATAACTAATCGCGAATCCATGGACCTTTTCTACATGAGGCCTAGATTTGATAGGGAAATTCCCTCCCTTGTTAACAGATGGCCATAACTTCATAATCACGGCCACCGAGTATTTTACCAAATGGGTAGAGGCTATGCCTCTTACCACTGTACCAGGTGCCATGATCACCAAGTTCATTTTGAACCAGATCATTTACAGGTATGGTGTCCCACAAATCATTATCTCAGATAATGGCACTTCCTTTAAGAATGATGAGGTCTGTGAGCTATGCAGTAAATTTAAAATAAACCATCATACAGCCTCCCTGTATTACCCTCAAGCTAATGGGCAGGCTGAAGCAACAAACAAGACGTTGAAAGCTATTCTCCTCAAAATGGTAAAAGAAAACAAACGATATTGGCATTTAAATTTATATCCAGCCTTGTGGGCCCACCAAACCTCAATAAGAACACCAATAGGAGTAACTCCTTTCTCATTAGTATTCGGAGTAGAAGCAATTCTCCCACTTGAGGTTGAAATACCCCGGTCTCCACATCTCACTACAAGGGATTCTGGATGAAGAAGCTTATAGAGAAGCACGTCTCTCCCAACTAGAAAGCCTAGATGAGGCCAAATTAGATGTTGAACAGTGGCATAGAGTCTATGCTGACCGGATGTGTCAGCAATATAACAAAAAGGTCTATGAGCGAGAAATATATGAAGGAGATCTAGTTTTAAGACTAGACAGTCGGATCGATAAGAAGACCGGTGAAGGAAGGAAATTCCGGCCCAAGTGGTTGGGCCCATACCAAGTCATGAAAGACTATGGAAATGGTGCGTATCTCTTATGTACACTAGAAGGTGAGGAATTCAATGAAATAGTCAATTCCTTGCATCTTAAACGATTCTATGCATAAGCAACCAACACTATTTGTATAATTATATCTACATTACATCTTCATGTAGTTAGGTTCATTTTGTCCACTCGTTTCATAAAGTTTTGTGATCAAGGAACTTATTCGCAAGCAATTCATTACAAACTTCTGTTGGTATTGGCAGAAGCATTCGAATCATACTTCTTCATTTTCATAACATCATCAACCATTTCAGAATCATTTCATCAAATAAAGCTAGATATGACAAAGTCTTAACGGTAGCCATGCCAAGGCCTGCATGCTTGTTCTCACTTTTGGTTTCTTCCTAGGGTAGGTGTCTTGCCTATGGTCTATTCTAGAAGCTTCATGGTGTCACATCTATCCCATATATAGATCTCTTTGGAAATAAGAACATACTGACATTTTGCTCAAATAAATAAGTCAAATGTAGATCAAACAGAAAATTTTATTTTTACACATTTCCTTGCCCTACCAACCTTCGGTGATGATCTTGCGTCTCTTACTAGTGACATATGGCTGGGAAAGGATGGGAATGCCCTTACTCACCTATGCCTTGTCCATGGTGATAAGCCCATGCTTCCTACTAGAAGCATGGGGCAAGGTGCAAGGGGTTCTCTTGACAAAAAATGTTGAAGGTCATAAGCAAATAGTTCAAATAAACCTTTGAAATCTTGAGTCGGAAATGAATGAATCAGATGTCCAAAATTCCAAGAGAGTTCAAAACCCTGAAAACCAGATTTTGTCAACCATGTGGCCATCTACAGATCTAAGTCTAGATAAACCACAAAGCAAGTTGCATTCTAAACTATGGAGTCACTTGAGTAGAATAGGTTTGTAGCATCCTAATTTGGTTCCATCAAATCTTTGTCTATCTCTCATCACTACCATTCAACAAATTTCATAGCTTATGCCCTTTCTAGCTCTCGGTGGTGAGCCCTTGCATCTTACTAGTTGCATGGAGTTAGGAGTGGGGCAAGTACATCTACTCATCATACCGGTTTATCATTACACGTTGTCAAAACAATATGAAGTATCGGAAAGATTGCTTATGATAGCTAAGTTCAAAATCACATTGTGTCTGCATTATCATATATCAGCATTATGAAATACAAAAAGAAAGAAAGAAAGCATTTGTGTCATTTGTTCTCCATTGCATACATTCTGAAAAGCATATAAAAACAACATTATAATTTACATGTGGAAATGAATCACAAAATCCTAGACACCAAGAGTCGATCCAAAATAAGTATATATATATATATATAATCAAGTTTTGTGTACAATGCCATCATGCGCTAGGCATGGTCAAGTCAATGAGCCTGGAAGGTACAAAATGATCATATAAACAATCTAAGAAGAGCCACTATAAAAGAGCCAAGTGGCCTCTCAACCCCTATGAGATCCCCCTCAGAAGGTGCACGACCAAGTCTAGGACTCGGCTACGTCGGACGCTCTAAATGCACTGAGGGCTCATGATCCCGAGGAGCAGCTGTAGCCTCACTATGAGAGTGACTCCTCATCAGGTGCTCCACTATCCTATATCCGGCCAACTCGGTATGGAGGGTAGTCACCATCTTGGCCACATGCTAGATAGGGGAAAAAACATCGTATGCCTACCGGTTGCCAAAGGCTCCCCTGCATCCACGGATAGCTCGACGCGAGTCCTATCCATGGGGATCATCAGGGTATCAATACATACCTGGTGAATTAGGTCTTGCCACTCATCAACAGTCTCTACAAGCAAAGGAGAAAAGTAAATTATAAAATAATCAAAAGATAAAAACAAGAATGAACAAAAGGAGAGATAACAACTAAGACAATCCTAGCTAAAAACAAATATTAAAAAAAAGAGTGACAACTCACTCGGATCTCTGGGCCTCCAAGAGGGATCCCTAGGGTCGAGTGCCACACCACAGATGCCACCACCGATCGAAGTCCTCCTCTTGTGTGCTGGGCAACATAACGTCCTACTATGGACTCATCCTCTCTGCCTAAGTCCTGAGAGGGAAACTCCTCTGAAACTAGGGTCACCCTCTCATGTACTCTACTCGCCCTCTCACCTTGTAAAATCTCTTGAGTGTCGTGCCACTCGGGATCAATGTCCTCTGTCCACCCGACTCATTGACCTCCATATCCTCAATCTCCTCCTCCATCTCTCCCCCTGTGAACTCCTCAGACTCAGAGTCTATATCAATGGGGTCGTCGTTGATGTGGGTAGGGCCAGCGGTGATCCAAGTAAAGGTTCCGAGGAGCACCGGCTCTCCTCGAGCATGTATTACCCGCCTAACTACAATAGGGACACCGGGAGTAACAAACAGTCCAACCCCGGCCTCTAGGACCTCCCCTAGCCTCCCAAACTGATCTAAACACTAGCACCACTAGATGAAGCATAACAACGTAAGCAAGGCCAAACTGCTAAGGCACTCGGTCAAAGGGGTGTGTCTCCACCTTCCCCATCCTGTCCACAAGTTGTCTTATAGTAGAGTAGGAAATCAAAGTGAGGGTCTCCTCACCCCATAACCCCCTGTCATGGCACGATAAGGTGTGGCCTCCGTATCATCAATAGTCGGGAAGTAAGCTGGCTAGTGAGGTGCTCTAAGCACCGACATCTCTGTCCATCTAGCTACCCTCATGGCTCCAGGATCTGCCACCTCTACGCCTCTCCCATAAGGGATGATACGCTCATAGACCCAGCTCATAACCAGGGTTAGATGGCTCAAAGAGGCGGCCTGTATGTGAACTACTCGGTACAAATTATGATAGGTGGTCCCAATTATGTTGGCTCCCCAAGCATAAATCCGGACATGTGCCTTGATCAGTGCAATAATAAGGGACCGACAGTAGAGTAAGGTATCCCCTCCCTTGTCCCCGATCAATCTTGAGGCAAGGATCCCCATAATAGCCTGACGAATCAAAGGGATAGGCAAGCTAGGAATGGAATGGACCCTCACCCCTTCTTCAAACCAGTGGAGACAACTACGTCTCCCATGTATGTAGCCCATTATGCTATCTCGAGCCCGTGATCCCATTTGTCTCAAGTGTAAGTTGTCTCCCAATGATCAGGACTCCCAAGATGCGGTAGACATCCTCTAGGGTGATAGTCCACTCACCCCTGACTCCTAGAAATTAGAAAGTGTTCCGATCAGCATCCCAATACAAAAACAAGTCACAAAGTATGTGACTAGAAGGTGCAACATGAGGAACCCATGATATATGTAATATGCCAACCCTCTGAAGAGTATCCTACTCGGCCTGAGAAAGTGCATCCAACACTGCTGGAAGCTAGTCACACACTCTCTCTCTCGGCTCCATCTGATATACTCCTCCTCCTTCTGCATACACCCAAAAACACAAAAACGAAGTAAGTTAGTATTCAAATTACATTGGAAAAATCATTAAAACATATAAGAATACTAAAAATGTAAAATTGGGCTAAGAACACTGTTATTTTGGCATTCTGTAAAGGACCGCTGCCCCGATTAGGCGAAGGTTCGATATAACCGCATTGCCTTAAAGGGCGGAATTCCTATAACCGCCACCCTACTCGGGGTGGCGGTCGTGTCCCATATTTCCAAATGGGTCACGTGCCTAAAAATGCTTTAAAACATGAAAAATCACTATTTTGACTAAAACAAAGCCTACCCACTAGGTGTCCCCCTAAGAACATATTTAAAACTAAAAATTTCAAAATTTAGCCCCCATGGTGAAGATTTCATCATTTTTACATTTTAAGTATAAAAACGGTAAATCGAGAAGAACTAACTTGAGATCTTGCAGTCGATGTTCCGCTCACGGAGACATGATCACTATCTTGTCACGAACATTTTGATTATACTCTCGTAAAAACCATCACCGTGGGTCCCAGAGCTCAAAATCAATCAAATCAACACATGCAAATGAATAGGAAAATGGGTTCGTTTATTTATATATATATATATATATATAGCATTTTGACTCGTCTTGAATGCCCCTTTTCATAGGTTTGGAGCGTTGACGGAGGTAAGTACTTATCCCGAGCAAATGGTAAGTCCTCATTTCATGTTATTTTAGTATTTATTTTTGGCTTATTTTATCTATATGCACTTGAGTGCTCTTTTCATTTGCAGTAGTGGGAATTTTTGATGGCGTCATTTCAACACACAATGTGTCTATGCAGTATAATTTCTAACTTCCCATTTCAGGATTGCCATACTCGGACCCACTATTTTACGCCTCTTCATGGCTAAAACACTTCTCCGAGAGGGTAATATGTATTTACCCAAAATTGTAGGGTACTTGCGCACCATCGAAATGATGTTACACATGCCCCAATGATGATACGAGTCTTTCGCAAGGTGTTCGGGATCCGGGAAAGCTCCCAGGTATACATTAACATCCTCCAAGCCTCGCTTGCCTCTGCGTGCTCTGTTTTACTCTTCCCCACTTTTCCTTTGCTTTTGGTCTTGGTGACAAAACCGCTACCCTGCCTAGGTGGGAGTCTCGTGTAGGGCGGTGGTCTATAACCACCACCCCGCTCGGGATAGATGATCCTTCACACATTTTCTAGCATGCTTATTTTAACGTGACTTGCGTAAATTTTCAACTTTTACTAGCTTTTACATCCGTTTTTGCTTGTATTTATGATTTTGGTTCCCTGGAATAGTATTTCTCCATTATTTATTGTAAAAAGAGTTCAAATTGGATTTCACCTTTGGGTAAATGGGAATTCTATAAATAGCTAGTTAGTTTTCAAGCAAATGGCCCCTCAAAAATTACCTCTCATCTTCTCATTTTAATAGTTTAGTCTTTCTTTGATCACTCTAGCATCCAGTGTGATTGCACAACATGGAATCCTTTCTCCAAGTGTGGGACTTGCAAAATGAGAAAGGAATCTCTAGAGAAAGGCTGGTTCCTATTCCTCTGTTGGATGCACACAAAAAGCGAGAGGTTTTACTCAAAACCTAATCTAATCTTACCGAGGAGATAGGGTAAGAAGATGCATAAAAATAAACCTAAGCTAACGAGAGGTGATGCAGGAATGAAGAACACCTATCTTGCCAATAAACACAGACCATTCAAATGTGATGCAAGATCATGCCTGAGATAACAAAATTTGCGGTGAAAGACCGGGAGGATGCAAATGAACACGAGAGAGGGTTGAGAATCATCCACGAGACATGCATTACTTGCTCCAAAGATTGATACTGATACACTACAAAATGCCAAGAGGTAGAGTCGCATTACAGTTTCAAATGGGAGGTTGAACTCCACAAATTCACCTGATAAAGAGAAGAAGGGAGGAGCAAAACAGAAATGTTCGACCTTTAGAAAGAAGCCCCTCCTTACAATATATAGGAAGAATGAGAGAGGGAAGAGAGAGGAAATCAGATCTACCCCAACCACTTCTAGGTTGCATTTAACTCATCTCATTATGGTAGAAGTGGTGAATCCTGGCAAAAAATGGTGGAATTTGTCTGCAGCGAAAGCGGTGAAGCTATACATTGTATTAAAGCTTGGTTGTTGAAAGCGTCATTACTATCTATTATTACGTGGAGAGATGTTTTCTCAATTTTCTCTCTCCAAACTGAACCAAAATTCAAGATTGACCTAGAATCATGTAGAGAATTTCACCAGCTTTCCATTGATATAAAGAACGTGAAAATCTGAGCTCTGGATCGAAAGTTATGGCGATCTGAAGATTTAGGGCAAAAACAGGCCAAAAACGGATTTTGAATTTTTTCCCGCGCTCTGCCACTTGGATGACACGTGTCGGGCACTGATTGGCCATGAAATTCTCTCTCCTCCACCTTCCATGGGTTTCCCTTTGAAATTTTGACGTTTTCTTAACTTTGGAAAATTTTCCATTTTTTCCCCAGCGCCTTGCCACTTGGGACACGTGTGGTGATTTGGTTGGGACACGCGGGGCATCCTTTCTTTTGATTTTTGGCCCAAGACTTTGTCAAATTTTCTAAGTCTTTCGGCTCGCTTTTTAGGACACGTCCTTTTGGCTCCCGCTTTGTCCCCGTCCCTTTTGGGACAAATTTCTCAGGACAAAATTTCTCGAACCACCGATTCGGGCTTCCTTGTCCCTCTTTGCGGTGAAGACACGTGGCGAGATTTGATTGGCTCTCGGCTCTTCGGCTTTTCGCGTCCCACGCGTCCCTTTTGTCCAGAGGATGTCCCGGACGAAAGTTCCTGTTTGGTGATCCGGGTGGTTCGCGTCCTCGCGTACTCTTTGTCCCATTGTCCCGGTATGCAGGACAAATTCTTCGAACCACTTGCCGAAATGGGTGGCTTTTGCTCTCGCCGGCGGCCGATCCACGTCCTTCCGCGTACTTTTGTCCCGGATGTCCCGACTAGCGAAACAAGACTTAGTCAATTTTCTTCATTTTTTCGGCGGTTCGCCCTTTTCGCGCCCGCGCGCGTCCCGATGTCCGGATGTCCCTTTATGCCGTGGACCACTGGCGGTTTTCGGCCGATTCACCCCAGACGTCCCAATTGTCCCAAGGACCTGGACGAGGACTTAGGACTTAGTCGATTTTCTTCATTTTTTTCGGCCCAAGCTTGGCTATTTTTGCATTTCTTCCATTTTCTAAACTTTGTTGGGATTTCTTCTTGGACGGGAGGTTAGAAGCGCAGAGGGGACCCCAGAAAACATGATTTTGGGCCTTGAATCAATCTACTTGCTCGGGACTGACAATCTGATGCATGTTATCAAAATTACCTTGGGGGGAATTTTGGATAACAGTTTGGTGACTCAGCGGGGTCACCTGCCTGCTAGGTAGAAGATCAGTGGCCTTTTAACAATCCATTGGGCATGGAGTAATAACCTGAAGCCAACTTGATCTCGATCCGATCACGATACGCAACTCATTCTTCGAGAGCACTACAGCTGTAGAAATTCAACTTTGAGAGCGACAAAACTGTGCCCAAAGCACTTAGGAAAAAGAAACCTAACTACAACAAGACAATGTGCATACGCACTTAGAGGAACTGAAATCTAGGCTAATATTTACAAGGGTAAACCTTTTCCTTTTTAGTAGCAACGTTTAAGATAGATTCCGTTAGCTGGAATCGGGAGTTCTTCTCCATCAATGCGAGACAATTGGAAGGCATTACCACTTTTACATCTCGTGACCATGTAGGGCCGCTCGAATGGCATCAAACTTGGAATGCCTTCAGGTTTCACCGATCTGCATCCCATTTCAGAACTAGGTCCCCCTCACGGAAGGTCCTTGCTCTGCCTTCTTGTCGAACCATCTTTTTACTAAGGTCGATCCTTTTCAATCATCGAACTGCATGTTCTCTTATTTCTTCCAATTCCATCAACTCTGCGTGCTGGCCTCCATTGGTTTGAACTCGGACAACTCCAAGCTGCTTCATGAGCTCCAATCTTTGGAAATTCTAATGATATAGGCAATATTGCCTCTTTCCCATAGACCAATTTGTAGGGAGAACTACCTGTAGACCTCTTTGGTGTTATCCTGTCAGCCCATAATGCTGATTTTAGCTTGGTATGCCATGTCCTTTGGTTTTCATCCAGAGTTCTTCTGATGATCCTTAGCAACTTTTTGTTCGTGGACTCTGCCTGTCCATTACCCTGTGGGTAATAATTTGAAGAGGTGCTTAAATAGATTCCATTCTTGACAGCCCATTCTGTAATCTTGGAACCTATGAATGCTAATGCATTATCTGATATGATAGTGGCCGGCACACCGAACCTGGTCACTATTTCTTCATAAAAGTCTAGTATGTTAGACTCACTTGCCTCTTTGAGTGCTCTTGCTTGGTCCACTTGGTGAAATAGTCGTCGCCGTGAGAATCCACTTGTGGCCTTGGCTTGAGTTTGGGTTGATGACCCAGTGAAGTCAATCCCCATTGCATAAATGGTTGGTCGACCAAAATTGGGTGAATGGAAGTGCAGCTTAGTCTTTCTTTTCCGTGAAGAGTGCACATTTCTTGCACTTTCTTATCCATGTATATGATCCTTTGAACTTTGTGGGCCAATAATACCCTGCCTTCATTATCTTGAGAGTTGTTACTCGTGGGGTGAAATGTCCTCTGGAATCTCCATCGTGAAAATCTCGTAACACCCTCTCAATTTGACCTGTCCCAATGCACCTCAGTAGAACTCCATTGATGTCTTTCTTAAACAAAACACCATCAACAAACACATATGGAATGGCTTGTAATCTAAAGTATCTCCTCTTTGCTTTGCTCATTTCAGGAGGGCATAGGCACATGTAGGAAGTGTATCATATTCTGAGTCCAACAGGGAGTGGGCACATCATCATTTTCCTATTCTTGACCATCCTGTAGTACCAAGACAGCCTCTTTTCCATTACCTGCTTCAACTTGCTGACTCAAGGCTAGTTGTTCGCATAGTCCCTTCCCACGTACTAGTTTGGTGACCTTAATCTCGATGTCATATTCCATGACACGGGTTATCCATCTGACACGTTTCTCATTCAGATCCTTGTTTAGAAGGAAGTCCTTGACTCCGCATGAGAGACCAATAATTGGATCTTGTTGTTTGAGACTAGGTGCTTGAATTTCTTTAAACTCCTGATCATTGCAAGTACATGCTTTTCAATGAAAGAGTACCTAGTTTCGTATTCCTCCAAGCCTTGACTGAAGAAAGCAACTGGTTGTTCTAATCCTTCTTTGTTTTGTTGTGCCAGGATTGCAGAAATTGTGTCTCCACCACCAAAGGCGTATAGCATGAAACCCTTGGAGAAGTCTGGATTGATGAGAGTGGGAGCTTGAGATATAGCCTCTTTTATTGCCTCAAAACTTGCCTTGCCTTCAGATGTCCACTTAAATGCCATGCTCTTTTTTAACATCAGCGTTATTGGCTTTACGAGAGCTGCTAAAGTTTGGAACAAACTGCGGACAAAATTGATCCTTCCCAAGAAGCTTTGAAGAGCCTTCTTGTGACTTGGCAATGGCAACGCTCGAATTGCTTCAACTCTTTCTGGGTCAATCGTCAATCCCTCCTTTGAAACAATATGGCCTAGAAGTTTTCCCTCATGAGCCAGGAATATGCATTTTTGGGATTGATGATACCCCAAATCTTCTACACCTACGAAATACTGCCTCGGATGAAAGAGGTGATCACTTTGCATTTTGGAGAATACGGTGATGTCATCAAGATATATCAGAACTATTTTATTGATCAACCCTTGAATGCCATATCCATTGCCCTTTGGAAAGTGGCTCCAGCATTTGATAGGCCAAATGGCATCTTCTTGTAGGCATATGTGCCCCATTTGGTGGTGAAGGCTGTCTTGAATTGGTCTTCTTCCTTCACCATTATCTGATTATAGCTTTGAATATCCATCTAGTAGTGAAAACCTTTACGAACCATTTCTGACTGCAATATTTGCTCCATGGAAGGGAGTGGGTAATGGTCCTTGAGAGAGGCTCTATTCAAGTCTCTGAAGTCAACACACAATCTGATCTCTCCACTCTTCTTTCTGACTGGAACTAAGTTGGCAACCCAACTAGAATGCTTGATTGGGAATATGATCCTTGACTCAATCAGCTTGTCAATTCTTTTCTCATGAGAGGCTCCATGTGTGGGTTGGTGGTCTTTGTTTTTACTGACTGTGAGGCTTAGTATTTGGATCAATTGATGGTATCTTTGAGCTAAGTTGGGATTGAAACCTTTCAAGTCTTCATAGCTCAAGCAAACACATCGGGAACTCTTGACACATTTGTATGAACTCATACCTTTCTTGTTCGGTTGTCATCCTTCAATTTGCAATGGTTTGTTCTCTTCACCAAGATGGATCTTGAATCCTCTCTCTTGACTTTGAATGTTTGCTTTCTCCTTTCTAAACTGATCATTGGGATTAAAAATGGACTCCAAAGTGATAAGTCCCTTGGGCAGCTTGTTAGTTCTAATTGTACCACTTGGTCACCATCTTTGTTGTTCGATTTTCTTGATTCTTGGTGAGAACTCAGCTTCTTCTTGAAATGGATGATTTGTTGGTCATTTTCAAACACTTGCCAACTGACATTGTTATCCGGCACTGAAGGCCTCACAATCACGTGGATGTTTGGTTGTACCTTGTCTTGTTGAATACTTTCCACAATGTCAAAGGCTGCCCCTACTGCTGCAAGCTTGTCAGCAACTTGATTCTCTTTCCTAGGAATGGATTTGATGCCAAAACCCTCAAAATCTTCCATGAGGTCCCACACCCTGTTCTTGTAGCACTTGAGTAGATCATTCTTGGCAGCATGTTGTCCCTTGACCTGATTTACAATCAATTCACTATCCCCAAAGACTTGCAAGTTCTTTATTTTCTTCTTGATTGCCCAATGCATCCCTTGCACCAAGGCTTCATATTCGGCAGTGTTATTGGAGCATGCAAACTGAAATCTAAAAGCTGAATAGTACTTTACTCCTTGAGGTGAAACAAGCATGGCTCCACCTCCTGCACCTTGTCTACTCCTTGATCCATCAAAAAACAGCTGCCATACCTCATTGTCATCCTTGTGGTTTGGCTTGGTGATGCTAGGAATAGGTTGATTTTCTTCGTGTATACAATAGACCCCTAGCTCAGATTCTTCTACTTCTTGATAAGGATCAAAAGCATGTATCTTGTTTGCCCATTCATCAAGAGTTAGATCCGGGATGCTTCCAACCTTAGTGTCAGCTTCATCAGAGCTTGGGTGATCTTCTTGATCAAATGCTGAGCAATTGGCATTAATCTGACTTGGAGTGTAAGGCTCAATATGGAAGTTTGCAATAGGTTCTGACCTGATTGTGGCTTTGGTTCCATACCTCGTTAAACAACATGTGTGACCAATCGGTGAACAAATATCCTCCAATCTTATTTGTGAAGTCCCTTGACAAGCAAAGGGAAAAGAGTGGTGGAAGGTCTATGGTGATACATCTTGTAAAACAACAACATTTGGACATGCATGCAAGGTAAGACTCAAGTTTTTAATCACTCCAACTATTGCTACTCTTCTTTGTCCCATCTAGCTGCACTACCCCTTTGGATATTGTTTCATCTTTGGAGCCCTAGCTGATCAGCTATTTGTTTAGGCATTCTTGAGCTACTTGCCCCGGAGTCTATCATGCAATTGTGTACTAGCTGATTTCGATGATTAATGAAACATAGAAAGGAGGGGTTTCAACATTTTACCTTCTTTGTCCTCCATGATTTCCCTCGAAATTTAGGCAGCATTTGTAAGCACTTTGTCTTGCATTGAACTTGTTGATTGAAGTTGGCAGATCCTTCATGGCAGCTTGCAGTGAGATCTCTTTGGCACAGGATGGATAGGGATTCCCACATTGATATATTGACGTTTGTCTTCTTCATCTGATCAATGATATTGAATGGTGATGAAGGATCTCTTTGTTGTCCCTTGGTTTGTACATTCACTCCTTGCACGTGGGCAGCAACAACTGGTATTTGAGTTGGCCTAGGGGCTGTTCTTGGCTGCCCTTGTGCATTTGAAATTGGATTTTGCTTGCCGACCATTTGTGGAGCCATGGAAGGTTGTGGATTGGTTGGGGCTAATGGTTGTTCTTCACCCAAATTCCTCCTTTTTGACCTTGTGTTGGCTGCTGACACCTTGAGCTACTGGTTCATGCCACAAAAATCCTCTGCTTGCCAATTTACCAATGTGGTGTCATTTGGGGCTGATTTGTGTTGGAATGTTTCTTGTTGTTGGTTGTTTCCTTGATTGCCCTCACCCTCCACACCAGTAGTTGTCACCATTAATGCTTGATTGAGAGCACCATTGAAGCACATGGATTGGTTATGAGGCTCATTGCATGGAAAACACCAATCATACTCCTGGGCAATGTTGTTTTGTGTTGGCACCAATGCCTTAGAGGCAGATATGGCATTTGGATTATAGGGCTGAAATGGTCTATTGGCAGGAGGCCTTGTTTGATTTATATTTGCAAGCTGGATTAGGTGGCCTTTGTGGTTGGTATGGCTGCCTGTTAGGCTGAGCTTGGGGTTGATAAGAAGGTCTAAAACCTTGGGCTTGTTGCCTCTTGAGAGTAACCAGCTCATTGCCTAGGTTTTGCAATTGCTTCATGACTTCTTGAAGCTCATTTGGGGCACTTGGAGATGAAGTGGAAGCTTCATTTGAACTCTGATTTCTAGGAGTGGGAGAAGGAGCCAAATTAGGTGCTTGATTGGTGTTTGGACTCTCTAAACTTGGAAAGCTTGATGGCATGGGAGGTCTAGGGGCAAGTTTTCCGGCTTGGATCAAACAATTTTCAGCCCTAATGGCAATCTTTATAAGCCATAGGGATAGTTATGCCTCCCATGGACTGAATCAACATAGAAATATCAGAATTTAGAGCTTTGAGATAGTAGAAAAGCACCTTCTTTGTTGCTTTTTTGCCTTGCTGGAATTCTCTCCCAAGTCTTTTGAAATCTGAAGTTGAAATCGGTCAGCTGCTCATTGGGAGCTCTCTTGATGGTTGTCAGTTGCTCCAAAAGAGACAAGTTGTCTCCCTTTTCTCCAAATTGCTCATGAAGTGCTATACACAGCTGATTCCAATTTGTGATAGAACCAGCTCCAAGGCTTCTAAACCATTGCAATGCTTTCCCCTTGAATGAAGATGCGGTAACTTGTGACCACTTGCATCTCATTGATTTCATGGATTGCACAAAGGTTAGCAATATCTTTAACATGATCACTGGAGTAGTCTGATTTTCTCCGGTGAAGTATGGAATGTTCTTGAGGCTGCAATAGGAATTGGATGTTGTGCATTGAGGGCAAGTGGGCTGCTACTGTGAAGTTGACATAGGGGTTGTTTTGTGCCATTCTAATTGGTCTTAAAACCCTTGTTGGTGAATGAAAGGCCTACCAGTGGAGGAGTTGAGAGAGTTCTATTTGGTGGAGATGGAGACCTTTGAATCCTTCTTCCTCTTTGCCTTCTTCTTGGAGATAATTGCGGGTATTCAAACAACACTTCTTCTTCTCAACTCTTGACCTTGTGGTGACTCTTCTCATGAGTTTTCGGGCTGCTTCTGCTGAAACAGTTGATTCTTCCCCTTGGAGTCACCGGATATGCAAATAATAGCTCTTTTCAAGCAAGAAAATTGCAGCGAGATGCACATCAACTTTCTTTGTAATAAAAATGAGACCTCTAGTGTCCCCCCGGGCGTGCCAAAGCTGTGATGCAAAATCACGGCACCCTGGATGTTGATCAGATTTCTAGGTTGATCACTCTAGCATCAGTGTGATTGCACAACATGGAATCCTTTCTCCAGTGTGGGACTTGTAAAAATGAGAAAGGAATCTCGAGAGAGAAGGCTGGTTCCTATTCCTCATTGTTCGGATGCACACAAAAATGTAGAGGGTTTACTCAAAACCTAATCTAATCTTGCCGAGGAGACGGAGGTAAGAAGATGCATAAAAATAAACCTAAGCTAACGAGAGGTGATGCACCAGGAATGAAGAACACCTATCTTGCCAATAAACACGAGACCATTCAAATGTGATGCAAGATCATGCACTGAGATAACAAAATTTGCGGTGAAAGACCGGGAGGATGCAAATGAACACGAGAGAGGGTTGAGAATCATCCACGAGACATGCATTACTTGCTCAAAGATTGATACTGATACACTACAAAATGCCAAGAGGTAGAGTCACATTACGAGTTTCAAATGGGAGGTTTGAACTCCACAAATTCACCTGATAGAGAGAAGAAGGGAGGAGCAAAACAGGAAATGTTCGACCTTTAGAAAGAAGCCCCTCCTTACAATATATAGGAAGAATGAGAGAGGGAAGAGAGAGGAAATCTAGATCTACCCCAACCACTTCTAGGTTGCATTTAACTCATCTCATTATGGCAGAAGTGGTGAATCTGGCAAAATGGTGGGTATGTCTAGCGAAGAAATGAAGTATGTACATTGTATTAAAGCTGGTTGTTGAAACGTCACTTCTATCTATTATTACGTGCTAGAGGCGTTTCTCAATTTTCTCTCTCAAACTGAACCAAAATTCAAGATTGACCCAGAATCATGTAGAGAATTTTCCAGACTTTCCATTGATATAAAGACGTGAAAAATGAGCTCTGGATCGAAAGTTATGGCGATCGAAGATTTAGGGCAAAAAGCGGAGGCCAAAAACGGATTTTGAATTTTTTTCCGCTCTGCCACTTGGATGACACGTGTCGGGCTGATTTGAGCAAATTCTCTCTCCTCCACCTTTCCGTGGGTTTCCTTGAAATTTTGACTTTTTATAACTTTGGAAAAAAATTTTCATTCTCCTCCAATTCCTTGGGGGCCCTTTGATTGGACGGGGCGCGGGGTGTTTCTTTTACATTTTTGGCCCAAACTTTTGTCAAATTTTCTAAGTCTTTCCGAGCTCGAACTTCCATGACTTTTCCCCTTAGGACACGTGGCACGTTTTGATTCGTTGGCGGCTCTTCGGCTTTTCGCGTCCTCGCGTACTTTTGTCCGGATGTCCCCAAACTACACAGGAAAAATTCTCCGAACCACTTTGATTCGGGCTTCCTTGTCCCTCTTTGAGGTGAAGACACGTGGCAAGATTTGATTGGCTCTCGGCTCTTTCGGCTTTTCGCGTCCCACGCGTACTTTTGCCCGGATGTCCAGACGAAAGTTCCCTATTTCGGCCGAATCCGGGCGGTTCGCGTCCTCCGTGTACTTTGTCCCAATTGTTCCAAACTACACAGGACAAATTCTTCGACCCACCCTGAAATGGTGACTTGTCTTGAGCCAAACCGGCCGATCCGCGTCTTCCGCGTACTTTTGGCCCGGATGTCTCCCAATGAGAGCGAAACAAGACTTAGGCAATTTTTTCATTCATTTTTCGGCGGTTCGGTTGCGTCCGATGTCCCAAATTTTCATGTCCCGCTGGACCCGATGTCCCGATTGTCCCGCGTCCCAGAATTTGACTTTCCCTGGACTAGGACTTAGCCGATTTTCTTCATTTTTCGGCCCAAGGTTGGTTTTTGCATTTCTTCCATTTTAAAACTGTTGGGATTCCTTCTTGGACGGGAGGGTTAGAGAAGCGGGGACCCCGAAACATGATTTTAGGCCTTGAATCATTCTACTTTTAGAGCGAAGGAACGAGGAGACCACCGAGGGGACAAAGCCACACACAACTAGGTTTTCCTTTGATTCGTAAAATCCGAGTTCAAGCTATCAAAATTTCTAGTTAAAATATATCAAATGAAATCTTTGTTGGTGTTGAATCACAGCACCCACAGGACTCTGCGCGATCGTTTGAGACTCGGTGCGATTGCACAACATGGAGCTTTTCCCAAGTGTGGGACCTTGCAAAAACGGAAAAGCTCTCCGGATGAAGGCCGGCTCCTATTCCTCTGTTCAGATGCACCAATGAAACGCAGAGGTTTACCCAAAAACCTAATCTAACTACCAAGGAGACAGGGAGAGAGAAATGCATGAAAAATAAACCTAAGCTAAGGAGGTGATGCACCGAGGAATGAAGAACATATGTTTTGCCAATTAAACACAGACCACAGAAATGCAATGCAATATCATGCACAGATAAACATATTCACAGTGAAAGATCAGGAGGATGCAAAATGAAACACATAGAGGGTTGAGAAACATCCACAGTCATGCATTTATTTGCTCCGAAGGTTGATACAATACACTGCAAAAAATGCCCAGAGGCAAAGGTGCATTACAGTTTCAAATGGGAGGTTTTAACTCCACAGATTCACCTGCCAAAGAGAAGAAGGGAGGGGCAAAACAAGAATGTCCAACCTTTAGAAAGAAGCCCCTCCTTACAATTTATAGGAAGAATGAGAGAGAGAAGAGAGAGAAAGTCCAAATCTACCCCAACCACCTCAGGTTGTATCTAATTCATCTCATTATGGTGGTAGGTGAGGACCATATCAAACCCCAAAAGTGGCAAACTGTATTTTTCATTTTTAAGAACTTGTTCCCACCCAATTAAAGATATCCAGTCGTAGTTAGGTAGAGGACGCCGTAGGCTTTCCGAAAAGTCCAACCTTGTGTGAATCGGAGCTCCCAGTCAAAAGTTATGGCCATCTGAATATCTGGGTCAGGGTCTGCTTCCTGTCAGCGCTCAGAATGTTGCGCCTCTTGAAGGTGCGCCTTGGCGCATCCATATGCATGTTGACAATCCTTTTCATGCGCCAAAGGCACAAATATGTTTGTGTCGACAACCCTTTTTATGTGCCAAAGGCGCATTCATTTGCATGTCAACACTCTTTTCTGTGCGCCAAAGGCGCAAATATGTTTATGTCGACACATGTTTACGTGCGCCACTTTACCCTGCGCCAAGGGCGCAACTTTTCCCGTGTCAACATTCCTTTCTGTGCGCCAAGGGCGCATTTACATTTGTGTCGACATCCTCTTATGTGCGCCAAGGCGCAACTTTTTCCCTGTTGACACTCATTGTCGTGCGCCATTTCCGTGCGCCATGGGCGCATCCTTTACATTGTCGACATCCATTTCTGTGCGCCACTTTCCTGCGCCTTGGCGCATACATTCTCATGTTGACACTCATTGTTATGCGCCATTTCCGTGCGCCATGGGCGCATCCTTTACATTGTCGACATCCATTTTTGTGCGCCATGGGCTGAGGTTTGAATTTCTTTGGTTTCCATATTCTTCCGCTTGTCTATATCTACCCGGGGGGAAGATATATACAACAAGTACTGATGAATCATTTCATTTTATTTAATCTCAATTTCAATATTACCGGTGAAGTTGTGGGGGTTGATAGTTTCGAGAAACTATGATTCATTCCCACTTACGAGGTAAGATCGAGGGTCTTTAAAGCAGATTAGATCGGTTATTTGGTCATTTATAATAGATTTACAATCGCATAGGCAAGTGGCTATACTTAGCCATTTGCTTTGTTTGTTTTTAATTTTGGTTATTAGTTTAGTTGTCACTTTCTAGATATATTAAATAATTGCTCTTTCAATTCGATTCAATAGTTTATAAAAATACAAAAATAGAGAATTTATATATGCTATAGATATACTTTGCATAATTAGCTTGCTTTGCTTTAGTTAGATTTACATTATTTCCTTTTGTATGACAATCACGGGACCTAGGGAGCCCAGAGAATATGTATTCGAGCCAATCGTGCCTCAACCCAATCTTGTTGCAGAAATAACTGACATAGACCAAAACCTTAGAATTCAAGTCTTCCGAGCAACAACAAACCTACAAGAAATCAGTGCACAACTAAGAGGACTAAACATAGAAGATGACAAAGTGCATACATTTTGGTCAAAACAGCCAAACTATAGATTACCCTAGATAAATATCCACATGACTGTAGAAGGGCTTGAAAGAGAGAAAACGTTTGGTTGTGATCCTTTGGTCCCACAACCAGATGCAGGAGACATTCTCATTAACATAGACACTAGCTTAAGAATTCAAGTTGCCAAAATGCCTGTAAGGTACTCTAAGAAGATTACGCAAATTTTAGCTCTAGACTAGAGAATCACCCATAGAATCCATTATATATCCATCATCCATTTCCATGACCTTGTCAAGAGACATATACTGAAGCACCCACAGATTATCTTCCGTGTATTCCACAACCTATAGATCGGATCATGCAGAACTCAATATTGATTGGAGCCTTTGCGGTCATCCTCAATGTGATCTATCATTCCAATTTAGGTTAGGAGGGCCTTCCTTACCTTAGATTCACAGATTCCATTAGTGCATGTCGAAGACATAAGATTTCCTAACTAGTTTTTCTGCACCCCATGTATATTCCATCCCCACCGGCTGTCTCGGCACAACCTCGGGAGGTCGGGTGCGAGGAAGAGTTACTTGTAGATTCCCATGCTCACTTGTCACTTTTCCATCATACGAGATACATTTTAGGATATATTAAACCTAGATAGGTATAAGGATACCAATAGGAAATGTTACATTATCAATAGAGGTTTGTGATGATGAAAGGGGTGGTTGTTTATGTTGGATGTGGTGGTATGGGATAAGGTACGTAGATAAGATGATATGTATTAATATGGGGGGATGTTTATAAATGTCTTTTGTAGATTTTAAATTTTACCATAGGGGTGGAAAGGTTTATTAATTATTTTTTTTTTTATTAATGGGGTGATGTAAAAGGAGTTGATGGTGATATAAGTATGAAAGATAAATGGTGTGTGGTCAAATTTTTATTATTATAAAATTTATCGATTAGGTGAAGAGGTTTATTGATTATTTTTATTTGTGAAAGGTGTGAATGATGGTAGGTGGATGAAAGGAAAATGATGTGTGGTCAAATTTTTGTTATTGTAAGGTTTATTGATTAAGCGAAAAGATTATTATTTTAGTTTGTATGTATAGGATGGTATCAAAGGTGTGAATCATGGTGGGTGTGTGATGGATAAAAATATGATCAAAGGTATATGGTAAATGATTTGTGATCAAAATAAAGATTAATATTCATAGTTAAAATGGATGAATGATGGGTTTATTGTGCAATTAAAGGGATTAATGTTAAGGTTGTTAAATGGTTTCGTTAAAAAACATTTAAACAAGTACAATAATGCAAGCACACCACTGGTTACTCAAGTGGGATTGCAATCTGAACTATAGCTCGCTTTGAATACCACAAACTGATGGTGCTGCCACAATTGGCTCTCCACCTATGTTCCAATGTGGGGCTAGCTAGCGAGTGATGTGTGAAGTGACACCTCCTTACACTATAGTTTCATATGTAGCCAAAAGGGCTACTTGGTATAGGATAACAAGCTCATTAGGGGTGTATT
The DNA here is from genome assembly GCA_018340775.1 of Taxus wallichiana var. yunnanensis. Classification (NCBI taxonomy): domain Eukaryota; kingdom Viridiplantae; phylum Streptophyta; class Pinopsida; order Cupressales; family Taxaceae; genus Taxus; species Taxus wallichiana. Next base: position 726,096,349 of record CM031240.1, on the reverse strand, counting down.
TGACATTGTGGTACATGGGGCCCAATTTCATGTTGCAAGGATGTTATTTGAGGCTTGGTTATTAGGACACCGAATCCCCTCACTTAATGCCACTCTTTAAAAAAATGATTATCAATATCGATAGATGTCCCCGATTTTATATACCCCTACATAACATGCGGTGTGTGTCTACATGCGTGGAGATGAAGCCTATTGTCACAAGACCCTAGGACTATGTTAAGAGTGTGGATGTAATTTCAATGTCATGTTATCCCCTAAAAAAGTAAGGATGAATAACCATTTTTATCCTTTATATTATCCTAGGATGTGAGAGGAGAGCATACACGGTGTCTTCTTTGGGGTAAAAAAACAACACATAACAAAAAAGATGATAAAAGCAATATAATAACAAAAATAATAGTAAAAGTTTATATAATGGGATCTTCACAAAGAGGACTGCAAAACAAAGGATTAGTAGTTTTTGTGTATACCCCAATATTTTTGAACCGCTCGAGATGAAAAAAGGTGGCTAGCGAGTTTTTAATTATTCAAAATCTTACAACCAAAATATTTAGGAAAACACAAAAATTAATATTAAAATGGGTAGAGTTTCCCCTTATCCTGTAGTTTTTATACAAAAAATAGAATGTTAAACCTTTAACACACCACAAAAACCAAAAATGTGAATAAATTCGTTATTATCAATGTAAAATTGCACTATAACAAAGACATTGATTGATAGAAAAAGTGTCAATTCAAGTCAAAGGCACGGAAGTAAAAAAATGCTATTACGTAAAAGGATCTAAACTAAAAGAAAAGGTACTAAAGCGTAAATGAAGGCACTAAACTATGAACAATGTTACTAAAAACATACAAGGGTGCTAAAACAAAAAACATGTTAGCAGAATTTAGTTTTATAGACTAAGCATAGGCACAAAAACATAGAAAAAGGAAACAAAGTGCGGAGATAAATACGTTGATCCTTCACAAAACAATGTTAGAAAAAGGAGTTAAAATATGCATAAATATGCCACGGGTTTGATAAAGGCACCAAAGTATATCCTTGTAACTAGAGAAGCTAATAAAATGTGCAAAAGTGTTGTTTCAAGTCAAATGCACCACTTCTTCTGTATAGGAACTGAATGAAATATCAAAGGTGCTAAAACAGAAAATTATAATGTGTTGTCATGTAAATGTGCAACAAGAAAATTGACAATTTCAAAGCATAACAACCATACCCCTATGTCAAAAATCACAAGTTTTTCCCTTCCAAGAAACCTTGAGGGTCTATATAGTTAGTCCGGTGACCTCCCAATTGATGTTAACTCAGTCCCCTAGGTTATTTAGGAAAGTCAATTCAAAACCCCTAGCTGATTTTAGGAGTTCATTTAAAAATGTGAACTGTGGGAAGTTGTGGCAAGGGATATCGCTGGCCTTCCTAGGACTAGAGAAACCCCACAAAGTGGAACATATAAGTAATACTAGATATTGAGGTGAATAAAAGGCCTAGGAACATCATGGAAGTGATTTAGGAAGATTCAGGTAGGATTCAGAGAAGTTGGGGTAGTTTCACCAAAATTAGGGTTCACAGGCCTAGGAAGTGCAAAGGATCAAAAGAATTATTGAGATTCAGGAGATGATTTTGGGAGCTCGGTTGGTCTTAGGATCTAAACAATAAATTTTTGGAAAGGGATTTTAGATCCCTACCGGATGGTGAAATTATGTTTTTCACAACACTTTAGCGTAATGGGTCAACAAGTAGTTTTCTCATGCACGAGATGGAGTAATAGATCACAAATCCTATTTTTAGGGATAAAAAGGAAGAATCTATACATGAAACCCCCACCATTAAATTCATAAGGTCATTTTCACTTGTGATCATATATAATTTCATCAAAAACATTGATCAAGATCTCGAGATATCGTCATTTCAAGTTACCCTTTAGGAGCGAGTTTGAGAATTAGCTAATTTTTTAACAAGGAACATGTCAACTCCAGTGTGTACGGTGTAATTTCATGTCCCTTACATCCATCAAGAAAAGGGACATGAAGGAAATAAAAATTCACCCATCCCCTATAAGCCCTCTTGATCCTCATGTGACATATTGGACCACTAGTTCAGCTCACGAGTGCTTATCAAGCTCATTTAGATTGTGACAAGTGGTGGCTTCAGCGCGGCATGAAATTTGATGTCCCTCATGTCCCTTTGTGTTAAAGGAAATTATGGATAAGAAAATTTTCCCATCCCCTAAGGTGACTCCTAATCACCCATACGACCCCTTCAAGAGAATATTTCCAGCCCACAGAGCTCTTAGAGCCTTCACCCCCCGCCATCAGATCGCTGCCATGTTTCATCACTAGGAACACTTTAAAATTGGATTTCACTCATGTCCCTTTGTTTTAGATGAAATCAAGGAAAAATAAATGCACACAAAACCTAGGAAGCCTCTTGGTTCCTCATGTGACCGTTTCTCATCCCTCGGGTGATTTAAAGTTATTTTTGCTCAAATCCCTAGCCATTGGATGTACTCCACTTGTCATCGTTAGGCACTGCGTGAAATTTCATGTGAATAATGTCACTTAATGATTAATGGATATGAGGTACATGAAAATGCACCTCATCCCTACTCATTTTTATTTTGAATTTTTAAAATATCTCTGGTTTTCGCTTCTAACTTCTAACTTCTTCCTGCACAGCTTACTCTACAAATTCTCATCACCCCCACCATTCTTGAAATGCAAACCATATACCTCACAAAAATTAAATACTCTAATTCAGGATAATATGTAGGTCACATTGTAAATATTTATCAAACCAAGAAGAAAAAATGAAGAATGGAGAAGAAGAAGCCTAAAAAATCCATTGCCATAGATCGAAGAATCGAAGAGATCTTGCAAAACCACTACATAGAATAATGCACCATCTACTGCTGATTTCTTTAATTTGAAGAACATTGAGAAATCATCTTCAAACCTCTTGTTCATAGAAAGAAGTGCTCACAATGAAGAAAGTTCACTTCTAACTCTACGAAGAAAAAAATCCCAATTTCCCATCAAACCAACAACTTTATCAAAGAGAAATTTCACCAAGTGAGATAAAAGAGAAAAACCATATCAAAAATGTAATTTTCATCATGAATAGAGGAGAAAACCAGACCTGAAATTTTCAAGGTCCATCAAAGGCTTCCATGGTCAGAAGCGTTACTAGGTCAAAATTTAAAATTTTAAAATCTCCTAAACTATTGATCGGGTAAGCAAAAAATTTCAAAGGGGAGATATTGGGAAAAACCCATATTAGAGAACTTTTTCTATGACATTCCAATCAACATAAGCCAAATTTATATAAATTGCAGGTCTTCTACACAGAGGATTCCTATTTTGGGGATGTCATCAATAGAATAACCGCAAATGAGACACTAAACACAGAGGATGTACTACAATTGAGAATTCCACAAAACAAACATCTTGGTCCAAATTTGACACTAACTAAAAAAATTAAGTATTCTTAGAAGCACCTACAAAAATAGTAAATTGATCAAGAAGGTGAGAGGAACGTAAGGATAAATGGAAATCTGAGTTGCAACATCTAGTTGAGGTTCGAGGAAGTTGATTTTTTAAACTCACTAAAAATACTAAGTTACTTTTTGGAAGAAATCATGAAGCATAAATGGAAAGCGCATAATTTGGCGTATCCTTTCACTTACGAGTAAGAGATAGAAAATAGTGCTATTGTCAACATCGATATTGAGAATGTCAACATTGTCTTTCGACACTCATTTTATGCTTCAATTGGCATGCGGGAGGTGGAGTTCACATTCGACACCATCAAATCATTCATAAGATGCTTCTTCGAGGATCATGTTCGAATCATCGAGAAGTGCCACATTGTTATAAGGAGTTAGGGCAAGATTCCTTCAATGGATCTAGTCCTTTAGATGAGGATCTTCGTGAGTGATACTCACGGCCCTTTGAATGAGTCATTTAACATTGTGTTTAAACACTTAGTTCATGGTGTTCACATGTCATCTAAAGGAATTTTCTCATCGTGTGTAAGAGTTTGAAGATTCATATTTCATTACATTAGAGTGTTTCATCGAGTCATCACGGAAGGATCATCTAGCTTTATCGAGGTGGAATTTTTCATCATCAACATCATTCTTCTTTCTTCTTTTCACTCTCTCTCTCTTCTCTCCTCAATTTTCTAATCTTGCATTGGGGTTGCACTTTTTCGCATACCTTAATGTTTTCTAATGTAATAAGTCACCCTTTAGTTATAAAAGGGGACTTAATGTTTTCCTAGGAATGTGAAAAGTTTCAAGGCATATGAAGCATCATTGGGGGTTATTTGAAAAGTATTTTCTCTTCCTATAAATTGTAAATCCATTCCCATTTCAAAGGGTTGGTGATTGATTTTTTATACTCAAGAGTGCATTGAGAGAATAAAGGAGATAACCAAATTCTTCCATTCCCCATTCTCAATTTCCTCCATTTCTCCACTATGTACAAATTTTGTTTGAGAAATTAATACAAGAAGAAGGAGTTTATAGATTTCTTTGACTAAGGGATTTCTTGATACTTGGTGATCACGAATTCTATTTAGTATTATTGCTACTTCAAGAGTTGTTTCCTATTAATTTTAGTGGATATGATGAAACTTATAACTAGTGTGTGTAGGAATATGATTTTTACTTATAACATTAGTTCTCCTACATCTTTAGTCACTCCCCTTTCCCACTCTTCGACAAATTATTCCCTAGCAAGATATTGCTAGCTTTACCATAGGTCGAGTGGATTACCCTTGTTGGATCCTTGGTTGAATGGTCACCACGAAATCCACATTTTCTCGCTCATGCATAAATGAGAGTTACACTAGTTAAGTAGAGGGACTTAGATTCTAAGAGCATTGGAAAGAAATCCACAATTTTTTCCTCCAACATATTTTCTCACCAACAATTTTTAGCACCCACCATGGGGTAGATTTAGTAGCATGCACCCAAAATTTGACCACAAGGTCTCGAAAATAAAAGAAAATCAAATATTGAAAAAAATTCATGCAAATCCATTGCTGAAAAATTCACTATCGATGCCTGCATGTGACCTTTCATATTCCATAGTGTCTTTTCATATTCCCACTGCAATAATTTCCAAAATTTGCTTAAAAGAGATACACCATGTTGAATAGATTGAGAGGAATTGTCAACCCTACTTTCAAGGCTTTAGAAAACTAGTAAGAACTAGTCGAGAGACAATCCCTACTATGTTTCTCAAGCCTCATCTCCATTGGGTCATCAAGTAGTTCACCTAACAATCCCATCCAAACTTTTATTGATAATACCCCTTCCAATTCTCCCCTTTTTGACCACCATTGAGCATTAAACTCTTGGAGGAAGAATAATTTGAGGAAGAATTTGTAGAAGTGAGAGAAGAAACATAAACAAATATGGTGAATGAAGAAGAAAGACCTCAACCCATTAGTCAATGGGAAAGAAATATGGGCCCAGTCGCTCTTGAGCTACCTCTCCACAATCTACCAATAGGTTCCCACAAAACTTTCCAAATTTCAAAGGATATGGCACACTAATACGAAGAACACATTACCTCTTTCAAAGCACATCATGTGGGATTATTTGAGTTGAACATGAAGATGTTACCATGATATTAGACATGGAATATCTCAAGAAAAATTAGTAGAATTATTCTACCTCATGCATGCCCGATCCATCACTTTGGTTGGAAAGGCATCCAGACTACCTTCAAGGAAATATGTATATAAATAGAAGAGTGTCGGGACCTCTTGGTGTAGTTGGCTCAAATGGAGAAAGGAGAAGGTGAAACTATGAGAAAATTCATGGATATTTCAAATGGTTTCTTTAGAGGATACGGAAGAGGATTCAACGTCGAAAATAATTTAAAGTGATACTTCATCAATGCTCAATCACAAGAGGTAGGATTTTTCCTACAAAGAATTCAACCAAGGAACATTGTAGAAGTACAAAGGATGGCCATTAAACTTAATGATGATCTCATCCTCTCTAGAAATATTAAGAATCCATTGAAGGAAATTCCCAACATCTTGGAGGCTAGATAATAGATCCATTACTACAAAAATTGGTGAATGAGATGGAGTTGTTGAAGATGGAATTTTTGAATGAGTATCTTCTCAAAGAAACAACAGAAATAAAATTAGAGGAGAAGCTGCTAAGGATTTCCTTAGAGGCCCCATCAGTCAACCCAAGTTATAGGATTCAAAAAAATTAAGAAGAGATTGAACAAGAAATCGAAGTTGATGATCTCCTAGAAGTTGATGAGATTGATAATGATACACAAATCAGATCCTATGAGTATCTTCGGAAGCAATGAAGATAATGAAAAGATGCACCCATCTTCTCATGTGTTGTATTCATTCGTTCTCGGTATGAGAAAGGAGCCTCTTCCTCCATTGCTAGTAAAAATAAGAAGAATGATGATCCTCCATTGACGACTCCACACAACAAAATAATTAGTCAAGGATCTCCACTCCTACCCTCAATGGAGTCTGCATTGTTGAATCTTGATCTGTAGTAAGTAAGAAGGCTCCCACAATTCAAAGTCTTCGATGCCTCTTCACATTATAAATTTAAATCTTCTCATATAAAAACTATTACTTAGAAATCTCTTAATGTACTATTAAAAATTCCCTCTATTCCCCAAGAATCGAACCTTGCTCCTAAACCTACCCCAAATCTAAAATCAGTCCCTTCATTCCCATTTTCCACATCTTATCCCATTGAATTTGTAGAATACGAAAATAGAGCCAAGGTACATATTACTAAAACTAAATATCTACGGGTTCACAAGAAATATTTCAAGAGATTTGATCAATACATCAGGCATGGTAGTTTAACACACAATATCTTGTAACTCTTAGTTCTAAAGGAATACTAAAAACCCACTTATACCTCCATTACAATACATGTTTTCATTAAGTACATACAAGAGTGATAAGATTGAAAATTTATATTTCTCTCTTCTTGTTGGAGATTATGTATTAAATAAATCCATAATAGATTATGGCGCTGCTAATAATGTCATTCTGTAAATGTCATCAAGGCTCTCAAACTCACCATGACTCCAAACAATGGCTCTTGTTACTCCCTAGATTCAAAAGAAGTCCAAATTGTAGGGAAGGACATAGATGCACATGTGACTCTCACCAAATTTCTAGACAACAAGGTTTCAATGATGATGTTGGTAGAAGCCATCCAAATTCATTTGGAATATTGCTAATTAAATGTTTTTATCAGTAGTTGGGGGTAAAATTTAGATGAATTGGTCTTCCACAACCATACCCGGTGAAGGGAGACATGGAGAAATTATTTCTAGAGAATAATATGAAGTACATGGTGCAAAATTTTGGAAGTTAGAGAACCAACATCTTGTATCAAGATAGCAAGAGGATGAATCTTTTCATAATGACTAAATAAGAAGATGATATTCCCATCTTGATAGGGCCAGATATGCCTTGCTAGAGAGATATAGACCTTGATGAAGTATTGAGGAGATTTGAGTTAGAAGAGGAAGCTATGAATTACCAAATGATGCAAACCATGAAGAAGAGGAAATGGTTCTTGGAGAATCTCAAATGGAGAAACCAGATTATACACTTACCCATGAAGAGGATATGTTCTCATTCCCATTTGGATATGAAGATGATCTCATCCATTCCATCCATGGAGGGACAAGACAAACTTAAGATGATCCTGTAAAACATTTGAATGAACTATCTCTACAAGAACTACTAAGAGCCACAGAAGAAACAAAATACCATGAGCTCGGTCTCAAACTCCTGATGCAAGCTATGAATATACAAGACAAGCATGAATCTAATTTGGAAGCCTCAACTAGTGTGAAGATTGGACATGTTCAAATGAATCAAGATGACAAATCCGATGTTTCTCTTGAGCCAATAGTTGATGGATACAACAATGAAATGGAGGTATTTTATTTCCCATTTGAAGAAGAAGACTCTTTCCATGATGAAGAAATTAAAGTAAGGAGTTTTGAGGCCTTTGAAGTTGAATATCCTCTTGATGAAGGAGTGATAGAATGCAGTGATTCCCATGATGATGAAATAATCCCTCCGGATAGTTTCCTTGATATACAAAATAAAGATTCTTCAAGGCATACAAAGATGAGCTGCAAGAAGTAACCAAGATCCCGATATAATTATTAATCTCTTAGCTCATTCCATGGCCATACGGGAAAAGTATGAGGTTACTTCTAATCCTTGATTCAATCTTCAAGCATCTCATTATTGAGTAGTGATAAAATATGAATATAAGGTTTCTCTGGAGAAAATATCAATGAGAATAGATCCGGGAAATAAATTAACTCAAAATATTCAAGATATTTGAATGAAAATTAGCTTTGGGGAAGAAATGAGATGCTCAATGAAGAATCGATTATGTTGATAAACATAGAAGGTAAGCGACACTATGAAGCCGATTTCAAAGAGCATGAAGAAAATGGAATTTCTAAGTGAAGGCATGAGAATCAAGAAGCTCATGTAGACTCATTCATACCAAGTACTGAGAAAATCATGGAAGCACCTAGCTATCATAAACAATTATAGAAAGGAGGTTACTTTCTTGAACCGATCAATGGCTTCACATAAAAACATCACTCATTGTTTCCCACTCACACGTCACATTTGAGAAATGCAAATTGCTTCGAGTGATAGTGGGTTGCCCCACATTGTACAATTGGTGATTTTTAGGTGTGTTTCCTTCTGTTGTGTGTTGTGTGTTTCCTTTCATCATTTTTGGTGTGTGTGTTTTTTTCCCTCTTCTTGTGTTATATATATATATATATATATATATATATATATATATCTTGTTTTAACTTGTACATGAGTTTGCACTTCCCAATGGATAAGGCCTTTGAGTCAATGATTTATGTGGTCTAAAGATGATATTATAGGATTCTCCATGTTATGTATTCTTTATGCTTGAGTCCATGTCATGTCCCCAAGCTAGAGCCAATTATTGTCATGCAAATGTGCAACAAGGAAATTGATAATTTCCAAGCATGAAAACTATACCCTTGTGCTAAATATCACAAGTTTTCCCTTCCAAGACACCTCGGGTATACCCAATCTATCTAGTGACCTCTCAATCTATGTTAACTCAATCCCTAGGTGATTTAGGAAAATAAATTCAAAACCTAGAGGTGATTTTAGGAGTTCATTTAAAAATACAAACTTCGGAGTAGTTCGGGAAGGGATATCACTTTGGCCTTCCTAAGACTAGAGAAACCCCAAAGAGTGAAACATAGAAGAAAAACAAGAGATGAAGGTGAATCAAATGCCTAGGAAAATTATGGAAGTGATTTAGGAAGATTCAATAAGGATTCAAATAATTTGGGGTAGTTTCACCAACATTAGGGTTCATAGGCCTAGGCAGTGCACAAAATCAAAAGAGTTGTTGAGATTCGAGAGGTGATTAGGAGCTCTAAATGGAGTTAGGAGAAAAAAGAAATCTTTTCAAAGGTAATACCAAGCGCTACAAGATGGTGAAATTATATTTTTCACAACACTTTTACGCAATGGGCCTACAATCAGGTGTTATCATGCACAAGTGGAGTACTAGATCAAAAATGTAATAATTCGGAGAACAAATGGAAGAATCAAGTCCATTTTTATTCAAGATCATATAAAATTTCATCAAATAATTCCATCGGGAGCTCGAGATATCGTCATTTCAAGTTGCCCTCTAGGAGCGAGTTTGGGAGTTAGCCAATTTTGAATAGGACATGTGTTAACCCTAGGATCTGGAGAAATTTTATGTTCCTTAATTCCTTGAAGAAAAGGGACATAAGGGACATAATTTTTCCTAAACCCTATAAGCCCTCGGATCCTCATGTGACCACTTGGACCACTAGTTCAACTCTCAAGTGCTTGTCGAGGATCATTCCCTCATTTTCTCAGATCGTGACAAGTAGCGGCTTCTGACATGGTATGAAATTTGATGTCCATCATGTCCCTTTTTGTTGTGGGACATTAGGGACAAGAAAATGTGCCCATATCCCAAGGAGACTCTTAGTCACCCATGTGAAACCTTCAAGAGAAAATTTCCATCCCACGACAGTGAGCAGAGCCTTCATCCCCTTCCGTCGGATTCCTGCCACGTGTCATCGACACACATGCTGTGTAATTTGATGTCCCTCATGTCCCTTTATTTTGGGGTAAATCATGGAAAATAAAATGTGCCCACCCCCAAAAAGCCTCATGGTTCCTCGTGTTACCTTTTCTCATTTGTGTGCTTTAAAGCGTATTTTTGCTCAAATACCAAGCCGTTGGATATCCACCACTTGTCATCGTGAGGCACCATATGAAATTTTATATCCCTAATGTCTCTTAATTATTAACGGACATGAGGGACATGAAAATGTGCCTCATCCTTGCTCGGTTTTATTTTGAATTTTTAAAATCCCTCCTACTTTCCACTTCTAACTTCTAACTTCTCTATGCACAACTTACTCTGTAAATTATCATTTCCCCTATCATTATTGAAACTCAAAAAAGCTCCCTCACAACACTGAAATACTCTACATCATGATAATATGCATGTCGGAGAAGAAATATTGATCAAACCAATAATAAAAAATTAAGAAAGGAGAAGAAGAAGCTTGAAAACTCTAATGCCATAGAATGAAGAATAAAAGAGATATTGAAAAATAGTACATAAAAAAATGAACCATCTATTGTTGAGTTATTCAATCTCTAAGACCATTAAAATCTCATCTTAAAACCTCCCATTTGCACTAACAAGTGCTCACAATGAAGAAAGTTCACTTCCATCTCTATGAAGAAAAAAATCCCAATTTCTGTCAAAGTGGCAACCGGATCAAAGAGAAATTTCACCTGTGAGATAAGAAGAGAAAAACCGTTTCAAAAACATAATTTTCATTATGAATGGAGGAGAAAACCAGATTTGTAATTTTCAAGGTCCATCAATGTCTTCCATGTTTAGAAGCATCATCAAGTCAAAAATTTTAAAGTTTAAAATATCCTATACTTTTGATTGGGTAATCAAAAAAATTTAGAGGCGTTATATTGGGAAAGTTATATTCTGATCAATAGAATCCCACATTTTAAAAATAGTATGTCTTCTTCATAAAGGACAACTATTTTGCGAAAGTCATTAATAGAAGAACCCGTGAAGGACACCTTTGAATAAACATGATGTAGCACAATTGAGAATTCATCAAAATGGGCGTCTTGGTCAAAATTTAACACTTACTAAAAATATTAAGTGGTCTCACAAGAACCTACTAAAAATAGAAAATTGATCCAGAAGGTGAGAGGAATGCAGGGAGAAAGGGAAATTTGAGTTGCACATCCGGTTGAGGTTCGAGGCAACTTTTTTTTCATACTTACTAAAAATAGTAAGTTTTTTTGAAGAAATCATGAAGCATAAATGGACAGGGAAGAAGTCAGTGTAGCATAACTTTTCGCTTTTGAGTAAGAGATAGAAAAAAGTGCTAGTCTCTATCATCATACTATGCAAAGTAGGTGATAGTGAGGATGTCAACAATGTCTTTTGACACTCATTTCATGCTTCAATTGGTATGTGGGAGGTGGAATTCGCAATCGACACCATCAGATCATTCATAAGATGCTTCATCAGGATCATGTTTGAATAATTTGAGCGGTGCGATAGCATTCTAGGGATTCGAGGGCAAGATTCATTCCAATGCTTGAGTCCCTTCAAAGGAGGATATTCATGAGTGATACTCAAGGCCACCGAAAGAGTCATTTGACATTAACTTTAAACACTTGGTTTACGATGTTCACATGTCATCTAAAGGAATTTTCTCATTCCTCATAAGAGTTCAGAGATTCAGAGTTCATCACATTGGAGTGTTTCATCAAGTCATCTGGAAGGATCAATGGGATTTATCGAGGCGAATGTGTCATGATTGACATCATTCTCCGTTCTTCTTGTTTCTCTGCTCTCTGTATCTCTCTTCTCTCTGCCAAATTTCTCCCTCCTAAATATTCTAATCTTTCATTGGGGTTGCACTTTTTTTCATACCTTAATGTTTTCTAATGTAATAAGTCACCCTTCAGTTATAAAAGGGGACTTAATGTTTTCCTAGGAATGTGAAAAGTTTCAAGGCATACGAAGCGTCATTGGGGGTTATTTGAAAAGTCTTTTCTCTTCCTATAAATTGTAAAGCCATTCCCATTTCAAAGGGTTGGGGATTAATTTGAGATATGCAAGATTGCATTGAGAGAACAAAGGAGATAGCCAAATTCTTCCATTCCCCCATTCTCAATTTCCTCCATTTCTCCACTATGTACAACTTTTGTTTGAGCAATTAATACAAGGAGTTTCTAGCTTTCTTTGACTAAGGGATTTCTTGATACTTGGTGATCACAAATTCTATTTGGTCTTATTACTACTTGCAGAGTTGTTTCCTCTTAATATTAGTGCATGTGATGAAACTTCTAACTAGTGTGCAATGCAGTGCAATCTGATTTTCTACCTATAACATTAGTTCTCCTACATCTTTTCTCACTCCCTTTCCCACTCTTTAGACAAATCCTTCCCTATAAAAATATTGCTAGCTTTTCCATAAGGTCAATGGAGTGCCCCTCTTGAATCCTGGTCAAAAGACCACTATAGAAATCCACATTTTCTCATGCATGCATATACAAAAGCTGCAACGGTTAAGTATAGGGACTTATATTCCAAGAGCCTTGATAAGAAATCCACAAGTTTTTCCTTTGACAAATTTTCTCACCAACATAATGAAAATTTAAAATTTTAAGGTCTGCAAACTAAAATGTTTTTTTCAAATTTTCACAACTTGTTTTAAAAACGCTTAATTCACTAAATAAAGACTTATTCTAGTCCAAGTAGAAAAAAAAGCCAATGTTGGAATCCAAAACTACTTGTTTTGGATTCCAAAATCTTAAATATCTTAATTATGTGGACTCCAAAATGATACATATTGGATTCCTATATATTGTATATATTGGAATATAGAATCACATATATTGGAATCTAAAATAACATAAATTGGAATCCAAAAGTCAAATTTTGAACCCATTATATGGGCTAGCATCCGCTAGGCATTGTCTATGCTTTGGACTAAACAAAACATTTATATGTTTTATACGAGATAGAAACCAGTAGGCATTATTTATGATTTTTATGTACGAGAACATGTTTCTATTTTAAAATGGATAGCGAGTCACCACCACTATTTATGCTTTGTTATATAAAGAAAAAGTTTATGTTTTAAATGGGCTAGCGGCCACTAAGCATTATTTATGCTTTGTTATATATAGAACATGTTTCTATTTTATATGGTCTAGCAGACGCTATGCATTATTTATGACATGTTATGTATAGAACATGTTTCTATTTTATATGGATAGAGAACATCTTATGTTTTCCTTCAATGGTTGCAACAAAGGCCACAATTGGTGTTAAATTTGACACCCATTTAGATGTTTCTTTATTTTTTAAATCCTTAAAATAGTTGCAAATCTTTGAAATAACCATCACATATGACTTGCATATTATAGATGTGACTATCAATTTTTCTAGAGATTTATTTATATATTAATTATATTAAAAAATATTAAAATCAATTAAGTGTATACGGTATAATTTTATATTTATTGTATGAACAATGTAAAAAAATACTATTTTGCAATTTTTTAAGGGCAAGTTTTTCACGATAATTCACCACATAAGTTATTCGAACATCTGTCATCTTATAATCGGTGAAAATTTAAATCCTCCCGACTTATATTCTACTATCTCATCATAGTATTATAGAGTTACGTAGTACTTTTATAATAACATATGTATGTATATATTACTTGACAATGTTAAGAAGTACCATCATAACAACATTATGAAAAGATAAATAGTTATTTATAATTTCCTTGCTCTAAGTATTTGGTGCCATTTACCACATTCAATCCCTAAGACACTATTTGTGATACTTTTTTGCACAAATCAGCTATCAATCATTTATCTTTTGTAAAATATTTGCGTATGGTTTTCATCCCAACCATAACATTTTCAGGAAGGCTTCCCATTATACCTAATGTAATACAAAAAGTGTTTTTATAACTATATGAAAAATCGTTTGTACTCAAAACCTTCTCTAGGTCCCTTTCTTGTTATTCCCTCGACTATATTGTAATTTTCCTTTCCCTAAGTGAGTCTTGGATTTAATCCAGTCGATATTTTTTTATTGAATCTTGTTGATATATTTTTAACATCATCGAAAGGAGATTGTCGAAATAGAATCCTAGTTCACAATATGGTGATAATAATTTTATAAATTCTCACAAGGACCTCAAAGGTTGACATCTTTCTATTGTATGTTTTGTTTATCCCATATAGTAGGTCCTCCATATCCAAAATAAGTAAATAACTTTATCACTACTTGTAGGGAAGTAAAACATATCATTTTCGTCAATTGTATATCAATTACAACCAATTAAAATAAATAAAATTTTAGCTTACGACTAACATTTACCTATTCAAATTGTAGCTTGGATTACACTTCCTTTACAAGATCCTATATCTATTGATGTAAGAGATATTTCCAATAAACAATCATCAATTCATAGTCTATTTCTTGCTATTGAAAATGTTAGCATAATGTATTTGAAAAAAACATTAATCAATTCATAATTGATTTCATGTTGTGGAAAAAAACTTAAATGGATAAAAATAGTGGTTTTTGTGGTGATATGTTAAGTATAAAATCAATTATTGTTTCTTATAATTCAAATTTAGCATCCATTAAGATACGCTTATATTCACTTTGAACCACCCTTTAGTGAAAAATAGTCCTCAACTATTTATGAGGATTTGTGACCATTAGGTTATGACATCGTTGGTTGAACTATACTTAGCTAGAAAACCTTTAATGAGCCTATCCAAGTGTTTCTTTATATATATACGAGATGGGTCAAGTGTATGTAGTTCTATTTATGATGATGTTGAATCCAAATCAATTTTAATTCAATGTAAGTACTCAATATGCGTAGTGAGTCGGTGAAACATTGTAGATAGTATGGAGTTGTAAATCAATGAGATATTGTTGAATGTAAGGTTTTTAGTCAAACCATTACTATATTGAACATGGATGCATAGAGTCCACTAAGCTCTATATACTTCATTTTAAATTGTTATCGTAGCTTACAAATGGATTTCCTTAAACTTTTTCTTCTACCCTATGCCAAGCATATAAACTAATGTCTATTAGTTATCATTT
This sequence comes from Taxus wallichiana var. yunnanensis, assembly GCA_018340775.1. NCBI lineage: Eukaryota > Viridiplantae > Streptophyta > Pinopsida > Cupressales > Taxaceae > Taxus > Taxus wallichiana. The sequence continues at coordinate 726,081,082 of CM031240.1, read as the reverse complement.
CCTTTAAATTTGTGGGCCTTATAAATACTTTTGTTTTAAAATAAACATAGATATCATACCGGGTTGAAAGTGTTTATTCATGCTAGATACCTCCATGCCATCCACAGTTATGTTGTTTTTGGTTGTTGGTTGTCTGCATAATCATTTATTATCTTATAAATTTTTGGGGCTTATTTTTTTGTAAATTCACACAATTAACATACATGGATCGATGTCATATTCATGGCCAATTTTCTCGTGTCCTCCACATCTATCATCTAAACTATAAAAAACATAAGTTTTTAAAAAAAATTGAAAACCATGACAATTGAAGATAGAGCTCATTAAACATATTTATAAAATAATTGAAATGAAATCACCATGTTGAATTGGTTTTGTAGCATCAGGGTGAAACAATTGTACATCATCTTTTATAGATTTTTCATTATCTACATAAATACTAATTGTACAAGTAACATATTTAGATTAAAATCCACTAAAAAAATCACTTGTTGAAGTTTTTTAGGAGACAAACCTTTCTTTATATGATAATAGTAATGTTTGAGAAACATTTCTTGACTATGTGTCTCAAAAATAAAAACAAGAAATAGTTTGGAATCCACCAATGCATGGAGTGAAATACTACCACCGTAAAACATTAGTACTAGAGAAGTTTTGAAATAACATCGAGTGAACATCTCAACTCAGAAATCGTACACTATTTTACAAAGAAAAGGCTAGATGTTTCCTTGTAAGAAAATTTCGCTTCTTTAACATTACCAATTTTTGTGGTAGTTTCTGATTCCAATCCATAGTGACCTCTTCCCTATAACCATTGCTATTATTGTAGTTGTGCACACAAGATATTGTGTACATAAGACACAAACCTGTAAATATCTCATTGCTATCATAGAGTCTGTAGCATCCATAAAAAAATTGATACTCCAATGTCTTTAACCTTTTCTATGTATCTTTGTACTCTGTTGCTTAACATTTTTGAATAACCAATGTGTATTCGAACAAAAATAATACAATCTAGCACACTACTTCCGATAACTGTTAGAAGCTTTGTTATGACATCAAAATAAATATCACTGGACAAATTACGAAAAATTAGTGATCACACATTCAGTATTGAAAGGATTAATCAAAGGAATAGCTGATAAAGTTGATGGAAGTTGGAATGGATATGCACATTTACAAGAAAAATTGTTCATGACTTCCATCCTTGTTGGTATATTTCCTTCCAGTGACATCACATAGTTTTTTAATATTGTCCGAGCCACGAAGGGAAGAACTTCTTCCACCTCATGATATTTTTATTTTTACCTTTTTCCCTTATATAGGAATCAAATTTTATTTTTCCATTGCTCTCTTCACTTAACAAATAGACAACTGGTGGTAGTTTGATTCATGTAATTTAATTATTTTGATTACATTGGATTCACTACAAGAAATCAATATAATATTATTCTAATGCTTATTTATCAAATAATGTAGAACATTTTATCTCCTTTTACTTTCTCCTTTAATTATTTGGTAGTAAGCATCAATTTCTCTACTATTACACTAGCCTCAAAAAGACCTGTTGATTTAGTATTCATTTTCAACCCATGCAATTTTGATTTATATGGGTTTTATCTCTAATTTAGTCAAATATGTTTTCCTCAGCATAGTAAACAACTTGGCATGTTTTGGAGGTGAAAGAAAACCTTTTCTATGTAAGAAATGACAAACTAGAAGATGTTTTCTCATTTCTATACAATTTTTTGAATACTGTAAATATACCATTTTTAATGTCTTCTACATTTGACCAACCAATTTTTGTAGAATCAGTTAGAAACCTCAAATTTGAACCACATTTTCAACAAGAATATGGTCTGCATTGTTTATGGAGTCATGCATTTCTGATTTCCTGAACAATGAAACGTCTATCTCTATATCCAAAATAATACACTTATTGTTTTCAAAGTCAAATTGTTCCACCCTGGACGCGTAGTGTCCCCAAATCAATATCTTTGAATGATATACCAAGACCAACTTCCTTGTGATTGTCATCTATAACAAAATATAACCATAGGTGGATGTGGTAGTTTTCGGGGAATTAATTTCTACTAACCATTCCTCATATATTTTCTTCCAACAAATATCACTGCGATGAATGATTTTTTTGTGAATGGAGCATGAACAATGGAACACTTTGTATCTATACATAGAGTAAAATACATTAATAATTAGGTCATTTCTGAAATTTTAGTGTTTTTCTTACATTTTCTATTAAGGAATTTAAATAGTACCCTAGTGGAAACCAACCTTTACAGATTATTTACTAGGTATCATAATGAGTAATTAACTCAATGGTTAGTGACCGCTGAGGCCGATAGGACATCTTATGTATCATTCAACTTGTTATAGTAATTTATATTTTGTGGATCAAATCAATAATAATAGAACTTTTCTAAAAGTTTGAAATTGAATTAAGATGTATTGAAAGATATAAAACCATTTTCACCTTTAGAAAGTATTACATATGACTTGGACAAGCTATAAAATTATATAGACTATATGATAGGAACGTTAAAAAAATGCACACTTTAGTGGAAGATAGACTTCTTTCCAACATATAAAATAACAACCTATAACATTTTAAAGCCATTTACACCTATTTAATGATAAACCGTAGAGGACATTAAGATGTAATATTTGGTATTTCAAAGAGAGTTTGCGGTAGCTTGGGATTTTTGTTTTAGAAGACGATTTGATTTATGTGCATATCGTCATACTATAGTAGTGAGGATTAGATGCTGTAACAAGACTAATGAACATGTTTAAAGGACATGGGTAGAAAGATCTAATGTTTGGTATTTTTAGCAGAGTATTTGAGTAATAAATCACATTACTTGAGTTATTAATATCTCATCATGTTTTGGTATATAAGACAATGTGAAATATATATGTGTGTGTGTGTGTGTGTGTGTGTGTGTGTGTGTATATGTACATACATACATACATACATACATATATATATATATATATATATATATGTATGTATGTATGTATATATGTACACATACACACACACACACACACACACACACACACACACACACACACACATATATATTTCACATTGTCTTATATACCAAATATATACATATATATCTATACACACACACACACACACACACACACACACACACACACACATATATATATATATATATGTATATATATATATATATATATATATATATATATGTATATATATATATATCATACATAATTTATTCCTTATGTATTGTTGGCGAGAGAAAATTTGTATGGGAAAATATTGTGGATACCAACACTCTGGGATTCTAAGTCCTCTACTTAACTAGTGTAACTACTATATGTGCATGTACGAGTAAATTATGAGTTTTATCCTGGTGGCCTTTTGGTGGGGCTCAAGCAGGGCACTCGACTAACCTACTAACAAATGCTTGCAGTATCTATGAGGAATAATTTTCTTAAAGGTGAGAAAGGGAAGTGAGAATATTTAGAAAGGAGAAACTAATGTTAACTAGAAAATCTAGAGATACTTACACACACTAACAAGAAGTTTAATTGCATGCACTTTTATTTGAGAAGAAAACAAATCTATAAAATAGCAAGACCAAATATACCTTAATGAACACAAAGTACCAATAAACTCCTCAATCAAAGAGGATAAAATTCCTTCTTCCTTTATTGAAGCTCAAGCATAATTTATATATAGTGTGGGAAGTAGAAGACATTATATATATATATATATATATATATATATGTATACATATATATATATATATATATGTATGTATACATATATATATATATCATACATAATTTATTCCTTATGTATTGTTGTGAGAAAAATTTGTCGTGGAAAATTTTGTGGATATCTTACCAACACTGGGTAGTCTAAGTCCCTCTACTCAACTAGTGTAACTACTATATGTGCATGCATGAGTAAATTATGAGTTTTATCCTAGTGGCCTTTTTGGTGGGGCTCAAGCAGGGCACTCGACTAACCTTCCGATAAATGCTTGTAGTATCTGCAAGGGAATAATTTTCTTAAAAGGTGAAAAGGGAAGTGAGAATATTTAGAAAGGAGAAACTAATGTTGAACTAGAAAATCGAGATACTTACACACACTAGCAAGAAGTTTAATTACATGCACTTTTATTTGAAGAAAACAAATCTATAAAATAGCAAGACCAAATATACCTTAATGAACACAAAGTACCAATAAACTCCTCAATCAAAGAGGATAAAATTCCTTCTTCCTTTATTGAAGCTCAAGCATAATTTATACATAGTGTGGGAAGTAGAAGACATATTTTAGTGCGAGAAATGGAAGAAACTTGCTATCTCTTGCTTTCTTCACAATGATATCTCTCTCATGAATTCACAAAAAGAGCTCTAACATCTAAGAATTTTAGAAGAAAAAATTAAGAAGAAGTTCCAATGAGGATATTCTTTACAATTTATAGAAGAAGAGATAACTCTTCATCTTCCAGTGACTTTTCGAATACCTTAATATGAATTAAGGTCAGTCCATATTCCACTTTAAATTTTTTAAGTCCTTTTATAATATCAAGGTGACTTAAAGTTACATTATATTTCTAAATTCACTCAAGTCATATTAAAAATTCTAACCCTCAACGCAAAAATATAACATTGAGGAGAAAGATCATTTGTATGAGAAGAGAAGAGAGAGAAAAATAAGAGGAAGAAGAAGAAGAAGAAGAAATATTATCCTGAAGGACGAGTTGCTATGGTGGACTTGGCTCAGCTCTCTAAATGTTCTCCACTCGTGATCCTGAGAAGGCCTACCTTTCCGATCTCTTGTTTGAAATGAGCTACTACTCTTGGTTATAATTTTTGGCATGAGGATGTGAATGCAGCTCAAGGTTTCGAGTCCATCTATCAATAACATTGTTGATGTACTAGCACTTCAAACCATGATGAATGCTTTTCTATGATAAGTACAATGGAGGCTTGGATCTACGAGAAGAAGTTGAGAGTATCCTTAGTGAAGGATAATGGGTTTCCACCCTTCCTTGACATATTATTTGAAAGGTCTAATAAACTCATCAACAATTGTATGTTCACTTAGTGCAAGTACTCCAAGTTTTTGAGCTTTCTGATTTATATTATCCTACGGCTTGTATGCTTGTTCTTCTTCTTCCTCTAGCTATGTGAAGGCCCGATTGATTGCTTCAAATCTTATTGCAAAGGCCCTTACCCATACACGTGTCTAATCTTCTACAGGATTTTGAAATACCTTTGTGTCAATCAAATCCTAGCGATGGGTGTTGCTCATCTCACTCACTTTCTGGTCTAAGAGGTTCCTAGTAATTTATTTCTTTCTTCACATCCTCTTTGAGTGATCGTGTTCGATGGCACATTGTGGCACATAAGTACAAAAAGATATTGAATTCCTCTTGAAGTATTGGCTTCCCTTTTTCGCAGAGATTGAGTCGATCCATTCATTGTTCTTCTGCAACTTCATCGTGAGCTCCTGTGTTCTTTTGATGGATTCTTGATCTAAGCTATCGACGGTGCCACTTTCTTGATAGAAGTGTTGTAGTGTTTGGTTCAACCAGTTGTTGCACATAAGCTGAAATATTTTGTACTTGTTCCTACAGTACCTCAATCTTCTCTTTATATTCTTTGTTCCTTGCCACCATGTGAGAAGAATATTGTTGATATATGTGCAAGTCTCCCTCATGAGTAGCTGGTCCCAATTGGGTCATCCTCATCTCATACTCAATTGGTATCATCTCATCTAGTGGCTTGATTAATTTTTGCCGAGCTACTTCCGATGTCATCGATTACTTAGTTTCCCCACTATAGAATCATGATGCTATATCTGTAATATTTCTTGACCTTTTTATTTAGCCAATGAGATAATTGTTGAGATATCGAGGGTCATGCTACTTGTTCCAAAATGTGCATGTCAAGGGTGACCATTTCCACATCCACGAGAAACATATCATTGGATTCAAGCTTGATGATCAAAGACACAAACCATTCATTTTTCGGAAGGAGGGGGCAAGTCTTGAATGAGAGGGGTGTTGGTGTCAACAAGAGGTGAGACCTCTTGCAATGGTTCAAAGATCTGGATCATGAACCATGTATTCATCGATTCACCCCTGCATTTACTACCGGATTTTATATTTTCATCTTTGAGATAATGTATTCCTCCTACAAGTGATGCCAATAAAGCTTTCTCCTTCCTTGACTTTCTTGGGTGTCTTCTCATGGGGAGAAGAGTCGATTCCATGACCTTCCTTTTGAGCTTGCTCCAGAGTGTTTAGAGTTGGAAGTCAACTCTACTAATTTTGAAGACAAATAATGTGAAGCTTGCTTTCTCACTTTAATAAATTCCTCATGACTAAATGATCATAGTTGTCTTCATCTTAAACCATTTCCTTGTTCTTCTCACCACCTTTTCATTTCTCGCTCCAATATATCTCTTGATTAAAAATATGTAAGTTGATTTGGGGCATTGGGGACATCAAGACTACTTCATACTCAAGATCATACATCTATGTCACATCATCATGCAAGATGTCTTTGTACCAAGAAAAATTGAATTTCCTCATCTCACTGATTGTCATCCTCATGTGGTCCTTTTCAATTACATCGAACTTGTCAATACAATTTTCCTAGTAGTCCTTGACTTGTGGATCATGTTATAATTATGGGACATAGAATGAGTCAGGATCTTCTTGTGAATGTTGAAGTTGGGCACTGACGATGTAGGAATGCAAAGTTAGGGGATGAAATCAGTTTATTTCTCCTACTTCAGATTTTTATTTACCTTAGTGATCTTCCTATAGAGCTCCAACAATACAATATGGTCATTGAGGGTACTTAGGCGTTTCAACAAAGCTTGGTCGAAGAAAGCAACTCATATGTAGGAGAATGTTGAGAATTGTATGCCAAGTACGAGCCTCATTACTTAATCAAAAATACCACTTTTTGTGACATCCTAGCTTTAAGATACCCTTCTAAGCTTTGGACCACGTATATGGTGAACACATCATTCATGCAGTGAAATTCTTATTGCTCTCCTCCATTACCAATCTGTGGGAAGTTTGTCAAATGTAGGTACACTTAGAATAATTTTTTTGTGAGAGCCAATCCTTGAATGATCTGGGAGCTTGCACGAGGAGATTGAAAAGGTAAGAATTCATGTGGAACTTCTTTATCATGGGCACTTAGAGAAGTTGCAGAGATGGAGATTATCACTAGTGATCCGCTCTGATCAATTCTATGCTTCCTTCTCTTAATGTAGGGATAAAAATTCCCATCCAGTCTTGAAATATCTTATGCTTGCTTTGCTCATAACTCTATTGAGGAGAGTGATGACATCGGAATACCCTTCTCGAGAACTCAAACCTTGGTAGATTCTTGGGCATCCTGGAAGCCTTTCCCATTTTCAACCATGAGCCAAGCACTACTCCTTGGACATAAGAATAAATTGATTCCCAATCATACACAACTCTTTCCTTTGAGATGATGATCATGTTGGGGATGTCAGTATCTCAGTAGAGATTGAAATGGTCACTAGGGTTGATATTGCCATTGTTGTACCATTGTTAGCTCGAGATGGTTCGTGTCTTGGGATCGTAGTGGAAAGAGTGGGCTAGGACTAGCTCGAGACTCTACACTAATATTGGGTCTCCTACAACAATGAATAAGCCACTTTGGTGAATATTTGGTCTTTAATCCTTGGAGGCCATGCGAGTCTTAAGGTCATTTAGGTCCATGTACAAGACATTGACGTCTTCCACATCATGTACTCATAGGTAAAGGGT